>JBBDHI010000010.1:25037110-25051444 GCA_037177115.1 Craterocephalus stercusmuscarum | reverse complement strand
GCTAATGTTGTATGGGGGACCTTGACATGGAAAAGTTTGGGAACCCCTGATGTAGGCTACTACATAAAAAACTAATTTCCCTTAAATTGTTGGCTGCAGAGTCCCAACCACGTGTGCTGCACATACAAACTAGAGGTCCTATGCAAAAAAAATCATGTGAAAGGCACATGAGACAGTCATATGTCAGGCTAAGACCCTTGCTTATATTTTGTTTTGTGTTATTTTTATTTTGACTTCTATGATCAACTTGATGTCCAAAAACTGACAAGATAAGCCCTCATTGCTCAGGCCTAGTTTTCATCTACAGACAAAGAGATGCTTCTCTTTAGAGCTGGAAAAAGTACAGAAAAATTGTTATTGAGGAAATGTATCTTTACTCTGCTCAAGTTCTGCTCAAGTAAAAGTAGCCATCTAAAAGTCTATGTAACAGTAAAAAGGACATTATGAATGTTCAATGGGAATTCAATGTCTGCTTGACAGTCCTCAGCCTCCTCCATCTCCATCTTTTGCTCGGCACCAGCCATCATCAGTGAGAATTTCACCTGTGCAAGCGTAAAATTACTAATAAAAATACTCACTCAATTAGAGTAATTTGAGTTAATTCATTATTTTCCACCTCAGTCTTTAAGAGTCTTTGTATAGTCGGTAAATTACTGACACTAAATAGAGTGTAGAAACAAGGAGTAAAGCGTACAAGCTGCATTCCAATGTGGCGCCAAAATAAGTATGTGATGAGTTGGGTGTAAGGCAACTCTTATATAATCCCTCTCTGTGTCAGCACACATCCCTCTGTACACACAGGACATGCCCATGCCATGGATGTTTGTGGTTCTCACATTTGGTCTCAAGAAATCCACAAAAAAAAAAAATCCACAAAGAGATCTGAATAGAAACTGTGAATCCTTTTTTAAAGAGGGATTGAATTTAAACAGAAAAGACAAGAACTTTAACTTTGTTTTAAAACTAATTTAGCGGCTGTAACTTTATGCTAACTCTCCTCACAACAGTGCTTACTTACGTGTTAGGAGCTTGAGAGAGCAGACTGGTGAATATGGTCCACAAAGTCTTACTGACACCCAGCTATGCCACGGAGAAACCCCACGTTGTTGCTGAATATAAATGTAAAAAACCTGAAATGACCCTAGAAACAAACATGACGCTGTTAAGTACAGGAACTGCTGAGTGAAGCACAAGAGCTGTCCTCAGAAAACCTCTGTTCACATCAACCCAGTGCCATTACACAACCTTTCTGGCTGATTAATGTCAGTATACGTTTTTGAAAAGACATAGCTGAGAAGAAGTCCAGACTAGCTGGACGGAGGTGCAATTTATGATATTAATGTGGAAGGGCGGCAGGGAAGACTCACAACATTCCAAAACATCTGCGCTTCTCTAGTCGAGCGTCATCCTTGGAAAGATTTATCACCTGTCGTTGTTGCCTTTGTGCGTCGAATTTTTTGCTTGTGTTTCTGGCTTCCCGAAAGTCACACAGAGAACAAACAAAACTAGCGTGCAACTGTGGCTTTACAAATAGTCCATGGCTGAAGGAAAGGGAGTTATTAGGAGTCCAGGGCGGGGAAGACTTGCAAAACACTGCGCTGACATGATGCCAAGTTTGAAGTGCAGCCGCTGTTCATTCTCCATCCACATCTGCCACAAGAGAATTTCACTTGTCTGTTTTAGCTTTTAAATCCACAGTTACATAATGTAGCCACTCATGCTCAAAAATGTCTTTGAATCTCTAGTTTCCTGCCCAAATAAACACCACATTTATTAGGTAAAAACTTTGCAAAGGTCAGTGTTTACACTTATGTTTTTAAAGCATTTTCTGATTAATGACTTCAATCTGTTTTGAATAACAATGACTTTACTGTTTTAACATGTTTTCTGATGTCATAAACACACAGAGGAGGTAAACTACTGAGACTTTTTAGCGATGCGAGGCGAAGATTGGGAGAGGAAATATTCAGAGGCAGCAAAGTCACCAAAATTCTTCAATCCTTCTATCTGTAACCCACCTTCTGTCCATATGCCCAACCCTTTCATTCTGCCTACATAACAAATAATATGTGCAAACAAACATCTTTATAGGCACTTACTCATACTTCTACAGATTTATTCTTAAGCTGCTGACCCTGACACGCTTTCTCCGTTAGATTACAGGTACTTGTACAGCCACTGTCCCGGTCCAGAGTGGAATATAATGTGCCGAGGCTGCTGCGAATATGACGTGATCAGCTGTAAGTGCCCCCTGCAGGGGACTCGGGTGGGCTATGCAGTGCCCTGCTGCCGCAACGCCATCAATGAGTGCGACCCCTGCATTATACACCCAGGTAACACCTCTGTGAAAGTTGGGTTTATTCATTTCAGTCGGTAGAGCTTGTAACACCTCTAAAATATCACATTGTTTATGTAATGCTGTTAATTTACGTGAGAAAATGGACTTTCCGCCATTTTGTTAGCACAAGACCAAGAGCTTTTTAGCAACTGCACAACTGTTTTTGTTTGAGCATGTCAAATGATGTGATAGAAAGGCTGAGAATGACTTTTCATTGCATGCCAACTTATTATTGAGTTTCTTTCTTTTCTTGAAATCTCCTCGTTTTATCTTTGGAGGATGCAGGAATGAACTTTGAACTTTGATTTGTGAATGAAATGAGAGAGCATCTTTGTATGTTTCTACTTAGAGAGATGAGCACAATGTTACCATGTCAACATTCAGCCCATGAGAATACAACCACTCTGACACTTCTGAATGAATGTGCAGAAGCTTAGGCATTCAAAGCTTGCTTTTTACTTGCCATTTTCCTTTTTCCTTTTCAGAGTTTGTCATGTTTTCTTCAACCCGTGAACTTCTCTTGTTCTCCTTTATGAGGGAAATAAAAACAGAATTAAATGGATACCTGCACATCACTTTTATTTTACTGTTAAAACCTAAAAAATGTATTCTCACCACTGTATGCCATCATAAATCTCCATGTGTACATTGCTGGCCATTTTGTTGTTAAAATTCAAAGCTGCACTCAGGACACATGCTGCTCTTCACCTCCTGACGGACAGGACAGCCTCTTAAGTGAAAAACCATCCTCCAAGGAAAATATTTCAACCTCACTTCTCCACATTTCTATTTCAGGAAGCAGCGGTATGTTTTTGTGTTCCGATGAAGAAAGAAGAGCTTAATGAGTTTAACAGAGTTGATGCAAAGGAAACATTTCAGGGGTCTGTTAAAGAGCAGGAACACATATCTTTAGATAAAGTGTTCCCTAATCTTTTTATTTTTTATATTTTTTTCTTACATACACTAACAAACCCTTTTAATTAATGGAAAATTTCACACTGGACACCATCTTGACTACAACTTTGTTTCTGTCTCTCTCCTTTCAGGGTGCAGTATTTTTGAGAACTGTAAGCGTTGCAACAATGGGACATGGGGCCCCAAGGACAACTTCTTTATTAATGGGAAATACTGCGCTGAGTGTCGTCCAGGCTGGTCTGGTGGAGACTGCATGAGTAAGTCTTTTCATCATCCCAATTAGCTGAGGGTTTTCATGTAAATGGCATGTCTTTATTTTCTTTAAGTAAAATGAGTACAGTCTACTATGTGCTTCTTTTCCTCCCCTGCTGATTTATTTCTATCTGGGAAGACTATGCCTGCTTGGACGTTTGCCATAAGCCCAGGAGGGTTTTACAAGAACCTGAGTGACAAGTCAGAGTCAACAGTCTTGTGTCCCATAAAAAGAGTTAATATGTAGCATTTGAATACTGGCTGCAGCCTTTGTATGCAAATATCTTGCAGCAAGCCGCAACATACACTTTAATTAAAAGCAGAAGTCTGTAAATGCTGCCAATGTCTCTTTTGTTCTGTGTTGATTCATCTTACTTTTGTTGCTTGCACAATAACTTCAAAATGATGAATACATCTACTCGTGGTATATATGAAAACCAATAAACCTGGATCTGGAGTACTAATTAAGTATTTTGGAGTAGTTAGTTGCATGTTTGCAAAAGTCTATCTGAAATCATGATTTCATAAAACCACGCTCTCAAAACTAGAAAACATCAAGATAATGCAGGAAAAATACAGAAACAAAACAAAACAAAACAACAACAACAACAACAAAATAAAATCTCCAATATATGCTGAACAGGACTCAAATGATTGATTAACCCCGTTTTCATGACTACATGGGGACTGACATTGCTTTAATAGTTGAAAGACAAGCCAATCTAGCAACTACTGATTTTTTTGTAAAGCAGCTTACACCGTAAAAAGGTCATTATGGTTCACATAAATATTATGGATTTTTAAACCACATTACTTGTGTGTCACACAGTTATTTACTTTGTCACTGTGTTCCTGAATGAAAAGAACTACTAGGTTTGCTACGCATCATTGGCTGCTGTGGCTCCCTTACGTACAGAGAAACCACATGTGAACCACATTTGCCCAACGCATGTGACCACACATGCCACATTAAGACCACATGAGCCCACATGGGAACAACATGTCATTTACATGAAAATGTTAGACCATGTGGACCATATGTAGTTCATATGTGCAAGACCACATGGTCCATATGTGAAGAACATGTGAAGCACATGGATCACATGAAAATGTACCAAAACCACGTTTGTACCTGTAGACTACATGTAGGTCACATGTGCATAAACATGTGCTTTACATGAGGTTCTAATGAAAATATTTAAAATTCAAATTGGACTGTAGACCATATCTACATGAAAATGTTCCAAAACCAAATTTTCGCACATACGCTTGTGTGTATGTGGAGCACATGTGGTTTTACTGGGTTTTTCTGGTCTAATCCCAACTCAATAAGCACAGGACAGAATTCAGGCGAAGCCTGAAAAAAAGCAAACCCACCATTTAAATCCTTGCTAAATTAACAGCCATCTGTAAATTATCCAACTAGATCTGGCACCAACACCTGGCACACTAAAGTCATCAACCGCTTTAAGTAGCAATGTGGCTGCTCTCAGTTCAGAAGGTGCAGTGACAAAGTAAAAAAAAAGCCTCTGTGGTATAAAAATACATAATATGGTGCTTGCTCAAACCACTATGGAATTTTTGAGGTTTGAGTTGTTTAAAATGGCAAATATGTGTTCTTCTAGTGTCGCTGTTATAAGCAGCTGTTAGGTTTGGCTCATCTATCCAGCCTCCACCCTGTTTCTTCAAAAAAAAATCGGTTAACAAAAAGAAGACAATATCCGTTTTTGCTGTAATTGAAATTGCAACATGTCACAACTTTGTTTTGTATCTTTCAGAGTGTGGAGGAGTGATTCATAAACGACAGGGCCACTTGGTCCTGGAGAGCTACCCCAACAATGCCAGGTGTGAGTGGACCATAGAAGTGGACAGGCCCTTCACCATCGAACTCAGGTCAGTTGGGATGAATTATTGAATGTTTTTGACTGCACCAAAGTTGAAATATATTTGACTGCATATTTACAGCTGAGAAATATTTATTGCACAAGCTGGAGCATTGCACAGGTTAGTGCAGTGGTATACTACCCTTCAGTGTTCATTTAATATTACAACAGCCCTGGGTACAGTATGTGCTGTTTTCAGTCTTTTTTTGTGGCCTTAAATAACATATGAAGCCTCCCCAAGGATAGCAGTTGGAACTGGTGAGTGGAATGTGTCCTTTAGATGCTGCAGGCCTTCTCTGTGACAGCTCCTCTAGGGAGAGGAGGACGCAGCCGATGATCTTCTGTGCTGCTTCGATGACCCTCTGCAGTGCTGCTCACAAACCAGACTGGGATGCAGTACGTCAGAACGCTTTCAGCAAAGCATCTGTGGATGGACACCTGCAGCTCCTTGGCTACAGTGTTGTTTTTTAGGAGTAAAACTGATATTTATGATATTGTTAGCAATCCTGTGAGGCTCTCTGAGAAAAGAAGGAATTTATATTTACTTTATCCTTATTTTCATATCCAAACAATATACTGTACCCAGGGGATGTTTCAACTCAATGCTATTCAGAAAATTATATTTTTCCATCTTAACAACGCTACATTTCTAGCAACCATTTACAGTTTAGCTGAAGCAGAGGGTGATGTAGCCTAAGTGGTGAGATATTATGGAACTTAATTCGGGTGAAAGATTTGGGTGTAAAGTTGCTGAAGTTACTGTATTTATAGGCACTAGAAGGCAGGGCCACTCTCCTATCATGGCTAAAACTCACACAACTTCCTTTTGAAAAAGTGAACTTGTCATCCTGAATCAACCTTTGACTTTGTTGGCAGCCGTTTTCATTTCAAAGACTTTCCAAATGAATAATCCTCATAAAACCAGCAGAAATCTGTCAGGTTGCACGCCAGCCAACAATTGAACAAATAAATGCTGATGTGGACAAGACGGCCATTGCTTTACAGTAAAATTTGTAATTTAATCAATATGGAAAACCCTGGTTCTCATGAAGACCCATTTCTCAGTTTTCATGGAGTTGTTGTGGTCCATACCATTTGTCTGTAATTCCTTCAAATGACTGACTTGCTTTTCATTGTGTTTTCTCTCAACTCAGATATTCCTGCAAAATGTGTTATTCTGTGGACTGATGGCAAGTTTACAGCAGAGTTTGGAAACCATAACAGAAAGTTATTACTTTCTGTGATGTGATGACTTTCTATTTCTGTCTTTTTCCCCATTACACATACAGGATTTTATAAGCAAGCATTTCTGCAGAGTTCTAGCTTAACAAAAGCTCCATACAGCAAGACCGAGGCTCAGCGCTCATTCATGCCCATGGTTCTGTTTTGTTGTGTGCTTAAACATATTTAATGACTTCAGGAATATTTTTTCCTACCATATATAAAGCTTTAAAGCTTCTTCGTTAAACTTTACAACTATGAGCATGACATGTATAAATTCCAGGGCCAAATCATTCTTTCAGGTCAAATTTCAATACTTGTACAATAAATCCTTATTTTGAACACATGTCCAATGAAACCCACAAATATAAAAGTGCATGGTAAACTTTCCCCTGTATTTGTCAGTCTTTGCTGGTGTCATGCATTGTATTCACATCACACCATGCAACACATTTTCTGAATTACAAGTGGAATTGACTCTTGGACGCTGCTGCAGTCTAACATTTAGAATTACCTTTCTCTAATTAGTCAAAACCTCCCTGGCCCAAGGGTCTAAAAAGAGGAATCAGTCCTTTATGTTTTTTTGTAAGCCAGCTGGCAGTCCTCTAAAAATCACACTTGGTCTGTAACTGCACCAAGAAAACTCATTCATTTAAAGCCTGTTTAATCATCTCCTCGTCATTATTATAGTCACTTTAAATCACATTTAAACAGGCCCTAAAATTTCTTTCTCGAAGGCACACTGCATTGGAAGTTTGGTCATAAATTACCTTGAAAGTTTGTTCCAGCAGTTTCAGTACAAGTGTGCAATTAACATGTCTATTCAGCTTCCAGTAAGTAACTTAAAATAGTTAGATGCATTTTTATACAAAGATACAGTAGATGATAATGTTTGTCTGCTATTATTACTGACATTCTGACTATAAATTAGTCTTAACCATAAGCATCTCCTCATGATCTCAGTGTTCAGTCTTTAACTAATTCCTTAATCTATGGCATATACACATAGTATGATGTTAGGCTGACCTTATGATTGTATAAGGATGAACGTCTTTAGCTTTGTCTGCTACTGATTAAATATGACATAATACACTTTACATGAATGAAAAGAGCTAGTTAGCCCGGAGGAGATCATCTTCTTGTAATCTCTGCGCGCTGCGGCTACTAGCCTGTATGAGGATGACAGCCTCTCCTGCGGCTTTGTTACAAACACATAAGAGAGGTGGGGGGAAATTTTGCTTGATTTCAGACCTAATTATCCGCTTGATGCAGTTTCTAGGCTCAGCAAGGAAGGGTGTTTGTTTGTTCCCTGTTCATACAGTGAACAATCCCACACCAATGTGGCTGCCAAAATTCATCGCCATAAAATAGAAAAGATGAGGAGCTAAGCCAACTTACCTGTTTTGCTCAGATTTTAATAGTGGAACAGTTAAGCATGTTCCCCCATCTAGTGGTGAAGACGGCCTTCTGGAGGGCAAAAAAGGAGCACTGCCCAATTAAAATGTACTCTTGCTGTTCACAGCTTGTCAACAGTGGACAACAGCTTGAAAACTGCATTAGATTCCCCACTATTCAGACTGGCTAAACGTAGGCGATTTCACCGTGTTGATTGGACAAAATGAAAATGGGTTTTATTATAGGGTCTCGACTCAGCAAGGATGGACCTGCAGGTTGTATTTAATGAAACTTTCCAGCTAAGTACTAATTCTGAAGGTTGCCAAGTTCTTCTTTAAGAGCAGTAGCTTTGCAAGGGTCCAACAAATGACCAACATAAATCCAGGCTCTCATAAGTCAAACATCTGCCTTGACAGTCAATCAAGAAGAACAAAAACATAAAACAAACAAAAATCCCACATGTCTGTATTTACAGGTTTATGATGCTGAGTCTGGAGTCTCACCCTTCTTGCCGTTATGACTACGTGGAGGTCCGGGACGGTGACAGCATCAGCTCTCGTGTCATCGGTAGATTCTGCGGGAACAACAGGCCCGCTCCTGTCCAGAGCTCTGGCAACAATTTGCACATTCTTTTCGTATCTGACGGTTACAAGAACTTCGATGGATTCTTTGCTACTTTCCAAGAAAGCTCAGGTAGGCAAGATAATTAGAAAAACAGAAAGAGTTCTGCTGCAGCTACTATTAAGAATAATATATTGACATAGGTAACTAAATGGACCCCCAGATCGTAAACTTTTCCTTAACCAATTCACAGGGGAATCATTTAATTTCAGAACTAGAAACATGTCTTACTTCCATAAAGGACTGACATGTCATTTTTAATATGCAATAAATAAAAGGTCATGTTTTAAGTCATGTTTGATGAACAAAGGGGGTCTTTGGAGCAAAAAAGTTTCCATGTACTCAGTGTCCAATGCATTGTAAAAAAAAAAATAATTTAAGAGTGCACTGGCACTTACATGTTATGACAAGAGCGTTTGTTAGGGTGTCGAGTCTACTATTAGTCCATTGGGAAACATGTCCTTTCCAGAAATGTCCTAATCTGTAAGGTCTATAACCTGAAAGCAGATACACCATGCATAATTTACCAGCAGCCAAGTCAGAACTTGTAAAAACAAACAAGCTCTTTTTGTGTAAAAATGCTCACACAGAGAAGAAAGCAAAAAAAAAATACATAAAAAGTCCAACTTCAGGTTATGGTGTTCGGTGGGCCGACACAACCAGGGTCACCGTTTGTTCTGCTGTCATAATTACATGTGTACAGCTTGCAGCTCGTCTCCTTGCCTGCATGATGGGACTTGCATCCTGGACACTTCTTACACGTATCACTGCGCCTGTCTGGCTGGCTACACCGGGAGGCGATGTGAAAATGGTGAGTGCATTGAAATAAGCTCTGCTGTTTGTAATCTTGCAAATACACTGTTTGTTTACGGGGGTAAGGCATGAAAATTCTGGAAAAAGTAAGGTGGCCATTCAATTTGTGTAAATTTAGTTTTTTTCCAGCTTCTCAGGCAGTTAAACTGTAAAAGACTTCACACCACAACTGTGCGGCACACCTAGTTACAGTAATTTTATCAAGCATTCTTTTCTTTTAAAGCCCTTTTCTTTTTTTCCTTTTTGCTGGTGTTTTCTGCTGTGAGGCAAGCAGTGATTCATAGTCACAAGGGAGATGTTTGTGGTCTGGACGGAGTACAGGCCAGCTGCCTTCGCCATCTGTGGTTTTTAAGAAATATAAAATATGATTCAGTGGAAGAGCTGCAAGTCCAAATGTCCACTTAGAAAATATATTTGCACTGAGAAGAAGTGTCATTAATTGAGGCAACTGTGGAATGAATCCACACAGTTTTGGACAGAAAAAGGTAAAGATGACTGAGGGGACAAAGTAAGGAGTGAAATTGGACAAGCAGAATAAAAGATGTTTTAAATTCTGCAGTTTTTTGATGTCAGCAAACCAGTTTGGGCTCTGTGGCTACCCACTCTGCACCGCCTTAAAGCTATGTGGCCACTTGGTCATGGGTGGCTCGGCTCTCTGTGTGGTTAGAGACACTTTGCTCTGTAAGGTCAATAATTCACAGATGCTAAGGCACCTCCCTTAAAATCCTGCAAAAACAGATTTACTACTGTCCGCATACTGTTCGTTTTTCATATTGCTGTTTCTCAGCGTTAAAACTGAGCTCCATAAAAGTACTGGTGAACAATTCCACCTCTATAACCCTTTTTTCTCTTTAAGGAGATGCCCATTAAAGAGTCAGTACGGTTTCATTACACACTGTTTGCATTCATCTATATTCCCATCAGGAATCTCTGGCAGTAAATTCTAGCAGAAAAGAGCTGGATTAACGTTAACGTCTCACATTTTGCAGAGGAAATGTGGCCTACATGTCTGCCCCAAAGTCAGATGGAGAATTTTAAGTATGAACTTGACATCAACTATATTTTATGCAACTAATGATCGACCTGTCATCTGCTGTAAGCCTGAGCTAAAATGTGACATATAACTGCAGAAATGGTTTGGAAAGGAAATCCAGTCTTTTCCTATTTCTTTTTGTTTTTCTTTCTATCACTGCAAGTCATACTTGTCTGATTGTAGAATTCAACATAGTTTCCACAGTATTAACAGAAGGACCAATGAGCCAAAAACACATTATAAAGTATTGTGAATCATACGCATTCCATCCAAATAACTCAGGATTCCTTTCATTATGTTTGTGGACACAGGCTGACATGCAAAATCAATCATTTAGCAAAAGAACAGCACTGTCCCGAGATCCTCCGATAATTTTAACATTTTTTTCCCTCATATATATGACAACAGGCCTTCTGAGGGCTGCTTTGTGACTTTTGTTTGACCAACTGCATTCTCTGTCCTCTAAGGGATGCTTGGAAACGCTCTGAGCCAAAAATCGCCCAGATTGCAAGTAGGGTTTGTTGGTTTGGAGCTATAAAACCAAAGACAGTGCAGTTCATGGATCTGATCCCACCCAAACCAACAACACAGAAAATTTCCCGAGAAATCATCTCACACAGAGTTATGTAATTGTATAACTGCAGTGGTGATGTGTGTGTTTTGCAAAATCCACTGTGGATGGTGCAGGTCTTTAGGAAAACATCAGATTCTACATCTACACAAAATACTTGAGAAAAAAAGGACAAAAATAGTGTTTTTCATCACATGGGTGGTTTATTTTGCTGTGTGCTGTTATTATTAACATGCCGTATTCCAGAGACACACTACCAATCTGTGTTACTACACTTCATAAAATCCTCTTTTACAACAGTGGAAAATTGAACAGTTTAACTAAAGCTGTTTTATTGCTTCTATTTCTTCCTCATTTACAAGCCATGTGTAAAAGTCTAGCTGTGAACTGTTCACACGGCCATGATGGGTGAAATTATTTGTGAATGAGCTTCTGAGGTAGCTGATTAAGATTTTAAATCTCCTGAACCTTTAGAAGAGTACCTTGATTCACTCTTGGTTTTGAAGTATCTACTACCTTTATGCAAACATCAGAGGGGGAAAAACTCTTTTGGGAGGGTCTATTTGTTGGTCATATGCAGCATGAAGGTGCAATAAAACAACTTTTCAGGTATACTAGAAATGCTTCCTCAAACCTACTGGCATCATAATTATAAACACCTGGAATTCTGTTAAATAAAAGGAAAAGAAGACATCATGTGCCCACAAATAAACTGTGCGTCTGTGTTTTTGCTCAGTGGTGGGATGCCGCAGGCCTCCGGTGCCCACCCATGGATCTACAGAGGGTCTGTTTCACCACTCGGGCGCACGCATCACTTACCGTTGTGACCCTGGGTTTGAACTGCGAGGGTTTCGTACTGCCATCTGCCTGCATGATGGCACCTGGAGTGCGCCTGCCCCTGAATGTGGTAAGATGAATATTTTTTTTGTCTCAATATAATTATAATTCAGGAGGTGGGCAAGTCACATGTGTTACTTCCTCGTGTGGATCTCTTCCATGCAGTCTGAGAGATAGTGCAGATCATGGAAAAAGCCTGATTTTCTTTTCCTGTCTCCAGTGCCAGTGGAAAGAGTCTGTACTCTCCCACCCAAACCAACACATGGTAACCACTTTTTGGTTTACGGGCCCAACGATGTCCTCATTGCTCTGCAGTACTTTTGTTATCAACCTTATGAAATGAGTGGGGTTTCCCAGAGAACCTGCCTACCTAACAACACCTGGAGTGGGACTCCTCCTGTTTGCACTACAGGTCAGTCATTGTCTTAAATAACAGGAATCAAAGATCACATCACCTATTAATAGATAATTCAATGTAATCTGCTTTTATTTATTTATTTATCTATTTATTTTTATTCCACAGTGAATAACACACTTACTAAAGCAGACAAAGAAAAAGACACTGCAAAAAAAACAGAAATAAGCAAAGAGACAGACATAAACAGTAACAAGGATGTCAACAGAACAAACGACAAAAGTCAAGAAAACACAACAGGAGAAAATGAAAGCTTTGGAGGGAAAGATATAAGCACTGGACTGGAAAATACAACGGCAGTGGACAGAGAAGATAAATACACCCAGACCGTTCCAGAGAAAACTGGAGCTGAGGGTAGAAATGAAGGAGAGCTAGAGGAAAGAAATACTGGGTCAGAGAAGCCCACTGAGGACAGAGATAATAAAGTTGATAGTAAGGGCCCGGATAACAGACTGAACACAGTAGAAGAGAAAGAACCAGAGGAACCAAAGCCTCCTGAGAAAAAAGAGGACAATTCAGATGTTAACAGAGAAAAAGAAAAGACTAACACCACTGAAATAGTTGTAAGAAAAGACAAAGGACAGGAGGAGAAGGAAAGAAAAGAGGAGCAAGTGAATGGAAAAAGAAATCCAGACAATGTCGGGCCTAATGACACCAAGCTGAGACCGATTGTCTCCGAGGGTGAAAACACGGTGGAAAAATCTGAAGTGGAAATGAAAAAGAACAACACAAGTTCAGAGGAAGCAAAGAAGGAAAATAACACCATAGGATCCTCAACACCGGGGAAGAAAATCATCCCCACTCGAGTCAACGTGACACAGTACAACTTGTATAGAGCAGGCGAAGAAAATGGGAAACTAAAGGACAGGTTGGCTGCTAAAAAAGATGGAACAGAGAAGGATCCATCAGAGAAGGGAAAGGAGATGGAAAGAGAGAAGGAAGAGAAAGAAAAGGAAAAGGAGAAAGAAGTCAATCAAAGCATTATTGGTAAGAGAAAAAAATAACATTTTTATCTTCTCTCCGCCATCCATCCTACTGACCATCTGCTCTACTGCTCTAGAAAAAAGTTGCCCACCTCTTCCTCGCCTGTACAGCGGCTACCACCAGGTGGCGCTAGGGTTGGAGCCCAAAACAGTGGAGTTCATGTGTAACCACTCGTACGCTCTCAGCGGTGATAAGAGACGCACCTGCCAGCCAGATGGCACCTGGAGTGGGAAACAACCCCTCTGCGTCAGAGGTACGGCCAATTTTTGCTTTATCAGTTTAATCAATAATTCCATCTTATATTAATTTATTCGCATAATTTTGAAAAGAAAGAAAAGACACCAAAAACACTTCAGTCACTTCTAGAACAAACTTACAGTATCAACCCTTGAGTAGAGTTGTGCACAGCTGTAAACAATATGCGTTTTACTGTACTGGATGTTACTGAAGATACTAAATCACTTCTGTATGAACAAAAATAATAAAGACAAATCACTCCTGTGCATCAAAACCTCCCTGTCTATCTGGCCACGTATTTTCATCCACATCACATCTGATATCATCCCTTGCGATGCAGTGAGGAAACTATTTCGTTGAGTGGCGAATCCACCCTCTGTAGGACTCTGCTGTGATCTCATCCTTCATCGGTCAGCTGAGAGCAGTTGTTCATTTTAGGAGACACTTCAGGAAATTTCCCAAAGAAATGTTTAAAAACTGCTCTTAGTCATGAGAACGTTAATTCTAATGTAATAAATGGATCAAAATGATTTTAGAAAACTGTAATTTCGCCAATGTGATCAGGAGTTCAGTCTTTGTAGAAAGCATCATTTTATGTATATGTATGTGTGCAAGGTTATATGTATGCATGGCAACGTATATGTCATGTTTGGGGGACTTGGGCTTTTTGTTTTTAAAGTGAAGCAATTTGTGTTGCCATTTGCTTTGTATGAAAACATGTTTCATAAATAAAGTTTGACTGATTGATTTAGACAGTAAAAAAAACAGCCTGAAGCTGTAAATATTTATTTGCTCCTAACTGATTTAACTCCAGATATT
>JBBDHI010000010.1:24964018-24983521 GCA_037177115.1 Craterocephalus stercusmuscarum | reverse complement strand
AAATATTGAATTCTAGTTGTATTTGCAGTTATTGAACTGAAATTTTTTTTCTAAATTAACATGAATTTCCTGACATAATCATGTGTTATCTTGCAGGAATTATTACATGAATCTGATTTCAGTTCATGGAGTCTGGCTTGGCTACAAGTTCTTTTAATGAAGTGCTTCAGGCAAAAGGTTTAGTTCAAGGACTACATCTGGACCTGGATGAGCAGTAACCACCATGGAGCACTTTAGCTCCCA
Organism: Craterocephalus stercusmuscarum; assembly: GCA_037177115.1. Classification (NCBI taxonomy): domain Eukaryota; kingdom Metazoa; phylum Chordata; class Actinopteri; order Atheriniformes; family Atherinidae; genus Craterocephalus; species Craterocephalus stercusmuscarum. Next base: position 24,983,278 of record JBBDHI010000010.1, on the reverse strand, counting down.
GACACCAACTGTTGTAAACACTCGTGCACAGCCTTAACACACATGCACACGCACAAAGCTCACACCTCACAAAGAAAAGACAAGAAGGCTTGAGGGGCAAACATAGATTTAGAACAGTTAGAGGTGAAAGAGGGGGTGGGGGTCCACCATCCCCTATCCTTCCTCCACGCACTGCACCTGAGATATTTGCCTTTAAATCGTGGTCAATTTTATAGCTTGATGCTGATTGTTCTTTGGCGCAGTGCCAGGGGGGAGTCTTTGTGAACAACCCCACCACCAAGCTCTCCAAGGAATAAGCCAGACAATCCCTAGACTTTCTTGATACAGAACCAACTACACCTCTGGAGACCTATCGCTTCAAGCCACAAATCCAATCAAAACCTTCAGACAGAATTCACATATGAGAATGAGACAAAGACATTAAGGGGGGGGGGAGAAAAGCTAGAGTAATTGGACACCTTTGGAAAACAGAAAAAAGAGGTGAAAAATATTCTGTTTCAGCTTAAAGAAAATCTCCCTGAAAATTGTTCTTATTATTCAAAAAATCCTGGATAAACATTGATCTGCCAGCTTGAGTGTGAGACAGAGTGAGCGAGAGCGCCTGTCCTCTTTGTGTCTATCAGGCGTCTCAGACTGCCAGACACCGTAAGCCTGTCTGCGCTGCTGTAGCACATGCTCTCTTGCCGGCATCCACTCATCCATTCTACAAGCAGCCGGCTCAGCAGACCACAGCCTTCCTTCTTTCACCGGCGCTCACTCATGTGCTCACCAAGAGGAGAAAAAAACTAATAAATCACCCTCTGGTCCCGAGACTGTGATCACAAAGAGTTGCCAGTCACAACGGCACAATTTTATGCACAAGAGGAGAAAATAAATCCTAACACAAAGAGCTATCTGCCAATCAAAGACACAATCTCCTCACCTTGGAGTTTATCCGACCTGGAGGAGGCCAGTAATCCAAAGACGAGCCCCAACAGTAAAGTCCACATCCTGGGCAAAGCGTCTGGTGATGGCTGAGTAGGCAGCTGGGAGTAAAGGTGTGTAACAGTTCTCCTTTAGTCCTCTCTTCCTTCCAGAGACCCACTGACTGGTGTGTGTGTGTGTGTGTAGAAAAAAAGAGTAAATGAGTGGAGAAGAAGTAAAAGAAGAAAAAAAGAGAAAGCTGAGTCTGCTCTGGATGCTTGGAAGTTGATGCTGCTGAATCAGATTTTGCCTCAACTTTTCTATCTGCTGGAGAGACTGAAGCTAGTGGCACCACGTAGAAGGGAAAGAGCGGTTCATGCGCACACACCCTTCTGCCTCTCCCACACTTGCCCCACCTCCCCTCCCGCCCCACCTCATACTGGCTTTTTTTTCTCCTTCTCATGCACTTTCTCTCTCCTCTTCCTGTTTCTACAGTTTGCAACAGATAAAAAGGTGATCTTTCCTAAAGTCTGCCTCCTCACCTCATTTCCATCCTCCCCCGTTTCCTTTAAGCGAGCTCCCGACAGCCACGCTTTTAGAGTCCACCTGGTCTTTTGTTGTGTTCTCTCCTATTCATCCAGCCTCTCGTCTTTGCTACTTTCAAGGTCTGTGTCAATGTGTCAGAGTGATCCTGTGCCTGAAATGTTTGCAGATTTTTCTGCCATCTGCTTCATTACCTGCTTTGCATATTTTCTGATCACTAACTTTTATTTACAGCAAAAAGGCTTAAGATGGCAGATTAACTACTCTGTAGAAATGGCATGGCTCCATTAGTACCCTCTCAAGCTACATAACTGAGCTCCGAATGGTCTCAAATATCTCTACAGGCAGAGTTTGCACTTCCATCATGAGAAAGTTGTCTCTGTTCTTACTCCGAGTTTAACATTTCACTTCATCAGGTGATGGATGGGGTCGCCTCAGGTTTCTGGAATCTCCCTGGTGACAACAGATCTTGTGCTGTTTGCATGTGATTGTGCAATATCTCAGATAAGCAGCTGAGACGTAAAAGCGTGTCTGTGAGTCTGTGGCTTCTCAACTGACCTTGTCTGGTGGCTCAGCATGGCCAGTAACTTTGTAGTCATGGGAACAGACTCAAACAAATGATGACTATCTATTTTTGTTATAATTCTTTTAGGGTCATTGCAGAAAGACATTAAGATTGTCTTAACCTTAATGGGGAGATTTCCCATTACTAATAGCTCTATAATTCAAATGTACATGATCGTGGGCACCGTTATCAAGCTATGAAAGCCTGACCTCACTCACTGATGCTGGCAGACTTTATTCAGCAACATGGCACCAGCTTATCTATGATATTCTTGAATGATAGAACTGTGCCAGCAGGTGCTATTTTCAACCTTGTTGAGTTTTATATGGTTTATGAGAAAGCCAAAAAACTCAGTCAGTATGTGCAGGCTGGAAGTTCATACATCCTTTAGCAGGCAAGGCATAGTAAGAGTAAAAAAATACTTCAAGGTGGTGTGAGGGTTTATTTATTGCCATATTGAACAACTACATGATAACATATTGGGAATGAATTTAATAGTTCTAGCTCCTATGTCTTTAAAGTTCCCCTCTCCCTCCCCAAGAGCCCATTCTCTGATTAGTCAGTTGATTAATAATAATAATGATAAAAAAAAGGCACAAGGCATCAGTTTATTCTTTTTTCGAGGAATTTGAAACTAGCCATTGGGCAGGTTTTTGTCCAAATGTGTGACATGGTGATGTTGTCAAGGGAAAGAAAACAAACTTGGCCTGCAAACACTGTTTTCCCAAAAGAGAAGTAGTGTTTCCCTCAGAGTAAACCACTGGCGTTAGTGTGGGCTTAAAGCACCGATGAAATTAACATTAGTAAGAAATATAAAGTGAAAAGGTTAGCGTGAGCCCTGAAAAACAGAGACTTTGGGGGGTACTTTTGATGGAATTTAGTTTAGGAAATGATGAGATTAGCGATCTTGGTGTAACAAATTAATATTTAAATAAAGATGGTTAAATTTAGCTCAGCCAGTTCATTAGCCGAGGGTCTAAATTACATCTTTCTTTTTAGCATCAATTCAGACCCATCAAACCCATACCATGGCAGAGGTTGGATGACGAGGTTATTGCAAGTTATTCACACCTCCTACTCTGAACACAGAAGTTATTTCCTGTGTTAGTTGTTACCATGGCAAGACTAGAAACAAATAAAAACAACAGTGCCTAGATAACAAACATTAGTGGATGTTAGTTATCATTAGTTATGTTAGTTAAACACAGCCAAAGATGTGTTTGATCATCTTAATTTATTTTGTTTTGTATGTAAACCACCTTAAATTAAATTCACATCATAATAGATGCTTGACCTGATGCCCCAGATTTGCACATTTTTCTACAATATTCAAAGTAAAGTAAATATTTTCAAATGAGGTGAGATAAGTGTAGCAAGACAGACAAAGTAATGAAGAATAGAGAGGAAAACACCAAAGATATAAAAAGCAGAGACAGAAATACCATGAAAAAATGACCGTGAGCCTTTCAAGGAAAATAATTATCTCGCTTCTTGTTTCCACCCGTCTCGGTTTCTCTCTCTACGTTACCTTGACACACACTCCAAAAATGATTCACTCCATTTAATGAATAGTTGGATGAATGTGTAACATTTGCAGTGTTTGACTGATGAATCCCTGGCCAAACACCCAAGCTTACGTACGCGGTCCTATGCAGGTTAGACTGAGTCAAAAAGAGACAAGCTCGGTCAACACTCCAACATGATGGAATGCACAAAACCCTCCATCACTGTCAGATTATACAAGTAAAATAAACATGCTCACCCTGGTTGAACACACTGTTTTACGCACTGGGGGTGTTTAAAAATGTGTCCTAATGACACACTGACTCATATTCTGTAGTCAAGCTTTGAAACCTTTAAAATGAATGAAAAGATTAATCCTGGTTGCAGACACATGAGCCTAACTGATGGTGTTAAATAGAACCAGGAAGCTCTGGTTAATATTTGCCCCAGTTGATGCCACCACAGTGCAGAAATGGAAAAATAAAGTAGGTGAACAGCTGTATACTACTCATAGATTAACCCTAAAGTACACATTAGTCTGCTGAGTTAGCAAAAAATGCTTTTCCATGAAGTCTGAGAATGGGAGAACATGCACACACACACCGACACACACTCAGACGTCCTTGTGGTTGGGAATACTGTGGTAATGGCCGACTAATGGCAGCTCTTCAGCATTCCTTTGAGTCAACGTGCTTTTTCCCACTTTAACCAGTGAAGTCATCGCAATGTAGTTAGAGGAGATGGTAAGATGTCCTTATTCGTACAGAGCAAAAGCATAAAATGCTCCATTTACCAAATATGCAGGTGTTTGCATAAATATGGCATGCTGAAGAAAAACATTTCTCAGTGGTTGCATAGCCCCAGGGCCCTCCTCAGGGCTGGTAGTGTTGTCTCTTAGGTACTGCAGGTTCCCCGGTTTGCCATCAGCCCCACCACAGCCTGCCTGTCAAGATACTTCCTCCTTACCAGCAACACATTGTCATGTGCTGAAACTGATATTTCCTGTGTTATTTCCTCTAGAATATGCAAGTGTGTCTGTACCCATTTAAAGTGGACAATGGATTTATTCAGCAAATGTTTCTCCCCGTTAATTAAACGTGAAGTAACCAAAAGTCTATACATCTGTGTTTCTGCTTGGGCTGGAAGTCTCTGAGGAGGTGAGGGAGGTTGTTAGGACTGAGCTGGCGCTGTGTACCTTTGGCCTCACTCTGCTGAGTCTCAGGCTGGATGAGCTATCACAGGAGCATAACTGGACGGCTTCAAAAAGACCGGGCTTAGCAACAACAACAAAGCAAGGGCCTCACTTGTGTTTGGGTGGTGGGACAGCAGAGTGAGCATGTTTATACAGAGCGTGTCACAGCGTACAGTATAGCCAAATGGAATGTCCTGCATCATCCATGCCCCTACGTTTACACGCCGATAAGCCCCAGTGATCTCACAGGTGAAACCCTGCCGTTGTTGCTTGCTCACTGGTTTGTACTTCCGCTCTGAGACTTAAACAGGATGTAAAGGAAACAATTCAAAGAAATGGAGCCGATGTTTAAATATAGACTGATAAAATGAAGAAAGAAGCAGAAGTATAAGAGGCTAATTTTATAGCAGGTAAGGAAAGAATGCACTGACTGAATGGAAATGTGCTGGTAGTAAGGAAAAAATGGGAGACCAGAGGAAATCCTATTAACCATGGTTGAACAGACTTGAGCATGAGATAATGTGGATGAGAGAGAGCCTCTCTCAAACCCTGCTAGTCATTCACAAATACTTGTTCACACAGAGAACGTCAGACTTTTAAAAGCCGATAAAATCAAAATTAAATTTGTAAAGGGGCAGAGAAATCAAATTGCTCCTTAATTCTGTATAAAATGTTTCAGTGGCCGATGTGGAAATTCATGACAAATCTGTTGAATTTTTTTATACTTTAAATGCTGGCTTACTGCTTTAAAGCTTTGGGACGTGGAAAGCTGAAGGATATACTTGAACAAAAGGTGGTGCAAACACAGACGGAGCCACACCACACATATTTTGGAAACAAAGACATGCATCTCGCACATGCTGGACTTACAGCCAAAAAATCCATAAAAAACGCATTCCAGTCATTCACCCCCACTTCAGTTATTTGACCAAAACATTCATCAGACTATGAATCTGAAGGACAAACACATGTGAGGCACACGCTCATTCCATTCGGTCTCCATAGCAACAGCCTCCGTCTCTCCACCGCACCATGCTGCGTGTCCGTGAGCCCGACCTACACGGCTGCCCGAGCCCCAGCGTCATCTCCCACACCCCGCACATTGTTCATCAAAAACCTCGGCGGGAACAAATCGTATTCTTTCCATCGGGCAGCCCCCCTATCCAGCTGTTACATTTAACCAGATTGCTTGGCAAAGACTGGCGGGTGGCCATCAGATGAGTAAATGTCACACTGTGACAGGAAAGCTCAGAAAATGTCAGAATCTATTTTGCTGCATTTGCAGAGGAGATAGTTGGAAGGGCATTGTTCAGCTGCTCTTCCAAACAGCTGTCAAGCTGATAAAATGAAAAAAAAACAAAACAAAAAAAACAAAACCAAACCCCAATAACAAATATGATTTCACCAACATGACATTTAATGTTGCACAAAGAAAATACACATTTCAAGGGAAGAATAATGTTGCTTTATTCTATAATGACTTGGCCTACAGGAATTCCATAGCAGTCATACAAAGAACCCCTTTCTCATGAACGAAAACACCTCAGAGGCAAATCTGAGACGAGTAAACATGCCTAAGAATATTTCCACGTGGTTATCACTGGTTCTGAGCATCAAAACACTGTTCCACTGCTGCGCAGCATTCTGCTTGAAAGATGCTTTGTGTACACTTCCTGCCGTTTTATGTGCTTTGATGGCAGCTCCCACAATTTCATCGTCTTCAGCATCTGGGAGAGTTTCTGCATCTGATTTGATCTCAGGTCGGTCCGGGGAGGCACTCTATATCCTGGCAGCAGATGGTGCACCGAGATGAATACTCATACAACCCAGCCATGGATTATGAGCCGGCTCACATAGCAATAACACATTTATATTCAATGAGGAGGAGATAACTGGAGATGAAGATTAGTTTGAGGGGGGGGAAGAGGTGACGTCAGACGGGAAGTGCGGCCTATCGCTAAGATTTTAGCTAAATACAGTGCATAAATGCAGTGAAATGATTTCAGATAGAAATATGGAAAGACAATTTCAAACTGTAAGATTAAAAACATTCTGTTTCTGTAAAATGTTCAAATATTTGATTCAATTAAATGTTTTTTTATGCACTTATATAGTAACTTGTGTGGGAGAATTGAAGGGCACTGCTTTTGTCCTCTCACTTTTATATGAGGAAATCGCTTTTACCCGTGGTAACTCTACCTATAGAGAACAGAACAATACACATACTGTAGAAAGCAGCTGGTCTCTGCCAATCGCTTCGACCCCCCTTATGTACCCTTGCCTGTGTCTATGTGTCTATGTTGAATCTCAATCTGGTTCCACAGCAACCACAGAACAAAATGTCCCTTCTCCATGGTCTCTCAAAAGGGGTTGTGTGTGTGCACTCTTACAGTTGCAGTAAAAACAGGACAGTAGGAGGAGGATATTTGGAGTTACTGTAAGGGAAGATTTTTCCACCACTGTCACATTAAATATGAATGCAGTTCTTGCACCGCTCGCCACAGGTGATTTATATTCGCAAGTGAAATGTAGGAAACCCATCATGTAAATTAGTTCACGTGTAGAAGAGCTGCAAATAGCCCAACAGGGTTTAAATAGCAAGGTCTCCTGCTTTAACTGCTCACAATTCAGGAGTTAGGGTTTAGCAATATATAGTGTGCAAATAGAAATCTGAATAAAGGCTAGAAATGTCTAAAACTCCAACCATGACCATTTCTGTGGTTCATTATGCAATTTTTACAGATACAAGTTATTTTGCACATCTGGGGCATGTTCTGCCAAACTGGTGCCAATGCATGTGGAAACAGCTGTTCAGCCTGTGCAAATAGCGGAGATAAACATCTGCCAGCAGTCTGACCTGTCCACTCAGCCCCACAAATTATCCTAATTAGCTTATATGACATAATTATGTAATGTGATTAGATAGAGAGTGGCACAAATACCTCTGTGATTTCACTGCTTTCTTTGCTACTTGCTTTAATGAAACACAAAAGGGCTAAAGGTTGAACAGTGCATTTTATTGGCAACTAAAAGGGGAGAAAACCTAAATTTATTTTGTTTACATGAAGACTTGAAGGCTTGTTTTAAGTGTTGACAGTTTCAAATAAGTTAAAATGACTAACATTTTCTTACAGTTAGCATACATCAGCTACAGTTTCATGTGGATAGAGTTTTGCCACTGATGTTTCAGCAATAAATATTAGACAAATGTACATACATTTTCACCATTCTCATGTTTCTCCCCAGTGACATAGTATACACTTAGCGTGGTAGACATACCACTGTTTTTACAGTACTTGGGACAAACATCTGTCTTGCAACTGCCAGCATCCTCTAATACTCTACCAGTCCACTTCAGCTCCAACCCAAAGCCTGGTGACAACCAGTCAGAAAGAATCCATAAACTTCAGCTTATATTATGTACAGCCTTACCATAACACCTTACACAAACCAAGAATAGTAATCAGCTATTAAGCAGCTCCCTGCAAGGAAAAACATGAGCCAGACTGTCCTGTAGCCACTTCCTTAACTGTGTTCAAATTTGTTAAAATGACTTCGTCAAAGCTCCTTTTTCAGGCGAGGGCCATGCGTTGTGGTTGTTCTAGGTTGGCACGGAATTTATCAAGAAACCGGGAAGCCAATTCGTCATCCACTAGCCTTCCATCGCTGGACAATGTAACAGTCATCAGCTGCTGAGTGTGCAGTGTCTGGTCACTGTCGCTCAGTCTCAGCTCACTTCTGGAGCTGCCGACAGCAAGGATGCACGCCTGAGGGGGGTTGATCACAGCACTGAAGCCGCTGATCCCGAACATCCCCAGGTTAGATATACTGCCACCAGAAGAAACGGAGGGAGGAAGAAATGGGATGACAAGAGAGAGGAGACAGTAAAACATCACATTAGTCAAGCTCACTGAGAAAGAAAGTACATAAAAGTAAATCAAGCCGACATAATGGTGGTTCTAACACCGCTACTGCTGGCAATAACTGAATAGTGGGATATTATTTTCTATCAATACCTTAAATTTACTAAATAAAAAGGTCCAAGATGAAACCAGCAGCTCTGGTCTTTAAGAGTTTCACCATATGCTGAGCACATTAAAGCAAGCCTGACCAGAAGGCCGTTTGCCTTAATGAGACTTTTTAGCTCAGAGGGATGAATAAAACGAAGAGGAAGGATGTGCACATATATCCTCAGGAGGACAAAGAAGGCTGCATCTCCATAGGAATTCATTGTTCCAGCCTGACACAGAAACCCCATTTATGTGTAAATGACACCATTAATTCTAATGAGTTAAAAAGCCTCTTTTCTACTTTTCTATTGATGGCACAGTAACTGATGGGACTTGTCACCCAGGAACACATTCAGTTCAGCCTCAGATAAAATACGAAAATGTATAATACACTGACTGTCTGTTTTACTGGGTTTACATCATAACAACTGGGATTTATTACTCTTCTCAATACATTTAAGCATAATGTGAGAATCACAGAGACCTGAATAATTCATATTTTTTTAAAAATCAATTAAATGATGGAGATGTCTTGGGTTTACCTAAATGAGCCACCCTGGTATTCCTCAGGCAGAAGTTTCCCATCTCGAGCTTTCTGAGCTAGTGCCTGTAAACAAAACAAAAAAACATATCAACATATATAAACTTTGTTTCATACCCAATACAAACACAGATAAACACATACACATCTATTTTGAAAACTGGGCACTAAAATTCTTTCAAAGAACAATGTTTCATAGCAAAATCTATAACTGGGTTTCATATTCTAGAGCTGTGTAGTTGGCTTTAGCTAACTGATGGTAGAAATGTCCACCAAAATGACCGTCCATAGTGAAATACTTGTATTAAACAGTTGTAAAGGCCTCGAGAAAGCTATTAATTCAGTTTTAAATTGGTGATAATAGGTGAGAGGCTACAGGGATCCGTTTTCCAATATCATGCTGGAGAAAACGCTGAAATGTCCCAAAGCAAATGCTGATATGAATGGAAACCATTAGACTGTGGATTACTTAAATGAAGAAAGGGAACTGACAACACCCAAAGGGAAATATGAGACATCTGGTGAGCAAAAACAAACACGTTGCTTTAGCCAGCTTCTGCATATCCTCGTTTTATTACTTCCCAGGAAGGAGGAGGGAGGGAAAAATTAATGAATAAATAAATAATTAACACCCCTAAACAGAAATCCTTGTCAGAGGGAGAAAAAATTAATTGTAGTTTTGTTTCGTGATCTTGTTGTTTGTTTCTTGAACCAATAAGAAAAGCATTCAAACCACTCGTTTTCCAAGTAAGTCTAAGCAATACTGAAACTGCTGAGTGGCTTCCACATTTCTGTTCTACTGGAAATGTACTTAAAGGTTAATGCAGGTGCTTAGCCAACACAAAGTTAAGTATGACTCAGAGGGCACCCCACACAGTGGGATAAGAGCTCTAAAGAAGTAAACAGTCTTCTTCCACACCATCACATAAAAGGGCAAGCAGATGTCTCTGTGCTCTGGCTAGACACTTTGATGGACTTTAATTTGAGATGAATAAAAGCAGGAAAAACTAAAATGATTAGCTATGGATGGCAACTAACACTTTAAATACTTAATGTGAGAGAGAAAATGGAATACAAACTCATTTGCATAACAAACACTTTCATAAAAGATACGTAATTTCCGGATCCATAGGGGAACTCTCTTACTGGCTGAACGGAATCCAGAAGTTCCGAAACCCCATGTTAACCCGATTGGCAGAGAAAGAGCGTCACGCCAAAGCTAAAAACCAGCCGCTTTCGCTAACTAAACTAGCCGGACGTGATTTCAGGTATAGCTCCTTTAAGAAAATGAAAATACAATGGGGTTGCCCAGTCAATGCTTATTGGTCCCAGTATTAAATAATTCATATTAAATATTTTACAAAAACTCTGATTCCCAGCATGTACAGAACAGAGAGTGGCACGGTGGACCCGTACATCAGTCTGACATTACATCGGTTGCAAATAGAAATTGTGCATCATAGTGCTGTTATAATCCATTTATCTTTATTGAGATTAACTGCTCAAAATATCATGATATTGATTTAAGGTCATATTGCCCAGCCCTACAACCAGGATATAATTGCTCCATCTCTGGTTGTTAGGCATTCATGGTTCCTGTATGGTGTGGGCATGAGGAGAAATTAATGGAGGTGACACACTGGCCTATGTTGATGCAAATTCATGTCATGGACTGTTACTGGACCGTGAAAAGAAGTCTGTTAGTCTTCATTCATTGTCTTAAGACTATTTGGCCTTTTTTTATGAATTCACTGCCGATTGAAAGCAACAAGGTTGGAGCAGTAGTACACCTGAGCGATCCATGTGCTCAGATTTTTCCAAAAAATACAAAAACATAAAAAAAAAAAAAAAAAAAAAGAATCACTGCTTTGCAAGGGCATGAAAAGCAACAAGGAGCTCTTTTTAGGGTAAGGATGTGAAGAGTCCCTTGGGTGGTTGATTCACTTGATTTAAATCTACTTAAGCTGCATTCCACTTCATACAGAACTGACTCTGTAGGAAGAGATATTACACAACAAATAAGAGCTAAAAGTGGCTGCAGTGAAGGGCTGTATCACCTGAGAGATTAAAAAAAGCCTTGTATAAATTGAAAAACTGCAAGTAGTCAGAATGTGTGGTGAGGCTCAATTCCATTCCAATTAATGTTTAACTTTCTGTGGAAACTAACGTGTTTATTGTGCAACAGATGGTGGTCTAAGCAAACACTGCATCACTGCTGAGACACTGTAGCCGTTGAGCATCAAAGAATTTTACAAGGCATCAATGCAGGTGATAGATATTAATCTATCCAATCAGAGTGAGACACATTGCAACTCTTATCTGTGTGCCTGTGTGCCATGTTCTGAGCTCATATCTAGGCATTTGTATGCAAATGATTGTACCCAGCTGTAGAAGATGAGCAGGAAAAAAGGTTGACCACTGTTGCATTATACTCCATCTGTGTCCACTGACTGCTTAAACCTGCAACCCAACAATATCAAAATGAAAACTATAAAAAGAAAGGCACAATCTCACTATGTTCAACAGAAAAAACCTAACATGTACATCTTTACAGATGCAATAGTTTTGATTCCCTATGCAATTCTGCCCCCATCTATAAATTACAGTGAAGCACATCTATTCATTTAAACTGACATTTCTATAAAAGTTATTTGAATACGGTCTGAAGAACTTATCTGGATTTAAACATAAATAATCATAGCAGTTGATAACAATTTCTTGTATTCAATTCCTTTTATCCATATGAGCTTTACCTTAGCATTAGCAGAGATCTCCTGAACTCCTTTGGTTGCAGCATCCCTGATGATTGGAGTGATGAGGCCTTTATCAGTGGCCACGGCGATTGCGATATGAATTGAATCGAGAGCATGGGGTTCGTCACCAGACCAAGTCACATTCACTTCAGGCATTTCCTGGTACAAACAGAATGAGAGGTCAACTTCGGTCGTGTCTGGTGTAAACCAGTTTTTTGGTGCTTTAACGCAGTTTATATATGTGGAGAAACAAATTTAAGTGTGACAGAACAGCAGAGTTGTCACCTGTCTATTACAGGCAAAAGCTCATTACAGTAAATGTAAAGATGAATCATTTTGCTACAAGATGTTTATCATTTCTATTTTTCATAGGAATCTGTTAGTTGCCTCCAAAATGTGCAGTTTTTTGTTCGAACTTGGGTCAAAGTACATGATTTATGCCAGTTCTTTAAGATGCACTGTTACACAAGCGAATTACACGTTAGCCTAGTGCAGATCCCCGTCCAAAGAGGTATTTGGTCATGTGGGGTGTTCTACTACCAGTAAAAAAAAAAAAAGTGTGGTGTCTAGACAAGAGAGAGCCTTGTTGTGCTTTTGGTACTTGATGTTCAAATTAAGTGCATGTATGTTCCACATTCTTCACATTCGTCAAAACAGATGCAGTACATAGCTCAGTTTCTCAGTTGCTGCTTCTTCAATACATGATTTAGGAGGAGGGGGAAATATTCATTAAAGTGGGTGTGATAATGCATGGGAAATGACAAAATGACAAATGTAACAGTATTTGAAATGCTGCTGAGACATTTCTCACTGGGATAACTACCTTAAAGAGAGTCTGCAACAATTTCTAAATCTAAATAACATCAACATATTCTCTAACTCCAACAACAGTGGAAAGACAAAATCATTATAACCTGTAGGTAATGACCTGTATAATCATAAATCTAATTTTTATGGGCAAATGTAACAATGCAGAAAAAGCTGAGGGTTAAACTTCAAAAGCACGAAAAAAAAAATCAGTTTAAAAACTACAAAGATTAAAAGAGAGAAAAAACAAACAAAAGGAACAAAAGTAGAAGATTCTGCACAATACTTACAATTTGTTTTTACTTACTTTAAGTGCAACAGCAGCTGCTTTAATGATAAAATCATTAACAGACACTTTGATCTGTTCTGAAATGAAAAGAAGAGAGAAAATGTTTTACTTTATTCAAGCCCCCATAAGCCCTCAACACTTTGTTTAGTTACTTGAACCCTTCTTGGGAACATTTGTGCATTTTTCTTCAAACATTCAGTCATTTTAGGTTCCAGTCTAATTATTTCAATAATTTCATTATTTATTATAAAACAAACAAACAAACAAAAAAACAAACAAGCAAACAAAAACTAAAAAAATAGAGTTTTTCTAACATTTTCTGACCATAAATAGAAGATTGATGAGGTCAGTAGAGCCTTTGATATGTCAAAGATGAGCATCTGAGCTAATTAGATTGCATCAGTACTTTTTTATGTAGTCTCAGATACTCCCTTTGGACACATTTATGAGAAAAATATACACGCATATAGACACTGCTCTAAAATGGGATGATGATCTTGGGATGAGAGAAGGGCATATTTTAAGGCATTGTAAGTCTAGAGAGGTACTTAGGCAAAAGCAAAAACATGGCCTCCATCTTTTGTGGTACTGAAAATCAAAAACAGCTTATAATATATTTATGCACCTGGCTGCTTTCACAGCCAAAGATAAACATGCTGATTGCCACTGCCAGCCCTAGCAGTACCAGGAGAGGTGTATGCTAGAAGTGCACAGGGCTTAAAAAAAAAGAAAAAAGAAGTCATCCACCACCTGCATGAAATGTAACAGGTGCATTTGATGCTCAATAAAAAATCCTAATGCAATAAAATCAGATTAGTTGCTCATATTAACATGTCTCGAATGACTAACAAATCCCCATCAAGCTGCCATTCATAATTATTCTTCCTTTGTTTATTGCAACAAATGATGACATAAATCATACAAGTGAAGGCTTTAAAGGGTTAAAATAGTAAAAAAATAACTGAATGTTTGGACTTTTTGAGCAAGTTTGAAGATGTTTAAGTGATTTAAGACAAAAAAAGCAGAAAGCGTCACGTCAAAGCTAAAAATTAGCCGCTTTCGCTAAGTAAAATGGCCTGGACTCGTACACATGTGCAATCAATGAGTCATTCATTTTTATGGACTTGCCCCTTTTACCATATACTGTGTAGAAACCATTTTTCTGAGAAAGATTAAATTAAGATCAGGTATACCTCCTTTTAGTGACAATAGGCTGACTTCACGATCATCTTAGCATGACTACTGAAGGACTACACACAGGTTTCTGGCTCAGTTCATGGTTTCTAACTTCTGTAATAAGCTGATTGCTGACTTTTAATCTTTCTTCCTTGGCTCCGAAAACTATGATTTCAGTTTTGTCTTCATTTAAATGAAGAAAGTTGTGACACATCCAGTGGCCTTGGGGAACTCCACAAGTTATTTTTGTTTGCTCAGATTTAGTTACCTATAGATAAAAAGTAGTCCCTGTCTTTCAGATAGGACCAACTAAAGTGTCACAAGGTCTTACACAGTTTTTCCAGTTGGTCTAGTTAGATGTTATGGTGGATCATGTTAAATGCAGCATTTAGATCCAGTAGGACCAGGACTGAAATGTTTCCGCTATCTGTGCTTATGTGTATGTCATTAAAGACCTTAAAGGAGGTATACCCGATTTCACGTCTGGCTAGTTTAGTTAGCGATAGCAGCTATTTTTTTTTTAGCTTTGGCGTGACGCTCTCTCTTTGCCAATGGGGTTAACTTTCGTAACTTCCAGATCCCTAGGGGAACGCTCTCACTGGCTGATCAGAATCCTGACGTTCCGAAAGTTAACCCCATTGGCAGAGAAAGACCCGCATGCTACAGCTAAAAAAAACTAGCCTCTATTGCTAGCTCAACTAGCCGGACGTGATATCAGGTATAGCTCCTTTAACTAGGGCAGGAAAGATCAAAAAATAAATAAATAAATAAACAGAACATATGGCAGCGACTCTGTACAAGCATCGCAAGGCATAAAGAACATATTACATTAGCATCAAAACTTTAAAACTTTTGGTGAAGAATGACAGCTGATATGCCATCAAATAAGGAAAAAAAATGCTGTTCAATACATTATTAAAATGCACCACAGTTTATCAGAACTAACCAGACTGTAAAAATTTAGGTAAGAGAACTTCCTCTGCTTCCCTTTCCATGTATGATAGCAGAGGACCAGGCAGGTTTGGACAGGCCTGTCAGTTTTTTCTAGTGTCCAGTAGTGCAGTACCAGACAGACAGTTATGAATGCTGTGAGCAGGATGATTAATGAGCTAACCGTGAAATCGCACTGCTCCTGAACAATGACAGACCGCAAAAACAACCGGAGAGAGAATCCCTCAGTACACACACAGCCTCGCTAATAGGTCTGGAATTGCCGTCCCATTTCCTCCATCAGAGACAGGCACCCAGAGAGTTTCACTATTTGTTTGACACCGAGGCAAAGTTAAGCTAAATAAAGCCAACAACATTATGGTGCGTTGAGCTAAATGTTTAAAAGTAGGCAACAAACAAAATACTTCTGCTGTATCGACATGTTAAGCATGTTGAACAGCTGATACAGTGAAGAACAGCTTTGATGGTTTATTTTGCTTAGGGAAAAGGGTGCTGAACTGTCAGCATTGTGACACAACTTTCAACACTTACATCCTGATGTCTGTTGCACAAGGACATGAAGCTTTCGAAATAACCGTAACTAGAATTCACCAGAAGGATGATAAGGTAAAGAGTTTGCAAAAATGTTGAGAGGAAACTGCTGTGTCCAATCAAAAAAGATAATAGGCCATCTGTTCATTACTCATTATTTTTTGGTTTCATAGACAATAACTACGAACAACTCAACGCCTTCCCCTCTGACCTATATGCATAGTTTCACTAATCTAACTTCTAAGCTATGTCAAGCATAACATCCTAAATTTATACACAATAATATGCATATACATGCATGCATGCATGTATCACATGCCCAAATCTAAAATAAAAAGACACAAATACAGAAAATTTCACATTCCCAAAAACCAGTAACCATTGTATGATCAGGTAGATACCTTAGTTTCTCTTTCTTTAAAGTTTTATTTCTGGTGCAGTGTTCGGAAATGCGAAGATTCGGTTTGTCTTTTCGTTCTCACAAGACATGGATTCTTTTCCTAATTCCATCAGTAGGACAGGGGTGGGTGTTATTTTCAACCAGAAGAACATTACTCTAACAGAGAACATGTACTAGGCTTTCTGAATGCATGAATGAGCAGTCATGTGGAAACCTTGAAATTCACATCTTCATGGAAAAGGTTGCTTTGCAAACCTTACTAAGGGACATTCATATAAGGTCAAGGGTGGGTAATGTGCACAATTATACAGAGCTTCATCATACATGCTGACTATGAGGGTTAGTGTTTTACCTTTGGCCAGATCTTTGCGGAGCTTCATGACAGCAGCCATGTCACAGTCAATGGAAGCGTAAGAATGAGGGATGGTAGTCTTTGACTGTGTCAGTCTTTGAGCAATGACACGGCGGACATTTGAGGCTGGGATCTCAGTAAAAGTTCCCTATAAAGTTAAATGAATTGCATGTAAAATAATTTCATGAAGAGAACGGGACATTTTCAGAAAATAGCGAAATGGATGATCATTCACAGACAAATTATGCATGTTTAATAAATACATAAAATCAGTCAGGTGAATGACGGATCAAATAGTTTAAGTGCTCACTGGTGCTCCTGGTTTTCCTGGTACAGACAGAGGCGGTATATTGGGTCTACTGCCAGGAGGTGGCGCGGGAGCTGCCGGGGTAGGGGCCAGACTCGGGACCGGACTTGGGGCAGTTGCAGTGACCGGAGTTGATGTAGCTTTGGGGGCAGGAGACATCTTTAAAAGATTTAATGCATCTCTGGAAAGGCAGAAAACACACACGAATTTAAATGAGAAAAGTTCATACATGGGATCGGGTAAATCAGGGCAAAGTTATTTAGTGAATGAAACCATTTATACACACGCAGTGTGTGTAAAAGGGGGTAGAATAAACACAATGGAACAATTCCCAAGACTTGGGCATAACTTCTACTACCACCGTTATTTAGCAGACGCTTTTATCCAAAGCGACTTACTTTTGAGAGAACAAACATTCACACATTCATATCCCTGCTAGGCACATCAGGAGGCACGGTTGCCCAAGGACACTTCGACATGTAGTGGGGTGGAATTGTACCGCTGACCTCCTGTTCTGCAGGCGACAGCTCTATCCACTGAGCTACAGCTGCATTACGTCTGTTTAGTTTTTTTTTTTTTGTTTTTTTTTTTGGTTATGGGAAATGTTTTTTCTTCAAAAAAAAAAAATATTTTGCTAGACTTTAATGGAGAAAGAGAGTAGACTTCATACATATGCTCCTGCACTGCATACAACAAGGCTTCTGCTAGTTTAATCTGCTTTTGCTTGCATCAGGTTTGTAGAAAGGTAACTTCAGGTTATCCACAGGTGGATGGGTGTCATGAGAATCATATACTGCTCACAAGCGGTCAGGTGTGGCAGGATCAGGTGTCAGCAGCAGCAGCAAGGGACAAGTTCATTCCAAACCTTGGTTTCGTATGGCTGCAGTCTGTGCTACCTGACTCATAAAATACTACAAAATACAGAATATAAATCAGATTTTTTACCCCCTTAAAATCTGGCAAAATCCCTTCCTGCTTTTAGAGTTCCTCACTTTAATTTGAGACAATAAACGAGCAACAAAGTTTATCATTACTGTACCTTCCTGGATATTAGGACGGGGGGATTCTGTAACAGGCCGCATTTTCATCAAAAAATGTAAATAATGACAATGATCACCAGAGGGATAAGGCAGCTAGCCACACGGAGCATGTGAAATAGAAACGAGAAGAGGATAGAAATAAGCAAGCAATGAGAAATGTAGCTGTGTTGCCTACTAATTTTGGTCTTAGTAGGGAAAGAGCTGGGCCGGGCAGGTATCAGGTGCTCTAAGCTCTCTAGTTCTGGTCGACTGCACACTTGTCCACCTACCCATATGCATCCAGGCTTGTCTGGATCAGCTGCCTCTGAACAGCTAGGAAGAGTATGAGCTCTACATCTAGGCTCTCCCAGTCCTTCCCATGGGCTGATTATTTTATTTTTCTATTCTGTTCTAATTTTGTGAACACTGATTCAGCATTTACCCTATTGAAATTAAGATACTACAACAAGCTTCCATGGGGTGAAATGTAGGGACCTGCCTAACTAAAAGAGGGGCAAAGGATCAGAAAACATATTTTAATATGCTGCTGAGTCCAGAATCTTTGAACCTCAAAGATACTTTTAGCAACAAGACATGGGAAAAATTGTCCTCTTGATAGCTGTATATGTAAAACCATGTCTTTAATATAAAGATTATCAGATAAATATTTTTACAATACACTGAAATAATAACCTTCTCACTACACTGCTAAACTATAACTGTTTTCAGCTACAGTGCCGTTACCTGTGTTCCTATTGAACACTTCTGCTCCAGTATTACATCAGAATATTTCAAAAGCTTTTCCGAGTGATTTAATTGGGCCGTAAAATTTCAATCATTTTTACTTTCTGACTTAAGTCAGTTGTTGAAATATTTCTTTAAATGTTCAAGTTTTCAGCAAGATTATACAGCTGGCAGATCTCAGCAACCCACTTTTTTAATTACAGAAAAATATTTTCTCATAAAGAAAGGATCTCTAGTTATCTTTTCAACAACCAACCAACTCCTCCTTTCCTCTTACTGATAGGAGTTTGAAAAGGTACTGAGGCAACTTGGAAATCCCCCAAATAACCTGTGAAGACTGCACCGAGTGTTTGCTTACAGACCACTTTCATCATCTAGTATTATGAATATACTACAGATAAACCTGGAAGAGAAAGTGTCTGTTATGGAATTAAAAGAAGTAAATGGGCCTGATGACAACACCACTGATATCTTTTGTGTAGCTGGTTGACAACTGGTTCTAACATTGACAAGTTACCCCATACTGACATTCAAAGCAAGGGGGCTTCTGAAGGAGTCAGTGAATGTGACTGGAATATTAAAAAGGGGCCAAAGCAACACTCACTCGCACTAACTGACCCACAGATCGACACATACTTTGTCTTCTACTGCCACCTTCTACAACCTAAGATGAG
>JBBDHI010000010.1:24628327-24639184 GCA_037177115.1 Craterocephalus stercusmuscarum | reverse complement strand
CGCCTGATCATGCGCCCTGGCTATTTGGTCACAGGGATTTCCCTTTGGCTGACTGGTCAGCGCGCATGGCTTGCACCCAGGAGGTTCTGGGATTGATCCCCGCCCGGGCCCTCTGTCGTCCTGCCACATTCGGTTAGACAGATATATCAATTTATGGTCAATTGCTGAGAATTGTGGTCAAATGCTGATCCATCGCTACGAATATGTGAATCTGTGTTCCACTTAGGTCAACACTTACTCACAAAAAGGTGCACTATGCCAGAAGTGCTCAGTAAGTACTACATTCCAGGACATTTGCACAATGAGACACACTGAAGGGAGTATGCTAGCTAGAAAGATTGTTTATGGGCATTAAGATAGAAGCCAAATGTAGACATCCATTTTAAGCTATAATATGCCGCAGATGACAATGACGAGGAGCCTGATTGTTCAACTGTGACCATTTTCCTGATGGACAAGAACTCCTTAGTAAACTGGAGCAGGAAAACTTCTCCACCAGCTTCTCCTGCTGCTTTTATCATTTACCCAAATAAGAGCAGACAATATTATTAAAGCAGGTATTTCTGTCTTATTTTTGTCTATTCCTAACGTGCACGCTCTGTCTGCAGGTAGGAGAGTTGTTCACTGTGTGCATGCGTCACTGCATGTGGAGACATGACTTGAATTAATTACATGTAAACATGAGAATAAGAAAAATATATCAGTCTGTCTTGTTTTTACAATAATATAAACCTGCTCAGAGGAAATGCATCTTCTGCTGTAATCTGGTGCAAAATAAGAATAATCTAAATAATAGGATAAAATTATGTTTGAAAATGAAAGACAAAAAAAGAAAATATATAAGATGTTAATTGAGCAATTCATTTTAGAAAATAAAATAAACTTTGACTTTCTGGGGTGATTAGGGTTGATGTTGGGGTACCCCACTAATGTAATAGTCAGCGATACACTGGTTATTATTAAATTAATGAGTGGATGCATGTCCCTAGTTCCAAATGAAATGTTTGTTGAAAGAGAAGAATCCCAATAAAGTTAAAACTAATGGAGTTGACATAAATATTCATTTTTATACATGATAATGCTGAATTCAGGGTTTATAGTGTTTCTAGAGGAGATTTCAAAACATTGAGATAAAAGTGGACCAGGATTATGATATCAGTTATCACCCATATTGCCCAGCCCTTACAGAAATTATTAATTCTCTTAGCACTTACGCCCTGAACAGCAATCACATGTCATGTAAACAAATAATGCAAACATCTCCAGGGCTGCAGGACTAAAGAAAAAAAGGTCATGGGTCCCAGCAATGGCTCCACTGCAGCAAACATGAACTGTTATTGCGTAAACTCCTTGCTGGTGGAGAAGTAAAAGCTTTGAATAAAAGCTGGCAGGCAGGGTGGCCAAACACAGACATGACACAGATTATAGAAGAAAGCACTGAAAACTGACCTTGGTAATTACATTTAAATCATAGAAAGGTTTCAGATTCAATCTTTATTACAGAGAATGCTGCACCAGAACACTGAAAAGCAAGACAGGTTCACATGTTAATGGGGTTCATACAAATGCTTGATGAGGAAAAATGGAGCCAAGAAGAACAGAGTCAGATAATAAAAAAAGGGAATTATTTAATGATGTCTCCTCCAAATGGAAAGCAAGAAGGCGGTACTCTCTTCGACCATATGCCAGATACACAGACAGGCAGGTCGACAGTTATGAAGACAGATGAATGATGCAACGCCTTCAGCACTGAGGGAAATGAGATCAGATGTTGACAGCTAGATGGACAGACCCCTGGCATTCAAATGTTTTCTCACATCTGCCATCACATGGTCTCTGAACGCACACTCTCTCCAGATGCTCAAACTTGCTTGTCTGCAAATACAGCCTCTTTTTTAGCTCTATTACAAGTTGTATAATATTACTGAGTTTAGCATAATATGTGCAGTGCAGCAGGCTGCCTAAGATAAACGCCTCACAAGCAATAATCTTTCTGAAGACCTGAAGTCTATGGTGTCAGCCACCATGCTAAAAATCTGCAACGTATGGGCATAATTCAAAATAGTCGTTCAGCATATACAGGCTGTAAAGTGCTGAAGCCTGACAGAGATTATAACATATTAACCTGTTTCCAGGATTGTCACATTTCTCTCTGTACTCCCCATATGTGATTTACATTCCCATACTGCATGCATACTCTTCTCTCCACCGCGGAAATAATACAGGCTTATGTCCCCTGATGTACCCTACAGTGTTTTCAAAATACAAATAGATAACCCTAAATAAACAAAATCGAGTCTATCATGGGAGAGCGGGCCTATGCGACAATCAGCCTGAGGATGCTATCACATCAAAACACAGGAGAGGGGAGCCGGTAGGTGGCAGTCGTGTCCCGCTTGCCTCACATGGGAGGAAGCTGTTCTCCCCACTTGGACTAAATCTCCTTCTGTGTGTCGCTTGTTTGGCATTTATTTCCTCTTGCTCGCACATGCACACAAATAACCAGAACCATTTGCTCCCCACTATCTAAACTGACCAATAAATGGGGAAAAGATGGTGGGGGCAGAAAAATGAACAATTAATAATTGCCAGAGCACGGAGTAAGGTGGATGCCAAGGCTCTCAGTAGGAGAGAAATTGTAGAAGCCCTCGAAGTTCAGAGCAGCATGAAGACTGAGAAGGAGGAGGAACAATATTTCCTGCTTTCACTGCCTCAGTCCTGCGGCTGACGGCAAAGTCGATCCACCGGCGGAACAGTCTCAGTTGGAGAGAATAGCTTGTCAGTGGGAGGTAACCTACATAGTCCCCCCACCTGACCTCATCAATTCATAGTCTGTCCACGCTATGTGCTATTATTTTAGGTTTGAAATGATGAGCGCACCGGGGCACTTTGAAGCGCGCCGACGGATGCAGCCCTGCATGCGCGTGTTGGAACGGAGTAATTTGTGACCACAACTGAAGCAGCTCAGCACTCTGCAGTCCACAGAAGCGAAGACGACTGGACAGTCAGCACCTTGTGGATAAGAACCGCTGAAAATCTGTCATATCATGGCGAGGCTCGATAAGAAATGCGTGGAGCGAGGGCGCAGAAGTCATGACTACCTTTCATGAACTGTAACTCCCCTCCAGACAGGTGCAGATCAAGGCTCAGTGCGGAAAACGCGTTAAAATTTCGGCTTTGGTGTAGAGCGAGGACTCTTTCCCGCTTGAAGCCTGAATCTCATCAAGAGGCTCTTAAGGTTTGCGGAAGACGCTGTCAGGATTTCTTGCTTTCTTTTTCTGTCTTTCCATCCCAGATTAAAGCGTTTTCCTCTCAAATATGGAGAGAGGAGCAACCTAAAAAAAGAGAGATTACCTTTCCTGGCGCCAACTTTGTCACTTCTCTGTGTGTAGGATAATTCATTCACAAGACTGCGGGACTACTTTCATCGATATAATTAAGAGGAAAAACAAAAGTAAGCGTCTTGAAATCTGCATTGGGTTGTGCGATGAAATTTAATCAGGCTTGGTGACTAAGAAATTACCTAACGAGGACTTTGTGAAAACTTGAAATTCAAATGTGAACGAGCCGGACATTGAATGCAACCCCACCTCTGCCACTCCGTGCATGGATAATGATCTGCCTCATAGTCTAAATGACAAGCTTTTCAGGATGTAGCTTATTTGTCTGGGCATTGTAGCCTATGCATGAGGTCCTCCGTGTGCTCCATGTTTTGGAAAGGTCACTTTTTCTTCTTCTCTATTTTTTTTAGATTGGAGAGAAAATAACTGCGTTACTTTCAATTGACCTGACTCATCATTTGGAGAAAACCTGGGACCACACTGGGCATCGCTTCGCATTGGGAGAGTAGTTTCAACAATGGCACTTGTGGGTTTCTCTGTGTAATGTGCGTCCTGAAAGAAGAGGAAATATGGCATTATAGGCTATGATTGCTGAGTGTTAACAGCATGCCGTCTGGACTAATGTGTGGATTACATACCATGTCTTTTGAGAGTGGGAACACAATGAGTCTGAGAAGAAAGTGACAGCACGGATCCTGTAAAATCGCTCGAGAGTTGCGGATTTTTCTCTCTCCTTTCTCTCTTTTTTCCCCCCGATGCTGTTTTTTGGGAGGGAGCGGAAGAGGGACCATTCTCCGCCTAAAGCAGAGATCTTCCGGACCTTGCCTCTACGTGAATAAGTAAGTTATTGTTTATGGTGTGCAGAACTCACAGTTTGTATCTTATTCCCTTTCTCATCTGGCATAAGTAGCTCTTATTCCTGTTCCAAACGTGGTGGGGTTCGTTTTTTTATTCTTCTTCTCTCTTTCATTGATCGCAGTGATAACAGCATTTCCAAGGTTTTGCCTCCACCAATACTGCAGCCTCTGAGTAAAAGATGTCTAAACGTGCGTTGATTTAGAAGATAAGAGGGGGATGCGCGCACTGGCACAGGTCTTCTTGCTTTCACTGTGCGTCCTTGAGTTGAGTGTATGAGCATAACGCTTTGATGGGATGAATAGAAAATTAAAAGACGAAAAAGGAGGACTGTCAATTTTCTATGGAGCAATATAAGAACAAAACATTCTTGTGAAGAGAAGGGAGATAAATAGCGGTTCTGTTATGGGGGATGCGGGTAAAGGCACCTGCAGTCCCTACATGCAAAGGTATCAGTCCTTCCAGTTAACATGCATGCGCTCTTTTTGCCATAATAAACAGGGATGTCTAAGTAACGACGTGGTGGGTGGGATTCATACAACATTATACACTGAAATTGAAAATCCAAGCATTGCCTCTTTGACTTCCCTATCTGAGTGGTAACGGGGTAAATGACCAGACATCAGTCTACCCCCTCTCCCCTCCCCACCTCCCTTTCCCCGCGTGACTTACACAAAAGGCGCTTGTTCGTCGTCTCCGTGGTAGCCTGGGAGGGAGCTGTCCTTCTTCGTGGTGCTGAAATTAAAATCTGCTGCTTGCACGTTGCCCCTTTCATAAGAAATAAACCCTGTAGTTCATCGCTTAAAAATCTGATCGGAGCCACCGAACTGCTGCACTGAACCTTCCGCAGCAGGCCACAAAGCAACAGATGATACTTTCTGTTTGTATGTTTGTAGGTGTGGTAGGGGGCCAACATGAATCCCATGTTTCAAAGTGATAATTATGGAGCTGATCTCAACTTCTTCTCTGAAAGAAAAAGGCTAGATTTTATCCACTTAATACCCCTCTGATTAAAGCCAGTTTAATCTTGTGTTCAAATTCTATTTTTTCTGGTTCTGAACTTCAAAATTGTTGAGTTTAGAAGTAGGTGTATGTTATGTGCCTAATAAACTAGAGTTGGAGGTGCAAACACACAGAGGTGTCTCTGACTCTTCAGACAAAGAGTAAATTGCATTTCTCACCTGTAAAAGTGAGAAACATGGCGAACGTTATTCATCCACTGAAAGAAAAGCCCTCCATAAGATGGAGTGACATCACCTTGGGGAGACAAATTAGACTGCTGATTTTATGTTTTTGCCCTGTCAGAGGCTTTAGTATGATGAATCCTTCCCACATATTCCCAAGATTGCAGTTATTTATTGGTAACTGGTGCAGGGTGATTCATGGTAATAAGCACAGTGACTATTCCTCCTCCCCCATTTAACACTCCTCAAACCCTTTCATCCCCATGGACCTTGTCTTGGACATGAATCAGAGATTGGGGATGTTACTATATAAACATAATCAACATCACAAGAAAATAACTTCAAAATTGATTCTGTATTTTGGCAAGCTTTGGATTAAAGTTTGTTTATTTCACTGTACTAAACTGACAACAGCTGTATCCCTTGTGTGTCCCTATTAGTCCTTCTAAGCAGTGGGAAATAGCCTGAGAGCAGGTGCAGTACAACCATGTGGGACTTCCTGCTGCTCACACAAAGCCCATTTTCAGCTGATAATGTTGCGACTATAGACATCTGTTTTATGCCCAATTTCTCCAGCCATTGTTGTCTGACTTATCTATTGAAAATCATTCTGAGCCGCCATGTCAGAAAATTAATGGACTTGTCAACTGGAAAAGGGCACTACTGCAATGAGGTGCCAGGGTCTTGCAAAGCCACAGTCTTGTATGCCCATGTTCCCTTTCCACAATCCCTTTGTCATTTTTCCCTCTTCTCAGTCAGACTCAGTTCAGATCAAGGCCAGCACTGTGTGACTTATAATAAAATGTTCATTTCTCAAATCGGATTAATCTTTGTAAAGCCCAGCTTAGGACACCATTAGCATTCATTTCTTTCACTGCTGGGAACTTGTATCAATAATGGAGCTAGCCCAATATTCTTCATCTTCGCTGGGTATAAAATCTCTCAGGGGGTTTCACTCAGTGTAAAAGAGAATAGTTACAGTGATCTGTTATCTGCTTTCTTGGCTTTTGTAGTGGGGACCGGCAGCATAATGATGGGGGTCTGAAGCGGTAGGCCAGATAGGAGCTGAACGTCCTACTGTTAGAGGTTAAAAAAGCCTAATACAATACAGATGCTGTTAGAAACCCTCATAATTGGTTATATTAACACATAGACTGTAGCTAAACAATAGGCAGTACTATTATTGCTAGGACAGGCACATTAAAACTAAACTTCTTGTGTTTTTTTATACATCAAACAGCAATGATTCCTAAACATGTGAATGCGTCATTCTTACTTTAAGATTGGTTTCTGTGACCCCATGTTTTAGCACAGTGCCCCATTCTCAGTCAAATCCAATTAGCAGACAAAGTATTTACTTCCCTATTTAGCCCTTACCCAATCTCAAATTAAAATGTTTAAAGTTGTTGAGTGTGTAGATTTTTGTGTATAAGCAGAAATAATGCAATTTGAAGCTGCAGTCCAAACATGTTGATTCAATGACGCACACTGTGGAGGAAGGCAAGAAGAGAGTCAACCTAAATGAACTGATCTGAAAGTAACTTTTGAGAGTTATCTAACATATTATCCCCTGATATAGTCTGCATCACTATCAGCTATTGTTGATGTATTCAACAAAAAAAAAGAAGAAATACCTCTAACACTGTGCTACATGAAGCGTGAAATCATTTAAGGAGAGCAAAGTGGTTAAATGTGTCACTTTGTTGCAGTTTTGTCATTTTAAATAACAAAGCATTCTTATAAAGTCTGAGAAAAAAGCCTGTTGTCATCAAAGTGCTGTGCAACTGTGGGCATTCATCCGAGTATGAGGCTGTTAGATGCTTTTGTAATGTAATCTGTTTTACCAACTATACACAAGCAGGCATCTTAGACACTGCACACATACACAGACAGACATGGATGGTATCTGCAGAAGCCCTACTCATTAGTCATCCTTTCCTGCATGTCTGTCTGAATGTTCTGTATGGGGAAAGAACAGCTGAGCAGAGCAGGGGGACGGCCGCAGCACATTTCACCAGTCGATGGATTAATCAATTGGTGTTCCAGCTTAGCCCATCCATCTCAGGGAATAATCTGGTAGACATCATAAAAGTGCCAGTCTATCTTTCCAGAAGCCAGGGAGAATTGCTTCTGTTTTCTGTCTCCACATGTGACTCTTATCGTCGGAATGGGAGTGGATTGAATAAATTGTAAAGCAAAGCACGCACACAACAAAGAAGTTTTAGTTGATTTTTTTTTTTTTTTTTTTTTTTTTTTGGCGAGTTTGCAACTCAATGAAGCTCAAAATATTTCTTTGGAATTCAGATTTTTAAAAGCGTCCTCCTAAGTCCATAACAATCTCTCCATTTCCTGACTTCCCTCATAGAAATCAGCTAAGAGCACTGACCTGAATTCAGGATGCATCATTACTCACCACTTGCTTTACATCACCCACCTTGACTCATTGATGGTGTGTTTTGAACTCAAATAGCTTCACCTCTTTCTCCAGAGCCAGTCTCTCTTTTCTTGACCTCCCTAGAATGTCACATGCTACTAAAATGAGAGTGACAGCAGCTGAGGTTGGACTGATGTAATGGCTCTGCTAATAACAGCTTGCTTGGGTGCAAGAAAAAAATGGACACACACTCTACCTGCATTTCTCTCCCTGTGATTCACTCTCACAAACAGAAATGTTGAACATTAACAATATGTGCACGGAAGAATCATTGTTCCTGCCTTTTGGGCAATGGGGCCCTATCTGTTTAATACGATACTGGCACCGGCCACTATGCTAATTCCTGCTGCTAAATTAAAAGGTTAAATGGGGTGAAAAAGGGTGGAGGGCTATCTCTCACTGCCTCTTTTCATTTTTTCCAGAATGTGCCTCATGGAGCTCTTGGTATTCAATTACTCCCCGGGAAAGAAAGCAAAGATAGTTAAAAAATAAAAGTGAGAAAGGAGGACTTTAAAGAGAGGACTTTCTCTCAAGTGCTGTTTTTCAATCTTATCCTGTTGACTCTGGATTTTGTGCGGGAGCTGGGCATGCTCGACACTCTGGGCTCTAAACACTCAAAGTTAAAAACATTTGAACTGGAGAGATGCCCTTCAAGCAGGTTTTTAGCGGTCGCATAGCAACAGAGCCACGGCTACCGCATCCCTAGGCAGCTTATGAGCTGCTAGCTAAAATAGACGTTGTCGATGGACATTGGCCCTCAGTGACAATTCCAGTTGGAAAATTAAAGCTCACATTTCTGCGGGAGTTATTTTTTCCTGTTGACAAGACAAATCCTAACAAAATCAATTTTTTTAAACAGCTGTAAATGCTAACTATGTTCAGTAGAATGTACTGCTTACCTTTTAACTCACACTGTTGTTTTTGTGATGAATAGAAAAATGCCCTGCAGCTGTAACGGATACTTGACCTGTAAGAGCTGATGGGGCTCACCCTGCGGAGAGAAAACGCTTCTTTCATACAGTGTTTTACTCATAAAAAATTGCGAGCTTTATCTGCAGGGGGAGTTGCAAAGATTTTGTAGATCTCTCGCCAACAAAGTGGGAAAATTGTTTGACTAGGATCCGCTTGATTTTTACTAGGGAGCTTCCTGAGGTGCAGGAATGAAAATACAAGAAAGCTGGAAGTGAGTTTGTAAGTATTCCACAAGGAAAACGTGAGCTGCCATTTTACCACATTTCTCAACAGTATGTTGTGACATATAGTATTAATGTATTTCAGTGGCCTTCGTGAGTGCTTTACTGCTGAGCTTCAGTGAGCCGCAATCACAGCATGAGGAGAGGAATAGTCTCTTCATGCTGACTACAGGAGGCTCTTTATTCAAAGGTAAAGGAAAATAATTACTGGGATTTTAAAATTAGACACTTATAAACTCACAGTAAGCATAACCTCATAATGGTATGTTTGGCCTCTACCATTTACGTGGCTTAACTTTGACTACCAAATGTGCTTTTGAAAAACATACGTGACTTGTCATTAGATGCATAAGGGGTCAGAAACTCAAGTGTGTAATTTTCTAAAACAGAGTATTTCAGTATGCAAAGGTTTGGAAGTGCCCCTCTATATTGGTGCTTTCTGCAGACCCAAGGGTGCAGAATGAAAGTCAGTGATCTGGACATCTGGGTTGAGATTTTCCGTCTGTCTCACAGATTGTCTTTTTAACTTATAAGTCTGGTTGAATCAGCAATCAGAAAATAGTTCAACTCAGTCCACAGCAGGAGTCCGGTCATCAGTCAAAGTCAAACATAGCACGGTCATACCCCGACTCGCATAGTTACAGGCACTGTCGAACTACATGGATAAAGCAGCTTTGATCATTCTAAGAAAAGAAAAAAATCTTATTTCTGTAACAGGGGAATAGACCTTTGAAAACATGCCTTTTTTGTTATTTAAAGACCAAATGGGAACTGTTAAATATTAAGCTCACACACTACTCAAACATAAACATTATAGAGCAGCTTCTGTTCTGTACATACATTTTTTTCCCCTCATGAGTATTTAAGGATGAATGTGGACCTGATTGTATCTTTTACAGTATTTTCTGAGCATAGTTTTCTCACTAGCCTCTTGCTCTGTTTGTGTCTGACCTTATTGTGTCACTCATCCAGGCACCTGCATGTAAGCAAGGCGCCCTACTATGATAGTTTTGATCTGACAAGGATTGACTCACACTTGATTTAATCCAAGTTGTCTCTATATAGTCTGCTGAGATACCAGTCTGCTTCACTGCTCAGGTCAGGGTCTTATGACAGGGGCTGTCAGTCTGCTTCTGCACTGCATTCAAGAAGAAGAAAATGATGAAAAAGAAAAAAAAAGATAAATAAATCAAAGAAAACTGGATGAATTGAGAAAGCTCACACATGTCTGGCTAATAGGTAATTTCCTCCATAGACAACAAGAATTAATCCTAAACAGATGCCTCCTCATCAAATGAAACCCTTTCCAAACACATTGTTTGCCTGGAATGAGCACAGGAAGAAAAGCTTTGTTTTCATCCTGGTAGCAGTTTTTCTCAGAAGCTCATGTCACTTTAGTTCTTTAAAAAAATAAAAACTGAAAATGCCGCAGTACAGGTTATATAGACATATTTTAAAAAGTAAATTAATAAATTTTCACATAGCAGCATCTGGTACAAGCTTTAATCTTTCTCTCAGTGTAATATTTCTCATCGATGAAAACACTAAATTGAATTGATGAATTTAAAGTAGTCACAAAAAGCTTTAGTGAGGTAGCTAATCATGCTTGATGGAAAGTGTGTGTGTGCTGTACAATGAGTAGCCCCCTAAAGTCTGTGCCAGACTCCTCAGCATTTGGCTGCAGTCCGTCTGTCACAGGAGAAAAAAAAAGGCTAAGCATTCAAGGCCTTGTCATATTTCATTTCACTTTAGTGGGTAAATTAACATAATTCCAACCATTGGCAGATATGTCTTAATGGAAACTGAGTAGGTACAGTTTATCAGATGCATGCAAAAAGTATCCAAGTAAG
>JBBDHI010000010.1:24454508-24469639 GCA_037177115.1 Craterocephalus stercusmuscarum | reverse complement strand
GTAACAAAAGTTTCTTTCTTGATGTCATAAATGCACTTTTTTCCCTTTTCTTTTTGTTCCTTTATTGTTTACAGCTGGACTCTCCTACTGGGGTAGCATTACTCCATTCATCTTTATGAATACCTGAAGAATATTCTTTAAATTCAAGTGAGGTGAAAATGTAGTCCACCAGCTTTTAATTCAGTTTTTGTTGCTGTTCCGTCCTCTTTTTCCTTGAAAAGATTTTGAAAGATTTTGTATCTCTCTGCAGCACAAAAACTGTCTTGTTCACTGGTGTTTGAGTATATCCATGGTGCCATGTTAAATGTTGAGTCCCTAACACATTTTGTACTAATGCTACCATGTGTCACCACAATCCTAGCTTTTTGTTTCATTGAAAGGGCCGTGTGTTCTTTTTCTTTCAAAACATACTGGATTCCATCAAAGCCAAACATATTCATCTTGGTTTTACAAAAATAACATGCTCATTTATGTTTGGATCTCTAAAGAGCTTGGCTTGTGACATCTGTCTCACAAATAGCTCACTGTATTCCCATGAATAAAAACACACTGCTCAAACAAATGAAAGGAACCTATAATCATTTAATAATATGATTATTATTCATAAATATAGGATTAGCACATATTGCAAATATAAACGGCCAGAATGAGTTTCCTCATGGTGGCCGGGCTCTCCCTTAGAGAAAGGGTGAGGAGCTCAGTCATCTGCCTTTTGGACTCCTCCATGGTGAGATATTTTGGGCACATCCAACCAGGAGGAGACCTTGCAGTAGGCCCAGGACATTCTGGTGGGTTTACATCCCTTGGCCGGCTTGGGAGCTGGCTGATGTGGCAAGGGAGAGGGAAGTCTGCACTTCCCTGCTTAGGCTGCTGCCCCCACAACCCAATCCTGGCTTAGCTGCAGGAAGCATGTGTGGAAAGCACGGATGAGATACCCAGAGACAACAACCCAGCAGCAGGAGTGCTGTCTGCTCCTTTATGCAAATAAAAATGGGAGGAGCACTGCCAGAGCCCTACAAAATGATTTCCACCAATGAGCATGTTTCTGCTCCAAATGTGAGAAATAGATTCTCAAGAACGGAAGAGCAGTCGTCTACTAACCAGGAATTTGTTGGTTCAAATCCCCTGATTACATGTCAAAGTGTGATGTTATGTTCTTAACACATCCCGCTAGCAGCTTTCAGACTTACATTGCAGTAATGTCCATCCACTCTTTTACTGAAGTTGTCTTTTCAAATATATTGCAGTCTTTTTCACGTCCTGGCTATATTTAGATATTGGGAAATATTCCAGAAAATCTGATTTTAGAAATAAGGTAGCTTGTACCTCTTTGTGTTGCAGCTTTTCAGGACATTTCTTGTGCGTTCAAGTCAACATTCCAAAACATGGGGGCTAGCTGCCAAATGTCTGCTACAGCGCCAAGATAAAAGATCTGAACTTTTGTCTGAATGCAAACAGTATAAATGACAAAGTCCATTCTATTAGCTCTTTTCAGAGCAAGTCCGAAAGGGACTACAATGTGATGAATGAAGATGTTCGACTGGAGTCTTTAAGATCTAAGATGTGTTGTTGAAATGCTCCCATTATAGTTTTTTTAAACAATGTAGATTTATGAATAAGTAGATTTAGTTCCAACTGTCATATTAATGTAATTACAACTAAAATTGGCCATAATACTCCATTAATAATTTTGGAGTTCTGAATGGCTGAGGCTGGTAATATCAGCAATCTTTATTAAGTTTAACTGAGTCATCTTTCTGTGTTTTAGTGCCTCATTCTGCAAGTGTTCCACCATTCAGACATCAGTTGATCGGGAGGGCCACTTTGGCTCTGATTAGTAGCGTTATGACTCTACCTCCGGATTAAAACTACAGCAGTGTTTTATCATTCAACAGTGAGATGAGTCCTTTGTCCTCTGGCCATCCTTTTGTGGAGCCAGTACACAGAAAGTGAAACTAATAAAAGCCCAAAAGTGAGAAGGCTTAATGATAAAGGTTTTGAAAGGTGTATAACTAGATTTTCTATCTGCTCTAATCTTAACACAAACCACCATGTGTGCATTGGCTTCGATAAAATTATTTAATGAAATTACTAAGTGACAGTTTTAAAAAATCATTCCAAGAACAAGAACTGATTTTTTTATTTTGAGGAACATTGGAGCATCCTGTGGAAATCAACCTTTTTTATATTCTGCAGTCTCTTGAACAGCTGGATTTGCTGCCATTTTAGGGGTGAGTCAGACTTCAATTTGTGCTTTGTCAATCAACACAATCGCTTGTTTCCATGGTGACAGCTGTCCAGTTGACGATAAAAGGTAAAATTTATTTTTGGTGAGCTTGTGATATAGGCAAGCTAATATGAAGTTCTTATATTGTGATGGTGCTTGTTTTTAATCGAGATAATATGATTAAGAGCAGAGATAAAGGAATGGAAAACAAGATGCTGAATCTAAAAGGATAGAGCAAAGAAAAAAGAGATTGTGCTGTAGTTTAGGATCACTGCAGATGATAATCATGTTAAGGCATGAGAATCATTAATACCTTGAAATATCAACCTAGATATTGGTTGAAAATGAAGAGCAAATGCTGGTGCTGCTTTTCTAAAGGAGCAAAATCCTTTTCTGAAAAATCCTTGATAAATAAATGAATACATGTCAGTCGTCACAAATCAGCACTACCCATTTAAATCTTATTATAGTTCACCTTTTGGGTTCAGATTTTGCATGCTTCTCATGGCTCATCAATGATTTACACTGGCATGATTTGTTTATTTTGCTCCTTCATTTTGGAGGAGACATGATACTCGGATGCTCCAGTTGAGGAGATGAAAAGTTTACGTATGGTAAGCATAGTGGAGTTACTCAAGATGGGATCTAAATGAGTTATGAGCTTTCATCTGAATGTACTTCTTAGAAAATTTGAAATATAATGCTGTTTTCTCAAGGTTCACACATCTGCCTGTGCTCTTCTTTTCCTCTCCCTCTCTCACTGCTTCTTTCTTTTTCTATTGTTGCCGAAATAGATCCAAAAAATTGCCAACCTTTTTTTCCCTCTAAGCTTGAACTTGTGTGTGCAGACAGAATATAGTCTTTAGCTTTTATTTTCCATGTGACTTTTTGTTCAATGAGATTTGGAGAAGGTGACTTTTATCCCCCAGGGAAGAAAAAGAGGATGCTCTTATATATGCAGGAGAGCCGCAATTGGTTGACAGAAGGGGGGTGGGGGGTGGTGGGGGGTGGGGAGGAGGGGGGATTAAACGAAAACCTATTGCATAGGGACCCATTTGGCTATCTTTGTATTTGACTCTGCTTACTGGCACAAAAGCAGTCAAAGGATATGATTAAAATACAAAGATGTATTATAGAATATACTGTAAGTTGTAGACCCATGCACCCAGATGCAGTATTTCAAGGCTTTCTCCCTGTTCTTAATTTCCTTCTCAGTGAATGTAATGACCCTTCGTATTAACCTTCAAGAAGAGAGGAAAGATGCTTTTCTTCAACACTAAAATAAAGACTAATCATCTGTAAATTGCACGCTAACAGTGGACAGAATTTTGAGCAGAATTCTGCAGGCTCCAGACTCCACCTGACTGTAAAACGTTGACCATTCTGAGTTCTTGTATTAGGGTAAGCACACCGAATGCTAAATTCCCTTCTTTGGCAGAGCTGATCAAAACACTCATATTCAGCACATCTGACAGAAACACTGCATCCATTTCTAATGAGTCCAGTGGGGACACCTTCCCTCTAAATCTGCCCTCAGGGCTCTAGTGAAATGGGACATAGAGATGGTTTAAAATTGCGATTAGCCTCTCAGGTCAAAGAGAGGTTGATCTTTTGTACACCTTGGGTTTCGGCTTAATATACACCTCCCAAGTGAGTGTCCTGTTCCCCTTCATTTACCCTTTTCACTGTACACATAAGCAGAATCACTTCAACAAACACTATTGCATCCACTTGTGTGTTTTGGGGAAAAAATGTAAGAAGAAAAAGATGCGTCAGTGATTGTGATCATGTGAAGAATGTGATGAGAACATTGATGCTCAGGCTTGTAAAATGAAGAGAGAAAGGTGAAAAGCTTTAACATCTGACCACTTGTACAACATATGCTCAGTTTATTGCACTAATGCCAGTCAAGTCATTAAATCGCAAAGCAACATTTACAATGTTAACAGATGCCACCAACCAGTTCCTGTCAGTGTTATCTATGGTGCTCAGGTGGGGATTGTGCTGCTTTTTGTCTTGATTTTAATTATTTTATTTATTTATTGTGTGTGTGTGTTTGTGTTGGAGGGGATGCTCAAGTCAAGCTAACAAATGACAAAACAGGCAGAGCCAATCACGGTTCAGGCCCCCTGATACGGCAGTGCACAGACACGTCCTCCAGCTAGAACCCTGTGATGCATCTCCCTGGCTGTTTTCTGTTAACTCGGCTTTTTCAAGGCCATCCATTCTACCACGCTTCCTGATGTCGCAGCAAAGTCTTCCAAGTCAACCCCCCTCCCCCAACCTACCTGTACAATCTGTCTGCTGCGTACTGCACTGCAAGTACACCAAACAAATTTTTGTTCTTGTTGGGGTTTTTTTCTCATTCTTTTACTTTGAGCGAAGCAAGGGGATACCTGTCTACTCTAAAAAGCACAAAAAACACATATCTGTTGTCTCTGGCATTTCGCAGAAGACATCTCAGAAAGAGAGATAAGGCATGCTATTGTCTCCTCTTCTTTACTTTGTCTTGATGGTTGAGCACATCACAAATGCTGACCAGCCACTTTCCTTCCCACAGTGATTCCCTTTTTATTGCTCATTCGCCAACTTCCAGCAATGAAGACTGCGCTATGGCGATTTGGTGTGTACCCCACACTATCTAAAGGCTGTCAGGCCACTTTATCATTCCACCGTGTCGGTCAGGAGTTGACTAGAGGACTCTAAATGCTTTGTTTCTGACCAGAAAGCCAGAATCAGGTAATAGTAGAAAAAAAAGACTGAGGTGTTGTAGAAATAGTTATTTGCAAAGAAGAAAATCCTTTCAGTGAACGTGGTGTGAGGTGAGGTTGTTTTACCCACATCAACATCATCCATCATTGGCATCCCCCCCCCCTTCCGCGTTAACATTCAGCCTGTGTTGCAACTGGAAAGTAAAGCTCAGTGCCCACATCTTTTTGTTTTAAGTAAATCTTTCAAGACTGACAGCAGAAGATTAAATTTAGTTATCACATCTAAACTCCTTTTGACTTAAAGATAGTGTTTCAAATACCAAGCACACAATACATACAATATATAAGAAACTGCACCTGATAAAGTCAGATTGCTGCATTGGATAGCTCCATCCATATCTTTCATTTTCTTTATCTTACCCAGGTTGCATTGAATCTCAATAACACTAAAATGTTCTCTTGAGAAGAAAAAGTACTTATATATGCTTCATTTCTCTTCATATTGTTTGATGTATTTCATCCTTAATTGGTAAAATACCTATGAGTCAAAAGGATATATATTTCTTGTTGACTGTAAAACTGTTTTGTGAATAGTAAAAACATCAGAAACTCTACTTCATCAACTTTCTGTCGAGGATGTTAAATTAATGTCTTGATCAAGGCTACACAAAGTTCTGTAACTGGGAACTCTGCAGTCATCTGTATATAATTTATGGTACCGTGATTTTTAACACTAATTCACCTGCATCATCCCTGCCTGGGAAAATATATTAGTGCTTATTACCAAACAGAAACCATATACCTATTGTTGCCTTGCTTTGATTGTTTTATATGCATCAAGGAACAATCAAATTTGCACACCAGTCCAAATGGCCCAATCTAATGGGACTTTAGCCAAGAAGGTCCTGACATAAGGTGTTTCTTTCTTTTTTTCACAAGCAGCCATGAGAGGAAAAGAAAGTGTTGCCATTCAGAAAATCATTTCCCCATAAGGAATAATTTGCCAGATCATTACAGAGAACAAAAAGCTTACATTGGTCAAGTAAATTTAGGATGTACTTAGGAACAAAGTTATTACTCATTCCATATAAAAAAAAGTCTGAATTTGACATTATTTTGGTGTCAAAGTAGTTTCTAGATATGGAGGTGCTTTGTCCATCAAAAACAACTTCATCCACCTTATTATGAGGATTTTGACAGTTTTCAAGCCTTGCATTTAGTGGATTTATCACACAATTGGCTTGGGGCATAAAGACAAAAAAAACATTCTCTTGGGGGTCATGGTCAAACATTTTGTAAACAGCAAATTTTAAATATCTCTGCCACTATGCTGTTAAAATCATGCTTCGTTGCCTCCTTAATCTGGACCTCCATGTATGGACGCCATCAAAATCACTTAATTACTTTTCTCTACTCATTTCTGTATTCATCAAAAGAAAAAGTTTGCTTTCATTACACATGTGAGTCCCAACCAATTTTCCATAAGGATCCCTTTCATGCAACCACCAAACCAAACTCCCCCCACCCACCCTATGTTGAAACCATGTTTGGTTTCAGGAGGGGCTCGAAGTAGATCTGCTGCTCCGCTGCATCGAGAGGAGCCAGATGAGGTGGTTTGGGCATCTGGTCAGGGTGGCCTCCTGGATGCCTCCTTCGGGAGGTATTCTGGGCATGTCCCACCTGGAGGAGGCCTCGCAGTAGACCCAGGACATGCTGAAGGGATCATATGGCCTGGGAGCGCCTCGGCATTCCCTGGATGAGCTGGCCAATGTGGCCAGGGAAAGGGAAGTCTGGGCTTCCCGGCTTAGGCTGCTGCCCCCACAACCCGACCCGATGAAGTTTTCCATGTAAATAGTACTGGGTTACTTTAATATATAATTACATTGTTATTATATAGTTGTGCATAAAAAGTCTTGTCAATAAGTGTGGCTTATCAACTCTCATCGCCAAAATCAGCTGTAGTTCTTATAGTGAACTTTTTTTACAAGCAGTTTGTGCTTATCTTAAAAGGTATAATCGTGGGTGCTCACAAATTGGCTATGTTTGAGATGTCTTTCTTTTCTGAGTCTGTTTAGCTGAAATGTCAATCACCTTGGTGTCCCTTACTCTTGGGCGTTCAGAATAACAAGACAAAAGAAAGGTAACATTAGCCACACCCAAAACTCTGCCTTTGCAAGGGTCACAGGTTTGAGAGCAAGGACAACTTAATGAATGTTCAAATGCCTTTCTTAGACAGTGGATTTAATCCATTAAATCCACTGTTGTTGTTTTTTTGTTTGTTTGTTTGCCTTTGGAAATGAAAGAAAAGTTGTGAAGTAGGATATTACATTCCTTTACTCAAGTGAGTAAGAACGTTTGAACTCTTCAGTTGCTTTGACCTATAATAGCGAGTTTTTACTTTGTACATATGCAAAGTTGTATTAAATTTCCTCTGTCACCAAAAAGGACATTTGAAATACATCTTAAATTAAGAAAAAGAGAAGATTCTCAATAGAACAGCAATTGTTGCATAAACCTATTGTGGAAAAAAATTCTACAAAATTTCAGTTCAGATGCACACCATTATTGTTGCTGCAGTTGCAAACATTGTAGATATTGTTAAAAATGTGCAACTGTCTACTTATACATAAACATTGTGATACCACATAGAGGTTCACCTTGGGAAATCTTTAAAGCATTATTACACACACAGCAAATTTAAATTTAAAGATGGGATTTTCTAGTCAATGGAAGCGTACTACTCTGTGGGTCGATTTTTCTTCCCACGGTAGAACAGTTGCACATTTAGTCAGATTAAATTTGAATACTCTCTATAGTCATTTAAAAATGTCATTAAGCCTATCCTTGGATGTATGTCTCCCAGGATAAAAGAATCAAATGCTCCCTCTTCTCCTCTCCTTCCGCTACTTTACACAAGTATAAAAGGATTCATTACAGTCAATGTCTGCTCGTTTATCCAGAAAATCTGTTCATCATCCCATGGTCACCAGTGTCTCTGCTTACATGGACAAACAATGTGTTTACTGTTCTCAATTTTCCTCATAATGAACTGACACTAAGCACAATATTGTCCACCCAACAAGCTTATAAAAGTAATATGCCACCACAGAGGGAGGGCATAATGATTGAAAAGCAAGGTGAAGGTGGGACCTATAAGAAGAAATTAAACTTTTTGAAAGCTAAAAATAAATAAATATAAAACTTACTTGAGATTAAATACAGCCTATATTCCAGAAATATTTGGACCTTTTTTAATTTAAACAAAATGAAAACTAAAAGACCCTCAAATCACATGAGCCAATGTTAATTCACAGCAGAACATTAAGAACATAAAATATGTTTAACCTGAGAAATAAGAACATTTACTGCACAAAATGAGCTAATGTCAAATGTGATGCAGCTACAGGTCTCAAAACAGTTGGCAAAGGGCATGTTTTGTTACCATGGTTACTATGGTGCAGCATCTCCTCTCCTTTTCAGATCAGTTGATGACATCTAGCCATGGATGTTATGAGTCCCTGGAGCTTTGGTGTTAGAATTTGGTCCCATTCTTGCATGATTTAGGCTTTGCAGCTGCTGAAGAGTTTGTAGTTGTTTTTGATGTATTTTCAATTAAAGTTGCACCAAATGTTGTCATTAGTTGAAAGGCCTGGAGTGCAGGCAGGCCAGTTCAATAGCCGGACTGTGAAGCCATGGTGTTGTAATAGCTGCAATGTGTGGTTTAGCATTGTCCTTCTGAAATACACAATACCTTCCCTGAAATAGACACTATGATGCTCTAGATACTTTTCAGCATAATGCACCCTCATACTGTACCATCAGAGATGCAGGCTTTTGAACTGAATGCTGGGAACATGCTAGAATGTCTTCCTTCTCTTTATGCTTCTATGATTACCAAAAATAATATCCCATGTGGACTTGTCTAACTGTAGAACATTGTCCCACTCTGAAACAGTCCATTTCAGATTAATCATGGCCCACCGGCACTTCTAGACCAGATTTTAAATACGGTTTTCTTTTTGCATGATAGAATTTTAGTTGCATTTGCAGATAGTAAGGGGGATTGTGTTAGCCCACAGTGGTTTCTGGGAGTATTCCTACGCCCATTTAGTAATGTCAGAGACACAATTGCTCCCATGAGGAATACAGTGTTGTTTGAGGGCCCTAACACCACCGGCATCTAATAATGTCTCTTATACAGAGAGACATCTCCAGTTTCTTTGAATCTCTTAATGATGTGATACTCTGTGGATGATTAAAGTTGTAAAGCACTTACTATTTGACATTGAGGCTCATTGTTAGTGAAGAACTCCACACTTTTTTTTAATGCACTCTTTCACAGATTTCACAGATCTTTACATCTGGGAGGCTCTGCTTCACTGGGACATCCCTTTTATAGCTAATCATGTTAGATATATCAATTAACTGCTTTCTGGATGTTCTCCCAGGTGAATCTTTTTTTAACTTTCTTGCTTTTCAATCATTTTGTTGCCCCTGTGCCAACAATTCTGAGATCTGTAAGGAACATCATATTTGACAGGAGATAATTTTTGTGTATAAAATTGTAACATTTCTCTGTTTAGTACAGTGTATGTTCTGCTGTGAATAAAATATTGGCTCATGTGATTTGAAGGTTTTTTAGTTTTCATTATGTTCACACTTAAAAAAACTGCCAGCACCAGAACTGCAGAGTATATGATTAAGTAAAATGCAAAACCTGTACTGTATGTAGTGATTTGTTTCAATTTGTAATTTTTGTCTTCAGGTCATTTTTGGACCATTTACTCGTTATAATGATTTTTTTTATTCTGAAAACATATCTCAAATTAAGCAACTATGGATGCACATCTCTGCTTATTAGCATATTGTACACATCTTTATGCATTGATTCCAAAATCTGAAGTTAGATTTGAAGCAAATGTCTCTTTCCTGGTCTACCATTTTAATTTGTGTCTCTCTCTCTTTTTTGTCTCTGTGCCCATAGAAAGCATTTGGTCCATTCACAAGAAGGCATTCTTTTGAATAACTGATAGAAAAGAAAATTGAAAGCTGTTTTTCAAAAGTTTAGCAAGAAGAGTTAAACCAACCATTTTTCTTATTTTCTTGCTCAAGTCATACCTATACTTTTTGTTAAATGACATTACATATATAAAACTTTAATATTTCTAGGATGCTCAGAAAATAACAAACAGTTCTTTGCATTGTTATTAAAGCCAGTGGATGGATTTGCTTCACATTAAGCCGCTGTTAAGCAAACAAGCTGTTTCTAAATAAGGAATAAAGTGGTGAGTGAGGAAAAAGTTCTTCTCCTTTGCTACCTGCTCTCTTAGAAGTCATGCTGGGGTGAAGCAGAGTTCATCCAGATGATGACAGAGAGGCAGATATTGTTACATCTAAATAATGATGCCTGTCCCCAAATATTTCATTTGTAGTATTTGGTAGACCATGTAGCTCTACTTTTTTCATGATTTCTTGCTACTTGCCAAAATTCAACTATGTGGATTTAAACTCAAGAGCTCTACAAGAGTTGTACTCTGACAGCAAAGAAATGAAAGAGCGTGCTTGAAAACCTGACCACCAACATAAGCCAATCCATATCCCTCCCCCAATTACAAAACAAGGTATCAGCTGGAAGAAAGTTGCTCTATTGTACCAGTAGTGCAGTTTCAGTAATCTGGTCAACCATGTTCCTCCATTAAAATGTCTTGCAACTTGTTCCAGTGGAGAGAATTAGTTTGTGTTATATTTTCTATTTGTTCATCTTTAACCTCAAAACCTTTAAACTCCTTTGTTACAGTGATGCATTTGACTTTTTTCTCTCTCCTGGTTATTTTTTGTCTGACTTTAAGAACTGAGATGATTTGGGTCAGTTAACACTGTTTAAAACAATAAGAAGAAGGGCAAAGACATGGATTGTGTATGTTATGATTGAGACATCATTAAATTATTGGTCGACTTAAAAACTGACATAATAATGTCATTCAGAAATGTGGAGATTGCAGGGTTTGGAGAGCTGATTAAAACAGCTGTTCCATATTATGGCCTTGTGGAGCTTTTGTTGAGTGCCTTATTGTTATATTTCAATGCTCATAAATTCTGATAATAAAATATAATCTTTTTATACAATGTTCTTCAATGATGACTTATCCTAGAGCTGTCATTGTAAATTAAGCTTTTTTTAAGTAATGTATGTTTTTCATATTACACACAAAAGAAAATTGTCTCTGGGGAAGAGTTCAGGTTCAGGTGAAGGTTCATTGACTATTGAAGGTATTGATATGTAAGTGAAAAGTTAGAGGGGAAAAACCAACCTTTCTAGTGAGGACGGATTCTGAGGCTGAATATTAAGGCCCTGCTTTACTAAAATGTCAAATAGTGAAAGTAAAATTGCATGTGTGCTTGTTGTGGTTCCGTGATATTTGGGTGATCTACTGAGATTGTTTGCACAATTATTAACATGCACAAACAGCGTCATTAAATTGAGAATGTAGTATGTGAAATTGATTCACTTTGTAGGAAAGCAAGACAGTCGCAAACAGAAAACAAATGGAGATGGAAATATTATGCGTGGAAACTAGGGTATGTCAAAGGAATCTCAATTTGACCAGAAGAACTGCAATGGGAAGATGTTTGTAAAAAAGTAATACCAGTTAGAAATCAAGGAAAACAAAAGATGAAGTTAAGAAAAGCTGGCAAAATATTAGATGAAGATAAAAAAAGCTCATGATAAAACCTCTGTGAATAAGACAGGTGGGTGGGCTGATAGAGGAGATTTTACTGCTGCAGGTGCATTGAGTTTTCTAGGAGCAGCTATGTGGATACCTGCTGGCTGTTCTGTTAATGACATTATAGTTGTTATTGACATAACATATAAGAATGTGCTTTGTTTTTATGTTTGTCTAAAACAGTTGTGATTTTGATATTCACATAAATTATGTTTTTATGTAAAACAAAAATACTTTATTTTTTCTATTTTATTTCAGATATTATAAAACATATTGTCTAGAAATTCAGTCATTGCCTCCCACTGGTCATGAGAAAATATTCTGAATCAGACAAATGCACATAAGCAGTTATGCAGCTTTTAGCTGTTGTCTCTCATCCAAGCTGCAGCCGTTTGTGTGTATCTGAGCCTGTAAATATAGGTACAAAAACATTTAGTAAATCGCATTGCCCATGCAAAGTTGATCTATTTGCATACACTCCTCCCAGTATTTGGACGGTTCAAGAGGCGCATTCCTATTTGTGCCAAGTTAATAAATCAGCTGCAGCTTTTGCCCATTATCAATTTTGCGTGTTTTAACTGGCGCAAACGTCTGATAATCAAGGCCTAAGTGTTATATCATGAACAATGTGTCAATTAAAAGTTGCTGATTAACATTTATGTGTTCAATGTCATTTTTCATATTTGTTGTTATTTTTCTTTTGGTTTAGAAACTGTATTTGTACCTTGAACTTCATGTCACTATCTATCATCTTGTATGTTTATTATTATCAGGATCCTGATTTACTGAACCATGCCAACTTTTTCTACTGGTTGATGAGTCCCCCCCACCACACACAGACACACACACGCACACACGCACGCACACACACACACACACACACACACACACACACACGCAATCAACCCCCTCCTCCTCATTCTCAAGTCTTATCTGGTCACCCAGGTGTATAAGATAGGGACCACTGTGCAGTGGTCCGTTTGTAATGGTAGTCTGTGTTCCGTGTTCAGTCACCCTGCTGTTTAACAGATGCTGTGCTTTATCTCTGGCAGACTTCGGTTATTATAGTGTGAGAGGCAGTAAGAGACACTGGTCCTCTGAGTAAATGTATACTGTGCAAGTGGATAAAATCTGTGATTAACACTCCGTGTTCTCTTCTTGCCCTGCAGTCCATGCACATGTCTGCTAAAGTGCATGCCAACACACCTTCAGTACAGTTAAAAGTAGATGTTCTTATTCTATGTGCGTCAGTGGAGGAAACCTGATGTGCAATCAGCTGAATGAAAACTGTGACTTTTACTGTATTTTCAAAGAATTATTTCCAGTCAACTATAAATAACTACCCAAGCCCATGTCCACTCCATAATCCAGAGCCACACTCCACCTGTGAGAGACGCCTTGTTCTCCTACCACAACATGGAGCCATATCACAAGCCAGACTCTTTCCCTCTGTTGTTCCCCAGTGGTGGAACAATCTGACGAAATTCTGTTCGATACGTAAAGTCCTTATCCACCTTTAAGAACAAGCTAAAGACATAGCTGTTCAAAGATGGAACCACATGTTCAAACTGGACTCAGCAGTCTGACTAGCACTTAGCCATGATGTCACCTCTTGTTTTATTTCTTATTTGTGGCGTTCTCATTGTCAGTTGTAGGTTGCTTTGGACAAAAGCATCTGCTAAAATACTGTATTAGTGGAAGCAGTTGTAGCAGTAGTAATAGCATCAGTGGTAACTATTCTGATCTATATTATTATATTATATCCTGATTCACAAGGCTTCAGTTTCAGCTTAATGTAATTAAAACTTTGCACAATTTTTCACAGTTCAGGACCAGAGAGAGCACACAATAGGGGAGTGATTAATAAGTCATTAAAGCCTAATGGGTTGTCATATGTTTTTTATTTATTTGGATACCCATTAGTTGCAGCAAAACTGCTGCTATTTATCCTGGGGTCCAATACATAATAAGTGGAACATTACCTCCCCCCCAGAGAATGTTTTGCACATGCCACTTCACTACGACCAACCATTCCTTTTTATTTATTTGTTGTGAAAACTCTATATTCTGGACATGAACATGCCTCAGCCTGCAATTACTCCCTGAATTTCTGATTGCTTCTCTGCATTTTGGAAATGTTCAATGCTTAATATCAGCTTTTTTGTAACCTGATGTGCCTTATTGCTTCACTTTGATTTATAAAAAGTCCTCCTCTCCTCAGAAACCATTATAATTTATAATTGTTTTCTCAAAATACCTTGCACATGTTTATTCTAGACAAGTCTTTAGTCTAACAAATGAGCCACTCATTTGTTGCAGAACCAAAAAATTTACCAGATCTGCCAATGTTTTTTTCATCACACCTTGAACCAACATGTAGCTGCCAGAGCAGGATAATCGCTGATCTAAATTTTAGTGTTGTAGTCATAAAACTGTTAACTTCAAGCCTTGCAAATGGATAGTATTTCATGAAAAATCTCAGAAATGTCACAAGAGAGCTCATCCCTTTGGGGAATTCAGGACCACGTACAAAACATGGACAGTCTTAAGTGAAAATCAGCATCATCCATCTTTATATATATACCTGATTTATCCATTCTAGCAACCACTAAATAAGAGGGAAAGTACACCTTGGACTAGTCAAACAATCATTGCACACACTCACTCCAAGGGTCAATTCAAAATCACCAATTAAAGTAACATGCAAGGTTTTAGATGGTGGAAGGAAGTTAGAGAGCACAGACAGAACCCATGCTGGCACAGGAAGAGCACACAATAAGACCCCTGCTAAGATTTAAACTAAGAAACGATTGGGCTAACTACCACCCCATTGTGCTGGCCTCAGGAGTTGAACTACACAGGAAAAATGAGACTAAAGAAAACAAAATTTTTAAAAGAATGAAGACAACCACTGAAGGATGTTGGACATGTAAGGACTGTCAAGTGTTGTGGAACTC
This sequence comes from Craterocephalus stercusmuscarum, assembly GCA_037177115.1. Lineage (NCBI taxonomy): Eukaryota > Metazoa > Chordata > Actinopteri > Atheriniformes > Atherinidae > Craterocephalus > Craterocephalus stercusmuscarum. The sequence goes on along the minus strand of JBBDHI010000010.1, from coordinate 24,455,019 downwards.
ATTCTCACAATTCTGAATTTGTCTTGTCTGGCTTTATCTCTTTAACTTTCTAAAGCGTGTCATCACATTTGCATTTCTCTGTCCTGACAGTTAAATAGAGGATAATGTGTCTTGGTGACAGTTGTCTGATAACATCTCCCTCTGCCATTCCACATAAAGTGAAACATTAAACACACTATATACTCTTAGCTGTGCCTTCTCCCCTCAAGAAGCTGCCACTATCATGCCATGTGACCTTATACATTTTTAACATGATAATGGCTAATAATCAGACCAGATGTGGGTTTATCTTTTGTGGAGTCCTTTGATAGTGCAAAAAAGAACACCCACATAGCAGTTCACAACTTTCTTCTGCCAACTTATTATTATATTGCCTTAGTCAACCATTAACTCCAAAAGCATGTAGTGTAAGAAAATATCACCAAATTATGGCCTTAAAGGGAACGTATCATGCAAAATCCACTTTTTTAAGCCCTTAAATACCTGTCTTTGTCTTTTCCAAGCGGTCCGG
>JBBDHI010000010.1:24319110-24331672 GCA_037177115.1 Craterocephalus stercusmuscarum | reverse complement strand
CATACATTTTATGACCATGTTTATGTAATTATGCTGTGGAAATTGCAAGTGCACTCAATAATAACAGCCAATTGTAATAAATTCTATAAAAGGTTGGACCCAGGAAAAGACATAGACAGCTAGAAGTAACAAACAAATGTTTATTGGTGTTATCCTTTCAAAGAAACAAATCTTATGATGATCCTTCATGGCTCCAGATGTCTGCAAATGGACTGCTGGTGTAAAATGTGTCAGGAAATGCAGAACATACAAGAATCTGTATGTGAATTTTGAGGTGGTGAGTGGTTGTGGCTGAACTAAAACTTCTATGGCTTGATCCCTCTGAAACAGACAGGTATGACTAAGCCAGATGTAGAGGTGGTGACCACCACCACCACAGAAATCATCATGGCACATGCATATCATATTGCACTAACCTCTGCTCTTTTTCATCCGTTATGTAAGGCACTGTTTAATACAGTTTTGTATATGACAAAGGTTGCACTGCTAACAGAGATTGTCACATAAAATCTTCCCAGAAACATGGAATGTGGGTATTTCTGTCATGGGACTCGTGAAAACTGAGAATCTGATACCATGAAAACAGAAGTCTTTCATTAATTGAAATGCTTTGGTTTTATGCTCCTTACCAGCTTCATAGCTGCTGATGCCTACATTTTTGATGCTGCTCAGGTAACATGCAGTTTAAAGGATTGGAGGTATAAAATCTAACAAAATGTATTTGAATATGATTTATCATGGAAAAGAAATGCACCTACTTCCTTACAAAGCTCTAGCCATTGTATGTCCTTTGCTGTGATGAGTCTCTTGGACCCCATACGGGGGGCATTAGAGTCTAGGAGGTTAAACTATAAATACTGGTATAAGTATCATCATACTAAGCATTTTTATTTAATTATTGCGCTCAAGATACATGGATATAACCCGTCAATTTAGGCCAAAAGCTATTTCTTTTGTGTTGACTTCAACTTTTCTCGAGAGCATGTGTTTGTTTTGGCAGCGTGCATTAAACTCACAGTAAAGGCTCACATTACAACATTTAAATAAGAACTAGGAGTCCTATAATAACTTAGTATCAGGTAACAGCAAGCGTGCCATTTGAGGTTGATAAGCCTAAACCTTAGTTGGAAGGCTGAGGAGAATATGACCAATGCTGTGCTATTGATTTTGTGATTCTAAAGAGTAAAAGCAATCGAAAGGTGTCCTTTTACCTTGTCAGATGTCATGTAAACAGAATACCTTTCCTGGTACAGTTAGTCCTTTTTTTTCTCTCAAAGAGGTAATGCTACAGGGAATGAGGCGTTAACAGTGATCAGTTTGAACACCTGACACCGTTATGAGAGCAATTAAGTCCTGTTCCAGCTCTGTGACGAGACACAAGGGAGAGGCTTGTTCTGTGAATACCTACAGTAGCCTTTGTTCTGAGAGATAGTTTGTGTGCCAAAAAACCTCGGTCCTATTCTGTGGGCTGTATGTGTAATACGTCTGGACTGTTATCGAGTGGGCTCCAGATTTCTATCCACCCAGTTAGAGTGGCTTTCAAACTTCTCTTGGAGCTCTTTTGTTTTGTGACCCACAATAATTTAATGGACTATTGTGCAGACTTATCGAGAAAAAATTCATCCCATTTTCGAGCCACTACTAACCTGTTATGGTGTTTTATTCAGCCCACTACACACTGCAGAGACCATAGAGAGCTTTGGCAGCATAACATGATCATAATTTTGATATAAACATATTCAGAATCATTTTCTGACCCAGTTTAATCTCACTGTGAGTCATCTGTGGGTTTTCTACCCAGCGCTTTCTCCTGTTAATTCTGCATGCAGCATTTGACCACAGTAAATTGTCTGTGGTACATTAATTATTTCATATTACACACAAGTGATGACACTTGTCATCAGCACACAACAAAATGGCCTCCAGATGTTCTGCAGGGATGCAAAACAACGTAAAACATTGGAGGCTGGCAGAATGATTGAAATCAGGCTGCTTCTATGTTGATGAAGTACCACAAATGTATTCAAGCATTCACACACACACACACACACCTAATACTCTCTTCAGTTTAAGCTATGCTGGCCACATTTCTCCTCTGTATGGCATCTCCCCATAATCATCTTATGCTCTTGGACTCTCTTTCATGCAATGTGTGTGCAGAGTGGTCTGAAAGATAGGAGAACCACATCTGATGGAAAGACAAAATGAGGGAGAGAGGATGAGCTTAGTCTTCCAGGCCATCTCTGCCAAGACAAAACAAACCCAGAGAGTGAAAATCATCTTATCAGGGTGATAGCAGACAAATAAAGGGAGACTGTCAAGAAATGATCACGTTGGTATTCAAGCCACGACTTGCTGTGTGTTGTCACAATAAAACAGAGGGAATGCAAGCGAGGCTCACAGAGTGCGAGCCGGCGCGACAGTGGGAGCTGTTGATCTGTTTAGCCTGCTTACTTCATGCCACTGCGGTACATCTCCTCTGAAATGGCTGTATTTGAAATCAGCTTTATAGAATAGAAGGCACTGCTGAGCGCTGTGCTCCCAGGCAGGCCTGTCAGACCCAGGAAGAGTAGACTTCACAGATGAATTGTGATTGCTTACATACACAGCTACACACCAAACATTAATCACAGGCTCTTTCCTTTCTTTTCCTCTATAAGTACTAAAAAAAAACATTGGATGATCAGACAGGTGCAGATCTGAAGTGAAAGACAGGGGGCAGGACAGAGTGAGAAGAGGAAACAAACAGAAGGTGACACCTGAAAAGAACACTTTATTGTGCTTCGGAAAGAGTGGAGAGAAGTGTAGGGTTGAGTGCAGCTGAAAAGGCGAATGGTCGCAATGCTAATGCAAAATGCAGCTGCACCTAAACCTGTCTGAGGCATCGGGGCTGACAGGGAGTGTCTGTGAACAGGACTGTGGATTTTTGTAAACCTTCCACCTGCTCATGACTCTACCATGGCACCCCACTGTTTTATATTCACATTAGCATATGACTTAACACATGCTGAATATATGCACCATTATGGACTGTAATATATCATGGACCTGAGAGTATTGATTATGTGCTCTGTGATAAGACAGTGGAACATGCTTATTGAATATGGAAAATGCATGTGCATTAATTTGTTCACACATCTATTTACTGATGATCGCTGGAGGAAGTAATAGATTAAATTAAACTAGACTCACACAAGCATAAAAAACTCAGGAGATGAAGGGCAACGTAAGCAGGCATGCCAAGACAATGACACCTTTGGATGAAAAATGTGCACGCCCTATCACTTCTCTTTGTTTGAAACAGACCTTTTTTTGCTGCTTTTTGCTGTAATTGACTTTCAAGGCAGAAGTGATTTGTAATTAATGGTGGTTTTGTAGCTCATCTATATCCCTGAACCCTGACGAGAACAATCGATAGTGCTGCCTGTGGCCAGCTTTGTGCGTCCCTCACAAGTGACCATATGTGCACACACTGACAAAAACGAAGACAACCCCTAAGAGGCAGCCAAAAGTTTAATAGCTTTGTTCATTTTGTTAAAGGTTAACTGTAAGACATATTTTCTTCCTTGAAAACTGTACTATTTAGCTTTTCTTGGTCACAAGGAGATCAGGGTAGCCAACAGCGGGCTATTTAGAACAACAATATATAATTTATTGAAAATTTTGTTTTTTGCTCTTCCATCATATTGAAGCCTTGTAGATCATAATAACAGAGAAAAACATTCTGCACATTATTTAAAAATGTTGCCTTTGAAGAGATCCTGAAATCTACAAGAATAAGTAAGAGAATATTAAAGCAGCCACTTAAAACTGTCTTTGTTCTGCAGTTGTATCATTTTGTCTGAATCTTTCGTTTAAAACACACTGAGTTATTACTTTAGTATAGGAAACTCTAACAAAAACTGTCCAACAATTATTCCTTATTGTACATTAATATTTAGCAGTCACTTTTATTTAAAGCAGCTGTAGGGAAAATATTCAACCTTCAGAGTAGTAAGAAACCACTGGAATGCTGTAAGCACCAAATTTTAACATGTTCTCATAAGGGAATAAGAAATTCTTAAAGGTGGAGAATCACCCCTATTTTTATATTCTGTTATCATAACAGCTTAAAATTGACCACTTTGTAGGCTGCGGCAAGATGCAGACTGTAGATAGCGTGGTGCAAATTGAATACACTGCATTTAAATGTCCCAAAACAGTCTGTAGTATTGTTGAATTTGACATTTAAAAATATCCAACATTCTTTTAAACCCTTAAGTTGCTCAGCAATCAGGCCTTTTCTGTTATATTGTTTATACGTTAGTAAATATTCCCCGAGTTTGAAAATTTAAGAATGTTTTCCATAGGATTTAACTTTCATTGAGAGGTAACCAACATTTAAAAAAAAACCTTGATTTGGAAAATCTTTATGAATATTTTTAATGATTATCAATAATAATCTTTCCATAGAAACTTTTCAGGCAAATTATATTTCCTTTATTGTTGCTGTTGGCAGTTCTCTTCTGTGTCTTAGACAGGGGTTGAAGGTTAAATTCCCCAATAATTAGATAACACAACCAAATTTAAATCTAACTATTGACAGCATTACGTTGTTTGGCAAAATGTTGCCTGGAAGGAGGGAAAAAGGCAAAATGAGAAATCCATATCCCTGTGACCAAGCAGCCAGGGCTCATGATCTGTCGGAGGCAAAGTGACAGGACCCCCACTGTCACATACTGCAATAATAAACATTTTCATATTGTCGGAGCCAGCAACACGTGCTTGACTGCTTTGGGGTTTTTTTTCATCCTTATCATGAGGTAATATTTACTGTTGCGTCCTTCTGCTCTACTGCTCTTTGGTTTATATATTACATCCTCCAGCCTCAAGTCCACTCTCTGTATTCATAGTCAGCTCAGGTCTTTATGTGATTTTATGTCTCTCCCAGACACGTGTCTTTCAATCATTCCCCAAAGGGTCATACTGTATCCCTGAGAACACCGCACCACCAAATTTACGCCTCAGTAAAAAAAAGAAGAGATCTTATCCAGAAAAAGCTGAAATAAGTGCTGGAGTGGTACGGAGAGGAGAAAGTGTGGGTGGGTGGGGGGGGGAGTTAATGACAGACACAAACCACATTTTTTCTGAAAGGTCATTTTGCAGACAGTTGGCACTCCAGTGCTCCTCTGTGAACGTACCCGATTATAAATATTTTAATATCTAATTTTAATATCCTCCAGTTTTGGTCGTCACATATTTATTGTGTCACTGGGAAAATTTTCCCTTGTCTTAACACAATATTAATTACACCAATATCACAAGCAAATGATGCAGCACTGGTGTTGATAACAACCTCATCAGATAGGCAAAAACTGAACACACTGCCTCTTACCTTTCAGTCTCTGAAATGAACGACAAAAGATGTGAGCTGTGAAGATAAACAATTAGACGAGAAGGAAACTTTGAAGAGATATATGCTCACCTCATGTTATGTCTGCACCTGTGTGATGTGCATGAAGCTCGTCACACAAAGGCTGAAGAAAGGTGAATGAAGTTGCTGAAAAAGGTTTCTATGAGACAAAGTGAGGGCATATGGAATAGATACTTTAGTTTATTCACACACACACACACTCACACACACATAGAAAAAACATTTAATGTGTAGATTTTACAGTAGGTGTGTGAGTGAAACCCCAAGGAAGCTATTTAAAGCTTTTGAAGACTGATTTGAAACAAGAGCGATGTCCTCATTCCCTGCTGATGTTTCATTTGGTTACATTTCTCATGAAAGACTTTCCCATATATTTCACTATATGTTGTTAATCACTGTTGGCAAGCAAGTCTCAGTTTAAAAATATACTGCCTGGCCAAAAATATACTTGCCACCAAAATAAAAATGAAAAAAAAATCACACAATCTAAAATTTGACCCAATAATGCTAAAGGAATAGTATTTGACACAAAGGGTTTCTGAGACATTTCGCTTTACTTCATGGCAGAGGACTACACCACAATAATTTTATTATATGGTAATAAATGGTAAATATACAGAAAAGATTTAGATTTTCTTGCCCCACAGTTTGTTAAAAGGCCAAATAAAGACTTCAGTTTTAAAAAATTGACTTTGTTCCCCTTGATTTCTTTTTTTTTGTTTTTTGTTTTATTGGAGGGGGTTGGGTGAGAGAGTTGCAATTACAGGAACATAGCTTTATGTTTCAATAAGCTTCTGCAGGGTCACAAGGTTTATTTCCAATCAGTGCTATAATATTTTAGTCTTGTATTGATCTTCTATTGGTGATGGGAGTCACTGAGCAAAGCCTTCTCCAGCACATCCCAAAGATTCTCATCGAGGGTCAGGTCTGGACTCTGGTGGCCAATCCATGTGTGAAATAATGTCTCCTGCTCCCTGAACCACTTGTTCATAATTAGAGCCTGATGAATCCTGGCATTGTCATCATCCAATAACCCTGTGCCATTAGGGGGAGGGGGAGTCAACTGATGGTATAACCTGTGCATTCTTAATGTTCGGGGAGCAGCTGACCTCATTCTTTGGGCACAAAATGTTGTTGAACCTAGACCTGAATCTAGACCTGACCACGTGCAGCAACCCCAGATCATAGACCGCCCCTACAGGCATTAGGCATGATGGCTGCATCACTTCATTCGTCTCTCTTCTTACCCTGACGCTTCCACCATTCAGGAACAGGGTCACTCTGGACTCAGACCACACCACCCTTCTTCCATTACTCCAATCTTCATGCTCCCTATAGATTGAATCCCTTTTCTCTGGCTAGTCTTTACTGATTAGTGGTTTTCTTATGGCTCCACATATGTTAAATCCTAATATACTAAGTTCCTTTTACAGTGTTCATGTGGAAATGCTCTTACCATTAAACCATTAAACATAGCCCTGACTTCTACTGTTGTTTTTCTTTGATTTTATTTCCAATCACCATCCTTCGGGTTTCTTTTCTGACCACATTTCTTCCCTGAAAATGATGCTTCCCCACTATCCTTCCAGCTTTTAATATTTTGGACAGGTCTTTTAGCAGTCCTTAGATGTTTTCTCTGCTTGATGCCAATGATTTAATTCTTCTTGAAGAGACGAATATCTTTTCCACAACTATGGGATGGTTGTTTTGGAAATAATAAGTTATTCATTGCAAATGCCAGTTTAAAAAATAAAAACCCAAGCAGTGGCTAATTATCCAATTGGAGGCTTTACCCCTATTTGCTTTTTTTGTTGGACAGTTGTATAAGGTTACAGATGTAATGCATTGTGCTAATACTGTATGTAACATCTATCTCATCCACAGCAGGATTTCTTGATCAATTCTCAGTTGGAAAAAATATTGTGTGTTCAAATGCAAAATAGTGGCGTTTACAGCAACGGAGCTTATTTTAACATTCTGAAAAAAATAGACCTATTTTGCATAGGAGAAAATATCAAGCCAAGCAAAGGAACTGAACAGGATCTCTGCTATTATATCCAGAAATGGTTTGTTCGGCTGTGGCATGACTGGCATTTTCAGAAATAAAAAGAAAAACACAGAAGGTAAAATCCTGAGGCATATCCAATGTCTAGCATATGGGTCAGTTTTATTTATTTTGTCTTTTCTTTTTCTCTCCCTTCTACTTTCCATGCTGTTTGGGTTGCAAAGTGTACGGTGCTGATTTCCCAGCTGCACTATAACAGTAGTTTATGTAACTTACTATTATCATTGAGCCAATACGGCAGATATATTCAAATAAAAACCTTAAAATAGAGGAAGAGAAAGTTTCATTTGGTCAAATAGTATTTTGAGAATGAGTAACAAATGTTAATAAACAAATAGAAATGAGGGAGGAAAGTGCCAGCAAAACAATAACACAGAGCGGGTCACAGAAATGGTAAACAGCTTTGAAATGATCTGAGGGAAGGAAGTCAATATGATTTTGTAACCACAATAAATTTGAGCCTTCAACTCCTTTTTGCTATCAATCCCTCACTATTTACTGTACTTCCTGTGTAATAAATGGGAGATTTTCACTGGACAATGTCATGGCTGAAAAATTCTGAATATCATCACAATATTGGTGTAAATCAAGTTTTATTTATATATCATTTTTCATATCAAAGAGCAGCACTAAGTGCTTCACATAAAAACAATAATTCAATTTCAAACGGGAATGCACAGCTGATTGCTGTAGTGGCCTGGATTAGACAAGAGGAGGAAACGAGATGGGAACAGTTCTGCATAAAGTGAAATCTAGTGATCATGTGTACGAGTCATACGCTATAATCTGTAAAATGCCAAACACAACTGGAGTACTTGGAATTTTAGATAAAGATCCTCCAAATAAGAAACATGTTTTGAATATCTGCAAAAGACTTCTGATGAATGCTCCTCTGAAAACATCTTCAGTACAGTTTTGCTGCAGAAAATGTGGGAAGATTGGAGAACTGGCAATATTTTGATTAGATATTCAATAAATATTCAACAAAATGGAATAATGAACAAATTAATTTACTTTGGGGATATCTGGATCCAGGAAGCATCCGGTTACATGGGCGAACTTTGTCACCGCAAAACTTTTTTTTTTTTTGCTGTCATCCTCATAGAGTTTCTTTGATTTTCAGAGTTTCCTTTAAATGTGGTGAAAATTTGTGTTTTGGTAGAACATATTCTCCTACAGAAAATACCAAAAAGACACAAAAGCCCAGAGAGAGGTGAAAACTGGCTGGCTATCAAGTTTCTCCAGATATGCCACAATGGGTACAGATCTATCCTATGGAATGATTCCCTCCTGTGAAAAGGTCAAATAAGTAATTTCTGTTTCTTTTTGGTGGTTTGTTTTGGGTTTAAAGATGTAAACTTTTACCCTAGTCTAAAACCCTGAGCAGTGAAAAAGGTTTTGTAATTTTTCTGCCCCGTGGTTCACTCTTTCCTCACAGAGAATCATATACACATGTTTCATTTTAAATATTATTATTTTAAAGGTCACCACCTAGATTCCCAGTTTCTGAAAGATATTTACATGCCTCTTAGTATATTGCATGTGGGCTCTGTACAATGGAATGGCGTTTTCTGGTTAAAGGGCTGATTGGTAGCGTATTACACTGAGTTTGGTCTCCTGTTTCCCATATCAACAAAGGATTGCATTGACAATCCATTTGTTTATTCTGTTTGAAAAAGGGCCTTTTCTTCATGATTACCTGGTGTTTTGATTTCTTTTCTATACTTTAACCTCTCCTCAGAACAGTGGAAGCTGCTATGCTTTTGGACACTTTAAATGCTGAAAAAATATTCTGTTAGTGTTTCAAAAATATGCACTTTCACGTAATTCTGTTTTGCAAGTCAACAATTTTGTGGCCCCGGCTGCATCTTCACTCAATTTGACACTCACCATCAAAGACGTTATGCCGGCATGCGTTTCTAGTGAATTTAACACTTTGGATTTTTGTCAATCCAGACTTGACTCCAGTCAAGTAACACAGGATTTGCACACCCTGTTGATACTGTACACCTACAACCCACCACCGCTCAGAGAGTCTCCTGACATAAAGCCGAATTCTCAGGATGCAGGAGGGAGCTGAGTCTTTTGTTTTTAATAAGTTGTCTAAACACTCCGAAAATGCGTTTGCTTTGTTGTGCAGACATTGTTTTGTTGAGAGGAAATGTGTGTTGACTGATAATTAAAAGAAAAAAATCACAATGAATACTGAATTAGTAAATGTGGCAGACGTTTTTTTACATCTGCATTGCATTCACCTTTCAAGTGCTCGAGCTGTCAATCGCTAGGCACAGGGCAAACTGTTTGTGATGGAGTTTGTTTGTTAGTATTTAGCTTTTCCAGCTTATGATTCTGATCTAAACTGTGATCTGAAACATGCCTAATGAGCCATAAAAAAAAAGATGGCTAATCGTCACAGTTTTGTATGGGTTCATTTAAACTGAGCATTTAAAAATTCAGTGACGCCTATAGTATATATACTACATTGCATAAAGCTAGAATGTGCACATCTCTGCAAAATCAGCATTACATGGACCCCTGATATCACCTTGATGAATAATTTAAGGATTTAGGCGGATGAAAATTCTTCGTCGAAAAAGATGAAAATGCAAAACAAATGAGTAATGAACGCTTGAACATGTGAATGTGCAGGAGGAGGGAAGGTATGTAAGAGCAAGGAGGGAGCTGCTGCTGAGTGAGACAAGACGATTGGAGTCACCGCACTCCTGCACTGTCAGATCAAAACGCCTTTCTGGGCATCTAAGACACCTGCAGCAGCAGTGTCTCTGGTGATAAAGATGCCACTCTTCTCGCTTTCTCTCCGATTTTAATTACAAATATTTATAAGCAGCTTAACGGCATGGACAGGGGTTTTCTTTACCAGGCGTGGATGTGGCTGTGTTGGGGTATCAACGCAGCTGGTGAATACGATAAGATTATTTACCTTTTTTTACTGTTGTTATTTTATTTATTTATTCCATGTTAATTTCTCCTACCCCCACACATTCAATGACTACTTTCTCCTCCTTAATGCATTAAGTGGGGTGTAACATAAATAAATAAAAATGATAATAAATTAATGAATTATACTTGCTATAAACATTTTCAGTGAAAGGCTGGAGGCTTAACTTGACTGCCTCGAATTTAAACACTTGTCTTGTGGCTGAGAAAAGGCTCTGCCAGTTCCTTCGGGATCTTACTCTTATTATTTAAAAACTTTCCTATCTTAATTTTTTTTAATCTACCAGTGCACACGCTGCATGAGAACTAATGCAGCATGGCTTAAAATTAGTTACCTGTCTGAAAATGACTATTTTTACAATAGGTTTTAAGCTTTTAATGAGACACACAAGAATGAGGATGAAAGGAAAGGGAGAAACTGGAGCACAGTCGTTTTGCTCTTTAACCTCCATAGCACATTATAATCTGGGAGAAGAGTGGAAGTCACCTTGTACTGTATGAGGAGAACCTGAAAGGTAGCTAGGAAAGGGAGTGTGCTAGTAAAAATGCTGTTGTGTTTTTTTTTTTTCCTTTGGTAGGACTACAAAAACTATATCAAAATGAAATGTTTTTTAGGTAGCAGGACTGAGTTTGTTGGATATTTATATTACTAAGTTCAGATTCTGAAACTTTCTGTGAGATATCGTTAGATTTAACTCAAATTCCTGTTATTTTTTATTCAATCAGTTCACCAGTGCCAGGAAGAGTGTGGTGCCCGAACCATCAACTAATGGGAGTCATAATGAACAGCATGAAAACCGGTCTAAATAATGACAGAAAAGCCCATTGTGGCTCTGAGTGATGACGCAAAGACAGTTTATTTTCAAATAGGAGTGAGGGAGAGTTTATTTTGTTTTCAAATTGGAGGTGGACAGTAATTACATTTGGTCTCATTAGTCTTTCCCCCTTGACTCTGCGTAGTCATCAGGGTAATGTATGTGGCTCTTCCTGTTTGGGCGAAAATGGATTTGTGCTGCATTAGCTGATGAGGCAGGTAAATTACATTATGTCCCCCCAATGTGATCTTAATGTCAGTGATTCTGGGATGGATCAGCCCTGTACACAATCTAAGACTTGTTAGTGTCCACCAATTCACCACTCTGTCTTTCTTTTTTAGCAATAATCTCCACTAAGGAGACAAAGGCAGCTTTCCCTTCAAATTGCCATTTGAAAAACCAGAAGATTCTTTTTTTCAAATTTGATTTCATAATGCGCCAGAAGAACCACCAAAGAGATATTACAGGGACAAAGAAGGACATGTCTGTGAATTACTCATCAAGCACAAGGTTGAATGAGTGACAAAGAAGGGTACCTTTTTAAAATCACATGAAAAGAAATTAAATAATCAGCATTTTCATCAATCTTTTAGAATTTTGTCCTTTTGCTGCCCCTTAAGATTTGCTCCTCTGGATGCGTTATTCCAATATTTCATTTAGTTTAATTTTTGAAGAAAGTTTAGTTTATGTGGAAGAAAAAGCAGCTGTCCATCAGGCTTTAGGAAGGGAAAAATACTCTGCATTACCCAGCCTGTCAGGATGATAAGCGTCTGACTTGCATTTACCCCATACACGTTGCTTTACCATTGTTTAAGTCTTAAAAGCACAAAAAAAAAAAAAAAGAATCTTGCCTGGTCTAATATGTTTCTCTGGGCGCCATGCATGCAGATAATGTGTGAATGCATGGAGATGGCTATACTGTATGCACACTGATTGGGTCATGAGGGCGGGACTTAGCCATAGGTCAATTGCCACAGGCCCCTGGAACAGCTCGGGGTAAGTAACAATGAACATGTTGGGACAAAAGCAGCTCTGAAGTGGCTGTACCTGTGTCCAACCGTATGAACACATGCAGAATGCATGCGCTTGTGTTTAGGTACACGGAGGGGGAACAAAAAAATGATGTGTACTAGGGCCTATCACCTTACTGTATGTTATGTTAGTGTACAGTTGTAAACAGATTTATTCTATCCTTCCATTAAAGAGGAGAAAAAACTTTAATTTAAATAAGCTGAAATTGACAAAAGTAATACATAAAAATTTCATGAAAATCATGACATTGTTTTTAAAATTGTGGTTCAACAGAAATAT
>JBBDHI010000010.1:24256183-24267631 GCA_037177115.1 Craterocephalus stercusmuscarum | reverse complement strand
AGCTCACTCATTTCAGCACAATTTTAAACATCAATCAATATGTGGAAATAAAGAATACGTAAGGAGAGAAGTAACTGACAGATTACACAACTTTCCTGAGGTAAATCAAATACTGTACTGATAGTTTCCAAAAAGGAAAAATCAGAAATCATTAACTTCCAGAGACAGATCCTCCTCTTCCGGAATCTCTACAGGATCTATTGTGGCCTGGAAAGCTTTTGCAGAGTCCTTATGAGCCTCCATGAACTTCTGCAAGTACTTGGAGGTGTAGAGCCAGTGATGCTTCAGCACGTCCTCTAACTCATAGGCCTTTGACTGACGTGCATTCATCTTCCTAAAACGCCTGAACAGCTTGTTTGCTGACTCATTCCCCTCGCTGGCCCAGGCTCCTATAGATCCATCTCTCTCTATAATTTCAGGCACATGAGCCAGGGTCTTGTGCAGGTAATTGGTTATCTTTCCATTGTACCTATATTTAAAGGTTGAGGAGAGGAGGTCAGCAAAGCGCTGGGAGTTAAAACTGTAGCGGCACAGCTGGTCGGGGCATTCCTTGGCTGGGCAGGTAGCGCGCCACACAGGCTTCATCTGGAGGTAGAGCCTCATAAGGTCCCTCAGGGCCTCTTTCCTCTCATCTGAGGGCACTAGCTCACACACCACCTCTACAGCCTCCTGGGTCATTAGCCTGCGGGCATAGTTCCCATTCATCCTCATTACTGGTTTAAGCTTCAACTTCTTCCTCAGCTGTTTATCTAAGGCTGCCCTCCAGCTGCGCCGTTCCTCTCTACTGGGATTGGCCCTTTTGTACACTTCCCCGATCTCATCCTGGAAGATTTTGTAGAATTCAGTGGCATTGCCGATGTCACAGTGCAATGCATCTAATGTGGGCTGTGTCTCCAGGAAGGGCTTGGCAGAGACTCCTTTGACTCTGTCTCGCAGCTCTTCCACAGACTCAGAAAAGGGGTTGGTTCTCCATATTTCATAACGCTCCAGGTTCTCATCGTGACTGCGGGTGATGGAGTGTAACACCATGTTTTGAGCAGCCTCTGCACGACTGGAGTCACACAGAGTGCAGATATATGTGGATCCCGAAGCCTCCAGGCCCTCCATCTCACGTACCATCTTTTCATCGTAGCCCGTGCCCCTGAAGTGGAAGCGAAAAGAGCGCAGCAGGCCTCCCATAGACAGGATGAGCCTGCTTTCTTTCATTGCGTTACGCTCTGCAACTACAGGCCCCAGGACAGCGGTGAGCATCTCGTGGTCTGACTCATCCACAAACATGAGGCAAAGGGGCTTACAGGACAGTTCTGAGTTTGGCTTTGACTCTCTAAAAATGGTAACCTCCTCCGTTTCACCTTCTGGTAGGACAGAAACAGACATAATAGTGAAAGAGAAGCGGACAGCCTTCTCTGGAACAACAGGCCCTCCACCGTGTTTCTCGCTGACATCGCCCATGCCGTCACAGCATTCCTTAATCATGACGCTAAAGCCCGAGGTGCAAGCACAGTCTTCCATCCCACTATCTCTCAGCCCGTCCATGATGTCCTCCTCCAGATCCTTTAATGCTGACACCAGTGCCACATCATAGCGAAAGCGCCGAGTGATGGTGTCAGCCGGGGAGTCGTCCACGGAGGCCGCCCATCCAGAGAGCCCATTAATTATGCCAACATTGCAAGATGCAGACACATTCTTGAGAGCTGGCTGCCATTCAAACTGGTGAAAACCCGGGAGGAGCTCCTTTTCTGCAGCCCGGAGGCTGTGCAGGGGCTGAAAGATCTGCCGGCCGCTTGTGGCTTTGACCGTCCGGTACATCTTATGATACTGGCTGCAGCTCAAAAAAGTGTTGACCCGGATGGCCAAACACACAGCAGGACTCAGTCCAAAGCCTCTCCCTGCAGAGACAAAAAGAGGAAAAGAAGAAAAAATTTAGGGGGAAATAGAAAGAGGCAAAATAGAATAATAAAAGACAGCAAGAGGAATGGATTGGTACATGAAGGGAATTATTTAACACCAAACCACAAAAGCCTATTTCCATTGCTTTGAAAAGAAATACCAAATGCAATATTTCCTCATTTGATTTCCTGCATTTGAAGTCATTTCAACAAAAACAATGGCAAGTTTAACACCCAAATGCGAATATATCGTTGTCAAAAGCTCACAAACCCATGATTACAATATCCAATATTTCCTAATTTCCAAATGTTACAAGGGGACAAGGGGTGAATCAGTGAAGCTGGCAAAAGTGATGTATTGGCTGCAGATGAAAACAGACACCAGCTGGCTTCTATTCCCCAGAGAGGTGGATGGTGCTGTCTGTGTAATTTGCAGATACAAGGGCTGCTGATGTTGTTTTGATTCTAACAGCCCCGTCACAAGAGTTGTTATTGTGCATTAAAGGGACAGTGAGAATGAGAGACTGGCAGACAAGGTAAGTGAAAGTGGGAGAGAATCAGGGAGGAGCGAGGCGTGTTACATTCGTGTTTAAACAGCCAGAGATGGACAATAATAAAATGACTTTCAATTCTTCTCTTCCCTCAGTGGTGAACTTTACGAGTCTATTCACAAGCCGAATGCATACCTCACAGGAAGTATTAATGAGCAAGCATTAGCATAACATATTTTTTTGCGTCGCTTTTTTTATATAAGCATGCAGGGCTGCCTCCACAAAACAAAAAGCTTAAAATAGCTTCTTACCTTGCATCATGGCCTCCAGCTCATCTGCTTGCCGATGTTCGTTCCCAGATCTCAGGGCAAGCAGGAAGAGTGTCAAACACACAGACTTCAGATCACCCCCCTCCTCTTTGTCTGCAAACACCTTCACCTGCGTCTTCAGATCTTTCAACCGATGTTTCTGGGCACGACGGGTCAATGAGAGTAAGTGCTGCCGGGGTCTTCCCCCTTTATTGGCGAGCAGGTATCTGTCCAATTCTAATGAGTGTTGGTTTGCATCTCTCTCCAACTCATGGTTTAGACAGTGGGCCTTGAATGAGTCAAGTCTGACATGCTCACCACAGCCGTCGCAGGGGCAGAGCAGAGGCAGGGAATACAGGGCTGATATGAAGGTTTTGGCAGGAGAGATTACATCATCAGGGGTGCAGGAAGAGTTGCAGGCAGGGCAATGAGGTCCCAGAACATGGGTGAATTTTATAATGCAGCTGCGGCAGAAGAGGTGCCCACAGGGGGACTGAACTGGATCAGAGAGGAGGTGGTCACACACCAGGCAGGTGAAAGAAACCACAAAGTCCACAGGGAGCTTCTCAGAGATCAGCTTGGTACTCAGGTGGTCTTTCTGGCAGTGGGTAATGTTCCTCACCCACTGCTCTCTCTGGACGCCGGTTTTTTTCCAGGCTCTTAGCGCAGGACCGTGACGGTCCCCAAAGGGTCTCAGAGCTCTCCTCTCACCAACTGCAATGCTCTCTCCGTAATCCCACCTGGTCCTTTTTGCCAGACTCTGAGCTTTGGGGATGACTTTCCTCCTCTTCCTCCCAGTCCTTTGGAATGAGGGTTTCTTTGGGAAGCACAGGCAGCAGTGGCAAGAATGGGGTTTCCACTCAGGGACTTTGGTTCGGGTGAAGCTGCAGACGCCCCCTCCTCGTATGGCAACCGTCCAGCAGCGATGGCAGAAGGAAAGAGGGTGGATAGATTCTGTGTCCTCTGTCACGTCCACTTTGAAGACTTTCAGGATGACCTCCGGCCAGCTGATGAACTTGCAGCCCATTTTACGCAATGCACATTTGCTCACCTCGTCCAGATCTCCGTGAACATCATGCACTGGCCCTTTGACTTTTCTCAGGGCTGCTCCACAGACACGACACAAACTCCTAAACAGAGAGGAAAAATCAGTATTGGCGTATTCTACTATGTAGTTTTAAAAAAGTGGCATTTATATAGCTGTGACAGGTAATCACCTGAGGTGGTTCATGTGGGCGTCCATTTCCTGTAGCTTCAAATCTACTCTCCTGCCGGGCCCCTCCACATTTTCCTTGCTTTTCCCCCCCAGGCACAATTTCATAACACTCGCTGGACCCACACCATCATCCACCTCTATATTTGAAGCTGTAGGAGGTGAGATCCCTAATGAGGCTCCTATCTTGGGCTGTGTCTCGCAGGGTAGAGGGGCTTTCTCCATGGACTTTACTCTAAACAGCTTAAACTTCCACTGAGAGTACTTGGAGTGAGGATGGTGGAGCTCAGCAGGCATAGAGGATCTGGGACCATCTGTCTCCGAGCTTTCTGCCGCCATGATGAAAATTAGATCTAAGGCCCTAGAGAGCGCCGGGGAGAAAAGGAAAGGAAAGGAGAGTTTTATTTGATGCACTACAAAAGTATGAAAATAATCCTTGCTGTCTGTGAGATAATGGGCTCAGAGAAAAGACTTGAGAGTTCAAATCCCCCATGAGGATTTGAACTTAGTGTGTTCTCAGTATTGAGCCTATGACACAATCTCAAGCTTTTGTGATTCCTGTAAATTTATGCATCGTGAACCCCTAAATCCCACTGAACAGAGGGTAGTGAGCCCTGACCTAGACTGCTGTATTATACCATAAGTGGCATTTAGATGCTGTGTAAAATGCATGAGACAAGGACTACAGGATCAATGCAGCACCAAAATCTTCATTTCTACTGTCTTCCTGCTCATCACTCAGAGAACCAGTGTGTCTTTTCTTCCTATTGACAAAGCAACTTTTCTCTTATCCCTACAAGACCGTCAGTCATTCACATTTGTCATTTTCTTGGCTGGAAATAAAAGTGGAGCCCCGGTACTCTCGAATTGACATTTTAAATATGAGGAAAAATCTGAGACACAACAAACTTATTTCATAATACATAGATATTGACCAAACGGAGGGAGGAAAAGAAAGCAAGAAGCCACCATATTGAATAAACATCATAAAGACTGATTCTAAACACAACATTGCTCCATTAAAAGGCTGTATTTCACCAGCCAAGTATTCTTATGACGCAGCCAGAGTTAGATCAATGGTACTACTGCACGGATGCTCCTTATTTTATCTCCTCCCATACAATGTGGGTTATATTACCTGCTCAGACAAGAAGGCAGTCAAACAAGCTTAGAAACTATTACTTATGTTTAAAAGTCTTACCATTTCACGGCAGTGGCACGGACCCCATAGAACCTTCTGTCCATGCATCTTTTAGACCTCTACCTTTTTTCTTTTGGAGCTTGAATCTGTCCGTCTCCTCCATTTTCTGGCTCTATGTCTACTTCATGTTCTCAACTATCATCTGACATAAACAGCTGAGTCTGTATGCAAGTCTATCAGCTGGGCTCTTACCTTGTTTTTCAGTCTCAGCTGGCATCAGCTCCCCAGGGGCCCTTTTCGCATGGGAGCACAAGGGAAGCCCTGGAGCCAGGCCCCTGCACGCCACATGTAGTAGATATGTTTGAGTCTGTCAGTGTTTGGAGGTGCTCTAACCAGGAGTAGTGGTTTCGCAGACTGGGAATGCTCCATGTATTTATACCCTTCCTACAATGAGATCCCAACAGTCATCTCCTGCCACCTGACACAAGCAGCTGACACACACACACAGAGGCAAAAAAAAAAAAACAAGGTCGACCCCAAAGAACAGTTGCAACAGTTGCATGTACAGAATCCCTCAAATAAACAACTTTTTTACCACAACACATCAATCCTCGGCTCCCCACATCCATCTGCAGGCTCGCCTCATCCAGGTGGTCCTCAAACACCCAGAAACACTGAAGTTTTGAAAAGTGTTGTTGATGCGCAGCAGATTACAGAACGACCATAAAGGAAAAGAAACTGAATCAAATTGTTGAATTTGGAGGGCCAAATTAAAGCGAGCAACATAACAAGAGTTATTGTTGTGATGGTTCTAATTATTATAGCTGTTGCTTTTTTATGCTGTTAATCCAAATAATAAGGAAATGCTCACTTGATAGTTGTATATGTAATAAATTAGTTTTCAGAAAGAGATAATAAGTTCAGTAGTCACATAATAAAACGTCAAATTTCATTAAATCAACAAGGTTTTTCTCCCCTTTATGTTTTTGAAAAAAGGGAAAACATCAGAGCATTGTGATTTTGTGGCTCTTTCCTTTGGTCCACTCCTTGTAGTTTCACATTTCATTCACTTTTTCAAATCCAGCTTTTCTCTCATCTTTCAGAATGAGTTTTAATTATACAGCATCATTTGTTGCATCTCAGCAGGTATGAGGAGTATTTGCCCAAGATCATTCTTGTATGTAATTATCCAGGGGATTAATCTGCTGTACTCGCCACAGGAGCCTTTTGCTATTGCATTGGATTTGCCAGCCAAGTCATTAGATACACAGTTAGTGGGCACCAAACAACAGTTGGGTGTCTCCCACTCTTGTCGGCTTAACAGGGGTGTAGGATGAACAATGGCAGGCTTCACAGCTTATTTTTGGTGCATACAGTATGGGTGAGTACGACCTTAGATGGCAACGGCAGTTTATGTGTGTTTGTCTGTTTCTTTTTCTTTTTTCTCTCTATCTTTCTTCTTGACAGGCAAATCTTTTCACTGGAGATGTTGAAGAGCAAAGTCAGCGGCAAAAAAAAAGGGTTGTTTTCGAGGCATATTCAAATCCATCAGACACAGCTGAAAGATCTGAGGTGTGCAATGCTTGATTCATTACATCTCCAAGAACAAGCCAATGATGGATTGTAGCAAGATGTTCCAGGCCTATTTATAGTTTATATTTAGATTTATGATAGCCAAGTAGCCACATGATTCCAAGGTAAACGACACACCTAGCTCTGTGGCAGACAGAGACGTGCTGCAGATGTCTGCCTGACAAACAAGCAGTGACCCCCTGAGACCCTCATCTCTCTATGCCTGCTAATTGACTTGTTATTGATCAACTCAAAGGCAGTCTGATTTATGGGGTAGAGGACTTGTGGAGACAGCCACCTGGCACGGAGCGGAGTATTATGAATGTGAGGATCGGACCCTGGGGGACCACAGGCTACAGTTTAGGAGGACATACAGGAGTTTGCAATGCACCACCGATCTGACACTTTGCACTTGGATAAGATGGATTTTTTTCTCTTGTCTTTTTTTTTTCTAATATGATAAATCTAAACTAGATCAGGGAGTGATACGTGTATGTGCGTGTACTAACAAGTGCAGAAGCAGTTGTGTGAGTGTTGGTGAGGCCCTGCATGTGTTATCTAAGGGGAAAGGTGGAGCAAACAGTGGGAAGAGTAGAGCTGTGTGCATGTGAGCCTGAGCTAATGTGTCTGGCTTAGACAAAAAAACAGAGAAATATATGATAGTCTTATTAATGTATCCTTGAGAGACTTCATAGTTGTGACTTAGAGGTGTGTGTGTGTAAAACAAAGAGACAAGAGGAAGCAGGAGAAAGGAGGTGAAAAACAGAGAGGAGGGATATTGCCGTGATCTTGTGTAAAAGAGTTGCACAGGATAACAGGCTTAGCTCAGAACGGAGAACACAAAAGAGCTTATGCCTGATTTCAGGCAGTGACAAGGAAAGGGCAAAAGAGATCAGACCTTCCAGACAAAACTATGTAAGCCAAAGATCAAAAAAAGTTCCCCAGACAACTCAAGTCCCACAGCAGCTTAAGGAAATGTGTCAATAGCAGAAATGGACAATGAATGAATTCCACAGCTGCATCGGTATCTTCCTCCCAGGGAAGGAAATGTCAGCCATGTCCACATTTAAATAGACCAACCAAAATTGCAGCATGATATTTCAAAATGTCATGAAGAATGTGGGAATCTTTGTGATTACATTCAGGGTAAAGGGGGCATTTCGCTCTCATATTTCCACAGTGTGTCAGCCAATATATTAAGCATTTGGTATGCAAATTTCTAATTGCACTTGCATAGCACGTTCGACAACTTCTTCAGCTCCTCTCAGACAATGCTCAGTGAGTCACCTCCCACTGTCCATTTCTTCCATCCTTCATCCGGAGACATGATTTGGTAGATTAATACTCAAAGAGGTAGACTCCAGCACACAGCTATTCATCAAAGCCACCTGCCAGAACAACCCCCATACCCAACTACTCAAATTCCCCCTCATTCATCTCCCCATCTCTCCCACACAATGTCTTGTTTCCCTCACTTCACCTCTTGTCTTCCCCAACTTTTGTTGATAATCAAATATGCGATAACTCTAAAGAGACAGCTAATTAGCTTCCCCTCGCTTTGTACCACAGGTTTGTGTGCTTACACTCGCACAGTGACAGCCAGCGAGCTCAGAGAAGCTGTCTTGAGGTCTTGGCATGACCCTGTGTGACTTGGCTGCATTTGTTGTTGGCTCATCTTGACGGATGGAGCTGTAACAGAGAACGTAGACACAGCACAGCGACACGACGCCCCACACATGCCGCTGACAGCCCGGCATGAAGAATATCATCCACATCCAGCTCTCTAAATATTCAGTGTGTGGAGTAATATAGTTCTGGGACTAAATGAATTAATTCCAAGTCCTGCATGCTAACTTTTCCCGCAGCACTGCAAAGTTATTTTGGTTTTGGATTAGCTTCCTTTAGCTTCCTTCCTGCTCTGTTGTGGTGAGTTATGCAAACAATTTGAGCTACAGCTACCGCGAATGTCCCTTTTAAGAACCTTGTTTTGGGAAAAGTAAATAAATATTTAAAGGGAAAAAGACAGTCCCATTCCTTCTGCGATGTGGTCGACAAAAAGGTCAGCAACATGCAGAGATTGCTGTGTGAATACATAGTGACGCTGTGATGCCTGTTAAACAAAGTTAGAACTGCATCTTTGCATCCAGATGGATGCTGATCCACTCACAACAACCTGGACGAAATCAAACCCTGAGCCTGATTCAGGAGCACTAGAGAAAAGCAGAAGAATCAAGATCAGTGTGTTTAATCAAAACAACAATGCTCTTTAATTTTGTGTTAATTAAGCATAGATTTTCCTGATTGAAGAGCCGTCCTCTTGATACCAGGGCTCTGTTCACATAAGAGTATACACATTGAGTTTGTCTTGTGTTTGCATAGATGTGCCAGCTGAGGGGAAGTACCTTGCAAACAACTAAATTAAGAAATTAAGAAACATCTTTAAATAGAGGACTTTCTGGCAAATTTTTAAAATGCCATAAAAAGTTTTGCTCCAATTTTCATGTCAAAAAGTTATGGTATGTTTTGGGGGGTTTACCCATTTCCAGCAGTGTGTTTTATAGATTTTAGTGCAAGTAAAACTCTTCAAAGTAAGCCTGAAGTTCACACTAAAGGGAGCTGTTCTCTCTAAAAGGAAACACTGAAACAGGAATGCCTGAGGTGCCTTGTTTGTAGTCCAGGCTTTTTATTCCACTTCCTAATGACATCACCACGAGACAGAAAACAGAATGCCTTGCCCAAACAAGGAGTAAACAGCCATCTTGCACAGAACTATTTTGGATCAAATGGCTGACCAATCAAAGCAGACTATGGCAAGGAGATCTAACAGCGCCGGGGTTCGAATAACGGGGGAGGTAAGGGTGGCTCGGCTCCCCTGAAAACACTCACCTGAGACTCTAAGGGGAGTTTTAAAAATAGTCCCCTTTCAGGTTATATTTAACTTTACTTCCATAAGGTCCCTGATGTTTCTCAAAAGCATTAATTTGTCAGTCAGTTAATATAATAAATTTCTGGCATGGCACAAGTGATCTGTTCAGTTCAATCACCGTAGACAGCAGCATTGTTTGGTTGTTGTAAGCTGTGAGCTGCCCGTACGGGAACCACTTAATTATATCATCTGCATATCGAAGCAGAATGTTTCAGGGATCAAAGCCGTGCACGAATACATACAGTATGACCTGCAAAGTTGGGACTCACACTGGAAAATAAGGCTCCCCTGCAACCCCTGAGAAATTCAAGCACTGGATAAGGATACAATAAAGCCTGAGAAAAGTAATGTGTGTCCTGTAACCTGTTACAGTAGACCCCTGAAATCAAAATTATGAACTGAAAATGAGCATGATGTGGAATCTTTCAATTAAATTAGGCTAAAAGGAAATTGCTGCTGTTTTCTTGTTTCTTCTCTTTACTCATTTCCTGTGATGAGCAAATCACGGCCACTATAGAGAGAGATGCAGAGAAAAAAATTGTGTCCAACAGCCTGAAAAGAGCAGCATTGTTGTCCGTCATCTCAAATCTCTGACTATCCCTGCTCTTAAGTTTCCACGTCTTCTGTCATGTTTGGAGCTGCTTATTATTTCCTTGTCTTTTGCAAAAAGTCTACTGCAGGAGGTTCTAGGACAGCTCTGCCCTTATCTCCATTACTCCTGCTAGAGTTCAGACAAGCTAATGGAAACAGTAGCTTGAGCAGATTTGGGGCTGATTTAGAGCGACTTCTCTCAAACCTTATGTATAGAGTATAGTAATTATAGTCGACGAAGGGAGGGGCTGTTAAGGATGTGGTAGATAGGCGGGGGCCTGTGCAGGGAGGTTGTTGTCATTTGGCAGCCAGTCCAGATGGAGAGAGAAATGACTGCTTGAGCCAGAGCCGGGTGGCGGAACATTTATCAACCAGTCATCGCAATGATTCACATGATGCAGTAGGGAGCCATTATTTTACCAGTCCAGGCTCATGGTATCTTGCTGATGGTGCAATGATGCATCCATTGGCTTCACAAGCACATGGACTGATTTTTAAATTATTTCTTTCAATTATTTTCATAAACAATAGTTTTGAGAGTCTAATACAGCTTTTGATTTGCACTTCAGTGTGAAAGAATTGAGCAGTGAAGCCCAACTCAGGGGCATTTACTGTTTGCTTTGTCCTGCAGAATGCAGCAATGCCTCAGGAAAGGGCTGGTAAACATGTGCTCCTTGTAGTTGGATGCAAGAGTAACTAGCTCTGAATCATAAAGATCACAATAAACAGACCATCCACCTATTCAGTGGCAGCTTTGGGAGCAGGTGGATCTGATGGTATCAATACAGTTTTGCATTTGCTGGCCTGCCTGTATAAGCAAGACTAACACTCTGTGCATGAGCAAATAAATTCTTTTCTTTCTGAGCAGGGCATAAGAGGAAAATGCTCAGGAGATCGGTGATCATTGTCCCATAACAATGATGATAAAAATGCTGGTCTTGGATTCATTCTCCTCTGATGTTATCTTTACTGACTTTCCCTCCTGGCTCCTGAGGGTGGTGCATCATTCTAATTCATGGGTTTTCTTTTTGCAGGAGAAACCTGCAGGAGAGACTGGGAGACAGAGATCAACAGGGACAGTTTTTTTTAGTTTGAGGGAGGGACTTCAGTCAAACTTTTTCAGCCAAGGAGGTACAGTATTCGACTCTACAGTTGGCATCAGTGAGTGAATGATGCTTGTCTTTTATTAACCTTTTCAGCCTAGTTCAAAAAGAATCTCCAAAGCAGGCATATTTTTCCATACAGCAGGTAGGGAGAAAGAAAATGGTAAGTGGGAAGGGTTTCGAGATACCAACTAAAATGATTCAATCTAATAAA
>JBBDHI010000010.1:24245131-24256083 GCA_037177115.1 Craterocephalus stercusmuscarum | reverse complement strand
CCAGTCTCTCCAGCGTCTTCATCAGATGAGACGTCAGAGCTACTGGCCTGTAGCCGTTGAGCTCCTTTGGGTGCGATATGGGTTCCGTGATATTTTGTGATATTTCATAATATTTCGTGATATTCCGTGTTCATAATAAATTGCATTTTTAATGTCCTGTTCCGAGATTCCATCCATGACTTGGTGATCGCGGATTTGATAGGTTTCTACAAATGTTTTCAAAAACGTTAGAAATTTGCAACTGCAAAGAAAGCCACTGCAGTAACAAAGAGCAGCCAGCCCATGAGCCATGAGAAATGTTAACTGTGAGTCCAGTTCCAAGATTTTTTTCTTTAATTTGACTTCATCTACTCAATAATTAGAGTTCTGTTACAGCATTGTTTTCATATGTTAACTCATGTTTTACAGTTTAAGTAATGCTAGGCTACTGAAGGCTAGTGACAACAATACTGTTACGGCTGTCACGTGTATTCATTTATTTTTTCAATATGCAAATCAACCTGCTCGATCGCTCCTCTAGGATTGGCCTGGTGTGGTTCCCGCTCCATCTCCCCCCATCCAATTGGCTACAGTACCATCTACACCATTCCACACCGGAGCTGCCAGACTCAAGGCATAAACACCACTCAGACCTTCATTTAGCGGAAACTGTGTGGTTAGAGCACAGTCTGCCCTCTCCCTGCTTCAAACTCGTTTGATTATAGACTTTGTGAACTCATATTGTTGTGGTAAAGCTACTTGTTTTGGCTTGCCTTCGTGCATAATTTGTTTAGCGTTAGTTTATAATTATTTCGGGTTTTGTTTGTACCTTTTATTGGAGTTTTGAATAGTTAGATGTTCTGTTTTGTTTGGTGCAACCTTTGTTAATGAGTGTTGTTTTCTTTAGTTTATGGGTGCTCTCCCTTATTTATTTTGTATTAAGCCAGCCGGTGTGTTTTTGATGTATTATTTATTAGGTTGACTCATACATCCAAAACAGACTTAAGTCATGAATTGTAAAGAAGAGAGGTTTAAGTTTTTTCTAAAGAAAGCCATGATTTGAAGTTAGTGCCTAATGGTTATCAAAGGAATTGCACTTTGGGGTATTATGCAGCTGTTCACCTCTGATAACCAGGGCTATGTGATTTTTTATTTCAAAATATTCTGGTTATTTTGCCTTCTTTATTTATGTGTCTTAGGTGAAAGATAAATACATTTCACCGATTTTAGTCACAGCCAAAATCTAAATGACTGGACTATAATGGGAGCAAGTTAAGGGTAATGTCACAGCATGTTGGGCATGCTGCAGATGCTCTCACCATCGGGGCTGACATTCATAAAGACCAGCCTTATTTTGATATCCCCAATGCACCATACAGAATCACTGTCCTAGATATAACATAGTTATATTTCTAGTTTATATTCACACAGGTTACTTTTGCCTCTTGTTTACCCTTGGCTGAAAATGGAAAATTTGTGCTTGTATGTTTGTATGTGTATGTTTAGAAAAGAAAGCATTTGGGGTGAAATCCCCAAATTAAACAGAACCAAAGAAATCAGGCAGATGGTTGCCCTCCCTGTGCCAGGTTTCGGCTGAAGGTTTTTCCTTCCTGTTAAAAGTGAGTTTTTCCTTTCCACCATCGCTGCAAGCATGCTCAGGATGGGGGATTAGATCGAAGACAAGATTTGATGCAGTCTGTTGGTTTCCTTAGCTAGGCTATTTGTTATGAATTGGATTGTATGAATATTGACTGATGACAACAGATTGGCTCAGGCTGATTGTCTGTGAAGCGCCTTGAGATGACATTGTCCTGAATTGGCACTACACAAATAAAGCTGCATCAAATTGAATAGATTTAATACGCTGTGAGTAAGGGTATTTTTTTAGGGTATTGATGCACAAAAGTTCCTAGAGAGCAATAATTAGATGTGTCTATTTTAGACTGAGAGTAACTGATAAGCTAGTAATCATTAACATGGTAAAAATTAATAAAAAGATTGTATGCAGTGCAAGGACACAATATATAGCATTTAAAGGTGTTTAAATATCTACTGTCTGCTTTTTTTTGTCCTTTCAAATTTTTACCCATTCATTTATTTCCTCCATAACATTTAAGTCTGCCTTTCATAGGTTTTATTCCTCTTTCTTCACTTGCTTCACTATCTCATGCCATTCATTGTCACTCTGAAAAGGTGTGCAACTTCTAAAAAGAGCAGAGTCCATTGTCATAAAATAGGCCAATGAGTAAGTGCACACAACATGCTGCCAAAGCAAGCGCACTCTATATGCAAAGCAGAAACACACTGTTAAAGAGACTGCCGCCAAGTGATTATATTTGTAATTTAATTTCCTTGGTCATACAGAGATAAGAGTAGAAAAAAGGCTACAGTTGGCCAGGGATGAATAGAGTGATGACTGGGAAATATGGCTACAGCTTCATTGTCTGGACTAAGATGTCCAAGATGACACCACTTAAGGGCAAGGTTGTTGGCTAGAAAATAAAGCAAAAATGCAACGGAAAGACAGAAGCAGGATTCAGAGCTGGAGACAGTAAACACAAGCACTTTTAAATCCAGTGAATGAGTGTGAAATAATGATAATAAAAAAAAAAAAACGTTTTTTCCTTCCCTTGACCCAAACAATTTTTTCAGTCCCGCTAAACAAGTGCAATCAGTGAAGTGGTCTGGGTGGGATGTCAGTCACAAAGAGCAATGGCTCATTGCAGATTCTACAGGCGAGATGAACTGAATCCTTGCAAGAAAAATGACTGAAGGACACAGGGCGGTGTACTCTCCCCACATCATCATGCACCCACCCCTCTCTGTCTGCTTTTTCTGAGATTGTAGGACTGCAGACATCAAATTTCCTGACTTTTCCATTTTCAGACAGTCTCCACTTACATTAATAACAGTGCAGTAGAGGTCACAGGACAGTGGTCAAAGTCTGATTCTGACTTCATCCATACATCCAGATTTAGAGAGCTTGCCGTAAACGATGGACAAAGTTCATCAAAATGTGACACCACACGAAGCAGCGCGCACAACAGGGGCAGCGTGAAACTATTTTATGACGTCTCTGATCCCCTCTACCCCTTTGTTCTCTCCCTCCTCTGATCTTTATGTCTGTTTCTCCCCTGCTGTCTTGTCTCTGTGTATTTCCTCAGTGTCTTCTCTTTGAATGTAACAGCATTAACCTGCTGGAAAAGTTACAAATGTTCTGAGTGAATTATGTAAACTGCCGAGAAATAAAACTGCAAAGAGGATGGAGTTCGCGCTTTATTTCATAATTCATCGCTGCTCCCAGATCAGGCCAAAATAAAACTTGACTTATTAAGGAGTCCGACACATTCCGGCTCAAAGTCCTCTGAAATGTGACGGAGAATAATAATCACGTTTTGTCTGCACTCAAATAAAGATCAAACCTAAACATACGCACACACATATGCATAGATTGACTTACTCTTTTGATTTCATTACTCATCAAATAATAGCAGAGTCTTCCCAGTTTCATCTGATTTCACAGAAAAGGGTGAATCCCTGGATGTAGCACCAGCACCACCAACAGGTAAAAGTGAAAACAGCAGTTTTTAGGAGCCATTTTCTCTCTTTTTTGCACCCCTCCATGATACAAACTTCTAAAAATCAGATTAAGAGGGACTCATTTCACCACCTGGCAAGTTTATTAATGTCAGTAAATATGAACACAGACACACAGCAGTGCATGGAAAGGTTTTTTACATCACACAGGGACAGAATTATCAAAATAATACATCATTCAGGTTGTGTTTTACACACACCACCCACCCACGTCTCTGTAGCAAATACCCTCCAAAAACCCTCTTTCCAGTGTCAGGCCACCTATCTGTGTGCAACATGGTCAACCTTTCATCTGTCATTTCTTCCTGTCTCTTTATCTCTTGTTAAATCCATATATTGATTTCACCTGTCACAGTCTGAAGGTATTCTTGACCTTTGCTCTGTTTCTTCTAAAAGGTGAAAGAGCAGTATTTATGGTAGCAGAAGATGAAAAGGGGAGGTTTTCTTTACGAGACGCTGGTGGCTATTAAACAGTGTGCTTTCAGAAGCCCAGACGGCGTCTAGTGTGGCAAATAAAAGCAACTTAAGGTGAAAGGAAAATCCATTTTAAAAAGTGCTTTATTTACAAAGAAAAACGCACCGCCCGCAGCTTTGATTTAGATGTGAAGACGTTTCTCTCTGAAAAAGACGGCTGAGCTAAATAGGACAGTGAGATCCAGGAGGTCACAGTTTTCTTCATGGATCCCATGCTGATGCAACACAACCTTCAAGGACATTCCGCTCATTTATACAGCAATTAGGCACTACCCTATTGGTAAATTGAAAAAGAGACAAAAATCCTCTGTGGATTTAATAACAAACTCATTACCAGGGCCCAACAGGGCGGAACTGCCTTTTAATTAGAGCAACACCTGATTAACGCCCAATTAACAGAGTCAGAGCCACTTAATTCTCCCCTACTTTGGCAGGCTGGGAATGTAAACATAGACAGGCCAGCATCTGAGTGCTTCCTTTCCTCCTGGGAAGGTGTGAGAGAAAAGTAAATAACAGCTTTGAGTCAGTTTGTTGTCTGGTGATGCAAAGCCTCAGCAGATCCAGCAACCGTACATGTACGCTATGAATGAAGGTAAGTGTTGGAGAAAGGAGGGTAGAAATAGAGCTGGCTGTACTACAACATGCACTTTTCCAGGCTCCAGCTTTGATTCTACAAAAAAAAAACAGCACAAGCCTTTTTTCTTTTTCACGACTTAATTAGCTTTATCACATGATCATTTGGGAACATTTTCAATAAACAGAAACCTTTGCTGTGTTGTATCATCAGTGTTGACACACAGAAAATAGCATCCGACTTCTTTTACAGTATAACACCTTTTGTGGCTCTGGGTCATGCAAAGAGAAACAATGGTTTGTCATTTCAGCTCAGATCTGGGAATGTTTCTTCAACTGCACTTGTAAAAAAAACCTAAAACACATTGAAGAACTGGCTTCTGCGAGGAACACCTCAGAAAAAAATACCAAGAGTTCCCTTTGTCCTGCAGAGGCAAGCTTTCTGAGAGGTAGCAGTTGTAGAAATAACAAATAAACAACACTTAGGAGCCCACATGGTCTCTTTGTCTACTGTTCACAGGAGACAGTAAATAATACTCCTTGGTGGAACCGCTGCAAAGAAATCATTAAGGAGAGGACCTAGAGGTCTAAAAAAACAATAAGACTGGATGTATGGTTTTTGTAGTTTCACTTGGTGAATCTCAGATGTTGTTAGAAACGTTCATGTTTCATGTTACTCATCAGTAGGAAAACACGACGGCGCTACTCTGTCTTTTTGCCTTTTGGAATTCTGAAGTGTATTTGCAGCATTTATGGCGCAGCATGCCATAAATGCTTAAAGTCTGAGTGTGTTTAGCTTACATTTACATTTATGTGGCATTCTTTACAAAATAATTACTGCGTAGAGTAAAGAAATGGAAATATATCAACGAACATCTCTATGGAAACGGTCAGGTGAGGAAACTGACTGACTGTTTCGGTGTTAAGTGTTTTGCTTACATCATTACTTTTTAAAGACCTTGTACGCAAACCTGAGAAAAACCTGATTAACTTCAGCACTTCTCAGTCTTACATTTGCTTTCCAGCTTTCCTATCTTTATGTGTTTTTTGTTCTTATTTCAGTTCATGCTGAAACAAAACCAGAGGACAACTGTAATTATCCCTGCTGGACGCTTGGTGAGTTCAGTCTTCAGGATCCAGAGATGCTCAGTCCCTTATGTTGCGTCTTTATTTTCTCTTGTTTAGGACCTCCATTCAAGGCGCTGACATTATCCTCTTCAGAACCACGTTGCTTTTGTAGACAGGACGCTGATAGCCCACGCTGTGAGTGCGTTTAGCATCCCCATGTTGAGCAGCGATCCTCCATGACCCCACCTGCCTCTCCAAGTCAGGTAAAATGTCCGGCACAACCATTTGTTCAGCCACAAAGACGACAGTCTCTACAACCAGCAGCAGAAACCAGCCCAAAGCCCCCAGCCAGTAGGAGGAACCAAGGCTGCTGAAGTCCTGGCGAATTTCCTCCACGTGCTGATGGGTGAAAAAAGACCAGCTGAGGAGGAAGAAGAAACCTGTGGACAGATGGGACACATGAGTCAAATCAAGTATCACTGCCATTAAAAGAAAAAGTCATTAAGCGTAATTATCATTTGCCTGGAGCTCCTGAAAAGAGCTTGTATGATAATGAGGTGCGATTCCCAGGAAAATAAAAAACCTCTTTAAAACTGCTGCCCTGCAGGGTATGTAAATTAGCAGAACATGAAAGAATTTCTGTAGGTGTAGGTCTGACCTACTACCTAAACCTAAAGGCTATTTAGAGGTTAATTCCAAGCGGATGTTTTGTAACTACTTTTCTCGAAATATAAATACTTTTAGAGGAAAATTCGTGCTGCGCAAGTTTCTGAATGACGCAGCCTTCTTCCATACCTGTGGGGGCCATGGTGAGCAGCAGCAGGGTGGTGGGGTAGAGAGCCTGTCTTGCCATGAGGAGAGAGCGAGTGTTGGAGTAGGAACGCACCGTCTCAGATGTCCAGCAGAGGGCGATCAACAGGCACAGAGCACCAGTGGCCAGTGCCATCAACAAGGAAATCACTCCAAATACTCTCTCTGCTTCCAGAGCTGCAGGGCAGAGACCACACACACAAGGTCACAACTTATGTCTACAAATTCATTAAAAGATTCTGTTTGATGCTGATAAAAACCCTGCAGAAGTTTCCCCTCTGTGCTAACCTCTGGAACAAGGAGATCAAAGTCAAGGTTTCTGTACGTTTTCAGTTGTTTCTGTGTGTATGGAGTGATTTCAGCCACAAATCAGTAATTCTGTGTAAGCGATACACTGAGAAACAACTCTGATACAGGACTACATCTCTGTGTGGCCAAGCAGCTTCATCTTTTTTTGGGTGTTCACCCACTAATAGCAACCACAAATGGCCCCATAACATCTTTTTCATTTCAGAGAATAACTGTTAATCAGTATTCACTGTATCTGCCCACTGTTAAGCATTCTTTGTGTTTTGTTCACATGGTTGTAAAGAAGAAATAGAATAGGATTTACACATTATTAACACGTGCCTAGTATTAAAATAGTATCAGGACAACATATCAGATGGCAAAACTGAGTGATTTCTCGCTTTTTAATGGATGAAACTAAAAAAACAAACAGAAATTAACTGTTAAATTGAAGCCAGCAACATATAAAAAAAGATGGGACATGCACTGGAAAATCTGGTGTAATACCACTTTTGCTAATGAGGGCTTACAATAATTAGGTTAAAGCGAAGCAGGAATAAAAAAAGAAAGGGGCTTTGTCTTTCAGAAGAAAAGATGGGGAGGGTGCACACTGCAAGCAAGTAATTCAAGATGTGTCTCAACACAGAATTGCAAAGACGGGTGATTTCATCAGACTCAGACTAATCTCTACACTACAAGCACTCATTGCACATCTCCAGAGAAAATGAAAATGTTATAATATTGTGAGGGAAAGATAGCAGGAGAAAGGCTTTAGGTAAAGGTGGGAAGGGATTCTGACACTAAGCTGAGACGAGGATCTGCAGCACTGAAAACTAAAGCTGTTAAAACTTAGTATGTAAATACTGTGTCCTGTGACATATCCTATCTTGTAGAAGCTATATCATACACACAGAACCAGTATAAAGGTTGGTCACATATTATCCAGCAGATATAAAGCATTACATCATTATCTGGTTGGTCATATAAAGAAGAAATAAAAAGGTATGAAAGCGACAGTTTTCTTGTCTTAGGATGCTCACATGCACTGTTATTGCATGTCTGATTCTAAAAATCCCAACTTTTACTTTGTGGCCGCAAATAATTTTGTGAATATAATTTTATTTTAAACATTTATTTCATCGTTTTGACAGAACTGCCTCACAAAGGACAGTCCACTGTTTAAGACACCAAAAGAAGCACTGAGGAGCCTTTTCCTAGAAAGCTTATTATGAGTGTCGCTTCCAGATCATTTCAGTCAGTTAGGAATCTTCCTAAGGAGAAAAAACTGGGGCTCTAATTAAAAATATCTTTCAAATCTAGATTGTCACCTGGCAATGAAGAACATAAAGTTGACCCTAACATACTGAAGGCTTTTGGAGCCTCTGCTCAACCAAGTTCTAATGGGGTAAGATGGAAATCTGCTTTGTGGGGATGAGAATTATTCTAAAAATCTCTATGGAAATCATCAGCACTGCGTCTGCTGGGATAAGAAACAGAGAAGCCATCCGGCATTGTTGTTCTCAGAATTTGGTCTCCATGATGGCGCACAGTGAATGATTAACTTGCACATCTGTGCTGGAGCCATCCATGCAGGAAAATACAGACTGGTTAAGGAGTAAATGTACTCCGCCATCTAAATAAGGTGTGTTACAGAGATAGCACGGCTCCTTTTCGCCTCACATTAAAGGCATCAACTTTGCGCAAACTTCAGCAAATGCCAGGAATGCATCTGCCAGTACAGCAGCAAGTCCAAACTTGTTGACCACAGCAGACGAGCTGCGTTTATTCAAATGTTCTTTTTGATATAGATGCAGATTAAGAGAAATAAAACAAATCCCTTCGCTTAATCTCTAGTGATTTCTAGCAGATCCTTATCGAAGACGTTCATTTGCCTCATTAAATATGCTGCCTTCCCTTACATGTTTAATTCAACCCGCCTTTCAGCCTAACCCGGAGTGACAGCTATCGGCTACATTTACAAACTGAAGATTCAAGAGAAATAAATACAGCTTTTTACTCACCACTGAAAACAGTGTCAACTTCATCGCTTGTCTGGTCACTTGTGCTGTTATTCCACTCAGCCCACAGTCCGTTATCTTTCAGCCAGAAGGGTGTACAGACAGCGTAGCACACACAGATGCAACCTGCTAACCCCAAACAGGACTGGGCAAACCTGAAGCGACTGATGGAGTCTCCCAGCTCAAGAAACTTCATTTTTTATTCCTGTCAAACAGAAAAAGGAAGCAGCGAAGATTAAAAACCAGAAAAGGGACATCTATCCCAGATCTAACCCTGCTGTTTACATTAATTTGATAAGATTGTCTTACCTTTTAGATGAAAAAACTGGTGGGGGAAAGACGTGAAGTTGAAGCGACTTTAGTCCACAGACAATAAAACAAAGTTCGCCTTTGTACCAACACACTGACGCTACTTTTTCTACTGTGAACAACAAGCACTGACAGATCAAACCCCTTCAGTGGAGACTCCACCTCTGCTGCAATGGAAACTCCCCCAGCTACTGGGGAAATTTCCCCTTAAATTCTCCACTGTGATTTATTTATAATGTCAAACAATAGGGAAAGTGAAAGCTGCATTAACTGTCATTTACTATTTAAGGAAACAGAAGTGTGTGTGTATTGATGAAAACATTAAGGGAAGTTACAGTAGAAAGTACAAAATCCTCTGACATTTAAGAGGTACTATACTATAACACTGACGTTTGTTTGCCTCATTATACATGACCAAGCGTGAGAAGAAATCCCACTCTCAATTTCTTACAGTGGGCAACAACGTGTTGCAGCTGAGAGCCTATTCGTCATACAACCTCCACCCCCCGCGATTTCCTCCACTGCAATGGAACAGCGCCCACAGACCACCCCATCAAACATTTCTAAACGTATCAAACTTTAAATCTTACAGAAAACGTTCCCCACGAAACAACGCTGCAGATATGTCTTCAGATAAAAACGACTAGGTAAATGACGGCGAAGCAAAGGTAATAATTAAGGCCTTTATTCACAGATGAATAAATTGGAACAAATGCTTTAGATGAAATGAATTGTACACGACCAAAAAACAACAAAGGCTTATTCTGGTTGAGTCCTTGAATGACCTTGGTTGAATTATATTTGGCATTCACTTTGAATAAAAGGTAAATACTTGCAAATGTTTAAAAGGAAAAGAAAAGGCAATTTGTCTTAGCAGCTTCACAGTAAGGCTTCAAGATGCGCACAGAAAATATTGTACTGCCATCTCATTCTCGCCTCTAATCTATTTTCTTCACCTACTGTCTTTATCTTATTCTCAGCTGATTTACCCTCCATATAATAATCACACTTGACCTTGTGTCGGCTTTTTCTTTCTTGCTTTTTTCCCCTTTTCTACCCTGAACACAAGGAGCAAGAAGCACTGCCTCTCGAGATCTGGTAGCAAACATTTGAGCATTGTTTATTCTAAGCTTACTTTCTGGCTCTTTGCAGCAGGGCCTTGAATACATCGAGAATTTCTGGGTCCTCTCCAGCAGTGAGCTCTGGAGTGTTTTTCTCCAGCCAGTCAGAGGAATGGATCTGCTGCCGGAGAGTACCGATAAGTGCGTCCAGGCTCTCTGTGGGCTTAGATGTCTGGCAGTCCAGCAAAACAAACTCATCAGAGACAAGCGAGCCAGTAACAGGAACAGGGCTATCCCTCTCCTTGAGCTGGTCCGATGCCTTGCTGTGGGGTGACGATGTTGAGTTGATAATCGCACCATTGTCCAGCTCTGCGTCTTCTTTCACCGACGTTTTGCTGTCCTCAACAGCGTGTGCATTAAAGCTCGCTCTTTCCTCTTCAGCCTCTTTTAAAGCTTTCTGAATTCGCTTCATTCCTGAAATGACACACGGCATGGCTATTATTAATGCCACAACAAGTGTAGGATACAGAGATGATGTGCAATAAGAACACATCACAATAAGCTGACGACAATCGAAGAAAAACATTGACAACTTTAACAACGCCAACTGATTAGAGATGTTCTGATACCATTTTCTTCCTCCCGATACCGATTCCGATACTTGTGCTATTGGTATCGGCCGATACAGAGTACCGATACCACAATATTATAAAATAAATGTAATATTACGGCTGCATGGCTGCGATATGATTAGCGTTGTGATAAGGCCTGGCTC
>JBBDHI010000010.1:24224697-24235440 GCA_037177115.1 Craterocephalus stercusmuscarum | reverse complement strand
GTAGAGATTATTTCTTTTTTACTTGATGAAAAATATGAGTTGTCAACTATAAATAAAAAGTGGATAAACATGAATTTATATGAGTTTACTTCGCGTTGTAGCTGTTTGAAAGAGCGACCGCCCCTTCTATGGAGTAAGGTGGTACAAATCAAGCATACACAGTAATCCATTTGGCTCCAAAAGTGACGTATTTCCTGGAGAAAGGGGTTGTGTGGCTATTTGTTGTTATCTCCATCCAATAGTGAACCGCTACATTGTATTGGCACGTAGTGTCTTAGTTCCCATTTTTTCTACCTATCAGTTTATTTTTACGGATGTTGTTAATATTAGCGCTTCATAATCGGCAGATGTGTAACTTGAGATGAGTAGAAACCTTTTTTAAAAGAATGGGCGCGATCGTTTAAGTTATATGATCAAATATAACCATGTTGATGTCAAGTTATGGGCGAATGAAAGACAAGACGGAATAGTTGAATTTGGGACTTTTTTGGGGGGGAAATGGGTGCGTGCGGTTAGCATTACAACTCATCTCCTGGACTAAGTAAAGGACGCGCAGCGCCAGATTAAATGCAAAGTTGGAAGTCAAACCACGGGAGGCAGGGGAGTCTCCACCCG
The DNA here is from genome assembly GCA_037177115.1 of Craterocephalus stercusmuscarum. Taxonomy (NCBI): domain Eukaryota; kingdom Metazoa; phylum Chordata; class Actinopteri; order Atheriniformes; family Atherinidae; genus Craterocephalus; species Craterocephalus stercusmuscarum. The sequence goes on along the minus strand of JBBDHI010000010.1, from coordinate 24,234,825 downwards.
GAGCGAGAAGAGGATGAGGAGGCATGACGACTCGGTCTTGGCTGACATATGACTTTCTGAGGTAACGACGAATGACAACTTTTTTATTTTTATATTAGTTTTACAACGATGCGCGAATTTGGTGTGTAAAAAAAAAAATCTGGGAGGGGAGCTGTGGTAGTGTGGGTGGGAACAATGGGCATACTTGCGGAGAGCATTTCAGCATCCCTGCCAGCGCTGCCAACAGATTTCACCAGTCCTCCCAGTCAGATAAAACCGAAGCTCTAGTGTGAGTGTGTGTAACATGCTTCTTCCTTTTTATGGTGCTTTAAAGTCTTTCTTTGATGGAGGAGACATGTCCTAGCGAGATCATACCCCGCTTCTATCCGGAGCGCATCCTCTCTGAAGTTTATTGTGGGTAAGATATTTGTTTTAACAGTTGTATTTATAGGGTTGTTTCCTGCACCAGGTCTCATTTTACTCAGTTAAAACCGATTTATGCTCTACTTTCCTGTCTAATTTCTCTCCCCTCCTCACACCCACACTCTTATTTATTCACCCTGAAGCCTTAATAAGGTTAAGCCCCCATCAAGTACTTTTATCAGCGTAAGGAGAGAATTGCTGTAATATATTTTAGTTAGTGTTGTCCCTTAGGCAAGGCTGAAATTGTTTAGACCACCATACCTCTTCACACTTTCATCCAATGCAATATTTGTGCCTGTTTGAGCAGAATTGCAGTGTGCTCAGTTTGAACAAACAAGCTGAAAAAAGTACAGCTCGGATGATTTACCGCATCCCATCTTGCCCCGAGGTAAGCATTGTTATTATTTTAATTTCCACCGGGATATCAACAAAAAAAGGAAGTCAAGGTCACCAGCTGCAGCATGGCTCCGAGCATCCTCTTCAGCCGGATTACGGCGTCTTAACGTTTCAAAAAATTATCCTGAAAAGCTGATATTTTCTGCTCCTGCTCTGTTAGGCCCACATTTAACCCAAGATCAAAGCTATGAGCAGGATTTGCATGTAAGTTTATATAATCAGAGGAAGAGGGAGTACCTCATCTATAAAATACCAACTTTCTATCTCAGAGTTTTGTCTCTTGCATACTGGCTAATGTATTACTGTTAATTCTCCAGTTCTTTGGAACATGCATTTATAAGAGGAATAAAAACAGGATTGCAGTGGAGGAAAAAGACAAACTTATCAGCAATATAACTCATCTGTAAACTAGGGCCCAGAGTGTTGTGCAAGAAGGGAGGTTTAATACAGGGAACAATGCCAAGAGCCGGATGGCTCTTAAAACTGGATTGGATCTCGACGTTATTTACACAATTGATTTGTTCTGCTGGACACTTTGCTGCTTCCCCGTGCAGCATTTTAGCAGGCTTTTCCATTTCTGCAACCCATGGGTAGTGGGAGTTGGGATGGATCAGGTTTTACCGGGACTCATCTTAGATGATGATGATCAACTTCCTGCATACATCTAGCTGTGCATTGCTGTCGTGGAAGATCGCAACATGCGATTGGCTCTGGTTTTCCGATCACACTCTAACTCGGAGCAATTTTCCCTCTCATGAGAGGATACTTGGCTGTCAGTGCTACTTCAGCTCGGTTGTGTGCCTCAGTTTTCTGCGAGAGGGCAGCCCAGAGCACATGGTGGGTGTTGATTTGGCTGATGGGCTGCCTGAAATAGAGCCGGAGTGCTGCACATGGTCTGTCACGGACTTGTGTGTTTGTCATTACAAATGCAAACGGCCGTACATCTGCATGAAAGAGTATGAAATGACATCTCACCTGAGTGGCACTATAAAATGCACAGGAAATCAGATAAATGCACACCCTCTTTGTGAGCTGCATCACTTTTGCACTATTTGAGATGCTGCTGTGACATTTCCTTTCAGTGGGTGGGAGTCGAGTATTTTCCACATGTGTGCAGAAGGAGGAAATTGGCAGTTTTCTCTCCTGGTAATGTGCTTGACAGGGTGTCATGGGGTGGATTCTGGTTCTGTTGCCATTTAGAATAGTTTTTGAAATGATGCCTGAGTGATCCTTGAGTATATTACCGTGCTACAAATACTGTGTGTTTAATTCCAGTGCTATTATGTGTATCAGAGATATTTCAAATGTGTCACGTCCTCTATGCCACCAATTAGAAACACAATGCTCTGATGCCATTGTGGGATTGTGTCTTCTTTCATGGGGACACTGAAAGAAATGGAAAGAAATGATCATTCCTTTTAGCTTTCGGGCTTATGCATTTCCTTTGCAGACAGTTTGACAAGAATCCCCCTCAGATGTCGTCATTAGGGAGCTGCGGTAAATTCACTGTCTTCATTCAAATGCCTTTCGGATTATAAATGAAATTACAAGAAAGAAAAGGGAGCGGGCGGGGGCAAAACAAAATGACATAATTAAAAGAGAGCCAGTCAAATCTTAAATGAAGAAAACAAACCAGGAATAAATTAGCACAATGAAAGCCTGGTGACAGCTAGCATAGAACATGACAGAAATTGAGACTTTGAGAAAAATAGTCACATCTTTGCGCTTTTGGCAGAGTTGCCTTACCTGCGCTAGGTGCATTGGAAGTTATGCAATCTATGTACACCATCATGTAGGCTTTTTTTCCCCCTTATTTTTGTTCTTTTTAATGTTAACTTAAAATGTTAACTTCATAGAGCTGTAGACCTTTGTTAAAGTAAAACGCAACTTTAGATGTAAGATATGAAGGTAAACAGTAGCCTGAAATGATAAATTAACTTGACATGAAATAAACAAGAATTAAATGCGGAAAGATTGCATATTCACTTTATTGTATTACTCCTATAATGCCTGTAATATCAGTAAATGATACCACACAGTAGTTATAATTACATAAACAACATGCTGGTAAAGTGTTATCATTATATTTGTGTAATGTTCTAACAAAAGACGTCACCATATGTTTTGCTTTTTGCATGATAATGGAGCCTGGCTCCTGACAGAGTTTAAATCCTCTTAAATCTGCACGTCTTTATCCTGCAGAAACTGTTGCCTCAGGGCTTAATGAGGTTATCAAAATACTAATTGATATACAGCGTGCAGTGCATCCCTGATCCATCTTGCCATCTTCTCCATGTTGTATTGGCCATTGATAAGCACCACACACACCTCGGTTGAGGGAGACAAAAGGATGTGTATTATTAATTTTATAGACTTGTAATGAATGCAAAGTGTTGTGAAAGAAACCGCCTGTTTCGTGCTGTTATTTCTCCATTCCAAAACTGGGGAAAAAAGTGGAAAGTTGAAAAAGTGGAAGTGGAAAAAATTATATTCTCTTATTATCATGGCATGAGCCACACGGAGGTCTTTCAGTAGTTTAAAACAGAAGGCTCTGAATTATTAATTCAAAGCTCTCATGTTATTTTAGCATACTGCAGGTCACTTATCCACCTCTGCAATTCCACAGGCACAAAGATTCCAGTGACACTAATCTCAATGCAAGTTATGTAGCTTAATGTTTTTTTGTTTTATTCTAAAGTCTCAGTTCTCCTGTGGTTTGAAGGCTAAAGTTTCATCTCATTTTTAGGCCTTTGATGTATATTGTAAGAGTAAGCAGCCCCTTGTTAGCTCGTCTCCAGGCTGTGTTTTGAGCGAAGGTGTTTTGAATGTTGTGTTTTAATGTGCTCGTTATTTTCCGCAATGCCGTATAAGGGGAGGGAACCCCCCCCCCCCACACACACACACACACACACTCTCTCTCTCTTTCTCCTCCCTCTTTTTCTTTCTCTCTGTCTATTCCTCCCCCCCTTTCAGCCGTCCTAGTGACAGCACATCCCTGTTTTTGTGGCTTCAGTACAGCATCTAATGAGCTGAGAAGAATTGCGCTGTGGGAAGAGTGACAGCCTCTGGTCACGTTTCCACCACCCTTCCTGATGCGCTTAAATCACACCCACTTCCAAAAGTATCTGTGCAGCCACAGATGTGTTCTTTAAGTTTCTCCACTTTGAACACCACGGAGAGATTTGCTGAAATTGAGTGGAAAGAAAATCTCCAAATTTTGAAATGCCCCGCGGTAGCTCATGCAAATGAGTTTGTAGTAGAGCTTCACTTAAAACTATGGCTAATATGAGTTTGTAGTAAATGTTATGGATATGAAAGGTCACTGCTGGTTTACTCTCTAAAAAAAAATTGATATTTTTTATGAATGTTGATGGGTAAATATCTATCAAGTCTGGTAAAATTCAGCATACTTTAATCAAACAGTAAATATGTTGTTACCTCACAACTAAAGTTTTTGAACAGCAGTCCTTGTAAAAATGATATACAACATGCAAATCCACATCTTTAATGGCAAGAAGACGCAGAAGTCCCGCAACAGATGGTATCCTTCCCTCAGAGATAAGACAGTTTAGAGTTTAAGTATGTGAAAGACAAGCCAAGATGTTTATAGATTGTGCTACTGCTGAAACAGGTTAAGACGGGTATTCCACATGTGCCTCTCCACATATATTTTCTGGTCTCTTATGGGGTTGTCCTGAAGCTCTTCCAAGCCAGATGTTCTTTGTAATCCCAACAGCAAATTCTGGGTCCACCCCCGGGTTTCTTAACAGATGGGCATCACTAGGAAATGTACAAAGGATCCATTTCTCTGAGGCATCTTACCCACATGCCAGAACCCTAACTGGTTTGTGCTAAGTCTCACAGAATCCTGCAGCAGCAGCGTCAAAAGAAATGGATGGCTATTTTACCTGAGGCAACCTGAAGGAGAGAGTGGATAGTGGTGTGATGGAATTGTCTGTTCCGAAGTCTAAACTTAATTGAACACCGATAGGAAATGTCAAGTGTTTGAGACTGAAGCTGCTTCTACAGTTTGATCTGAGGTGGAACCATCTAGCCACAGATTTGTTATGTCACTACGCCGCTCTCAGTGAATGGCAGCCAGTCGCCAGTCCATCGCAGCAGAGGTCCTTCACCTCTTAAATCCAGGTGCCCACCCTTTATGGCTCTTTTCTGGGGCCATGTTGCTGGGTTTTACAGGGTGTGTGTGAAAGTTTGCTATTACCTAGGCCTCTCCTTGTTTTTTTTCCCATCAGCCACTGCATCCATTAGCATGTCCACAGGATGTTTCAGCTACTGGCTTCAATATATGGGTTCCTAACAAGATGACCCTGCATACATCTCCCAAGCTAATGCACACACTCCCTGAGAGTTGACTTGACATGTAAATGTGTGTGTGCAGGCTGCTATAAGGTCTCCCCGCCCCCAACCATGACCTGTTTTGGCAGTTTTGCTGTGGCTGAATAAATTCCCACACTGTGAAAAAAGTAAACCAGCAGGGGGGACATCACTGCGCTCATGCTCATCTTTAATTTACAATCTGGAGGTTAGCAGTAATTATACCATCTGATGAACCGTTATCATCAGGCAGGTGAGATGAAAGAAAATTCCCTCTTTGTGTTCACTTCAGATGACTTCAATGAGAATTTTTTAAAGAACCTTTCACAAATCGGCTCACATTTTGGGCTCCCTGAGAGTCTTCCTTGTCTGCTTCCAGTGGTTTATGGCATAGCTGTGATTGACCCACTGAATGCCATATTGATGGCCTTTTGATAGCATCAGCAGTGACGCAGAGCAGACATTTAGTTCTGCTTCATCTCCCTCCTCTTTATCTGTCTTAGACTGAACTGATATACTTAGCTGATACCCACACACACTATCTCTCTTCTTACAGACTCACTTAATTTACCTCAAAGCTCTCCTCTTTAAATGTGACTTACAGGGTCCTTTCTTATGACTGAATCGCTACAAATCAAAGGACAGCCGAATGTTCCATGGTGACAGTATTTTGTTTGAACTTGTGTTCAAATAAAGGCTCTTTTTAATCACGCTGCACTGTTAGGTTAGGTTGAACATCATTTTGTCACGCTTAATAAGTTGTTGGTTTCATTTACATTGCAGATTATTCTGAAATGAGCAGCATTATCTGAATGAGGATTCTGATACTGTCTCCTTCAGAAGCTCTTCATCTCTTTTTTGCCATTAGGAGTATTGGTTTGCTTGGAGCTCTTCCTGTATTGCAGCTACATGCCTACTGTATATCATTATCATACATTACCATTTCAGGTCTGAAAATGATGAATGAGGATTGGGAAATAATTTTGTTTTTTGGCAGAGTCTTTGTTTTGATGTAATATTTTGTGCTTTGCGCATTTTTTAAGATCCTTCTTTTGTCATAGTCGGAGTGTGGACGGATCGCAGCGTATGTTGCATGACAAAATCTGCAGGTGTGTCTTATTTCTGGGGTTTTATGTGTGTCTGAGTGGTGTCAGAAATAGGTAATTCAGGCCTAAGAATGACCCAGTTACGAAGGCCATGTTTTTGTTTATAGCTTGCCCTGTCTCCTCATCTCTAGGTCTCTGTTCTACTTTGCTCCTGCAAGGTAAAGCAGCACCACTCTGCCTGGGAGGCAGCGACGGACAGAAAAGTAGACCGCTCTGCGACGAGTCGTCCTTTTAATGGATGCCCGGGTGGCCCTGCTGCTCGTACGGACAGGTTTTGTCCTGCTGACAGCTGTTCTGAAGCGGACGGATGCTGCAGAGGTCTACACGAACACGTGGGCTGTGCAGATCAGCGGGGGATCGGAGGAGGCTGACCGCATCGCCAGGGAGCATGGTTTCATCAACCAAGGCAGCGTAAGTTCTTCTCATGCTACTTTTTTTTCTAATAACTTTTGCAATGTTTATGTTTGCAATAATCTCTTGAATTTCACACCCAATTAAACCACTCCACCACGGACCATGACCATACAGCTGTGGCCTGTAAATAGATGACGTCATTGTTTGGATCCCATTAAACATCAAAGCTCCTCCATACCATCCTGCTTTTGCGGCACATTGCTGAAATGTGGCCACTCTTAACTTCTGGAAGCTTAACTGGGGCATGGCTGATGTCCCAACACGCTGACAGACAGTTGTGTTGACACGGTAGTGTCAGAAGTAGACAGAAATAATAAGCCAATTATTTCCGGGTATGAAGAACGGTTGTTAGATGTAATTTAATGTAATTTTAGCCATAGCGTTTCAGCTTCTATTTTCAGTCTCAACAAGCCGCTGCAATTAACAGAGTTGTTGTGGCACACAATTTTCCAAAAAGAAAACCAAAAAGAAATGTTAGACAAGGCAAAGAAAGAGAAGAAGAAGTGGTTCTCTCCGTGGTTTAAGTTGCTTAAATATCAAAATGCTCCCAAAGCTAAACTTTCTCATATTTATGTTAAGCATATGACAGTGAGTCGCTATTTGGTCCCCTCTTCCCCTGTTGCTCCACTTGAGACTTAACTTCATTTGCATGTGTCTCTGTGGAGCTCCCTGAGTGTTATATATGCCACTGAACAGCTTTCTTACTTCTTAAGAATATGCGTAGGAGGTTCGGCATACTCTCTTCTCCACTCCACCAACCTCAAATAAAGAAGATTTTCTGAAACTGATGTTTTTCTAAATTAATTTGGGCTCAGACTTGCTCTTTTTGTTATTTGCGGTTGTGTTTGGTTTGTCAAAGATAAAGCCCTTTTTTTGGACTGCAGAGCCATATGCTTTTAGTCCCCCGTTGTCCTCTCAAACAGTGAGGGTTTTACCAAAATCTGATTAGACATCTGTCAGTATTAAATGCTCTTTATCGTCCACCCCATTACATTAAATCATAATCATTGCGATCTTACATAAAGCTTGTCCAAAGGACTTAGTTTCTGTTTGAATCTGGAGTTCCTTTAGTATTGATCCGGATAGCTGCAGTTGTTTCAGTCGAAAACTATTAGACTGCAGACTGAAGGAAAGCTTATGTTGGATAACAGATCGATCTAGATAGAGAACCAGCCTACAGTCCTCCCGAATTGGATAAAATGACATGTTCAATATTCTGCTCACAGAACACATACATATTCCAGACACAATGCTATAGAGCAAAAAAAAAAAGTCTCTTCTTTGAACAGGGATTTTCTTGCTTCTTTCATGCCTCCCGTATATCATCACTTAGTCTTTAAAAGTATTGCTTTCTTTCTCCTGCTTATCTCTTTCCCTCATTCCACTAAAACACAAAGACCTCTCTTCTGACTATTAAAGCACCAGATTAATGGATAGATGTTTAGCTTTATTTGTTTCCTCCAGCTAATTAGCGATTGCATCAAATGGAGAGTGGCTTGATGCGGGAAGATTTGACAATGAATCATCTACGACGACGTCCTGTTTCTAAATTTCTGATGCCGTGTGGCAACTTGTCAAATGAGTGCAAATGGCATTAAGCGGCTCAAGTCGACTAAAGTGGGGCTTAAAACAAACTAAACCATTCATCCTACCCTTGCCGAGAATTTAGTCCCTCTCTGGATACTTTGTGAACAATAGCTTTAAAGCCATGCACAGTATCTGCGCTATGAGTTTTGGGTGAATTATGTGAGGAGAAGGGCTGGGCTGGGGGCTTAAAAGAGAAATGGCTTACTCATTTTCCCATCATCTCTGGTGCTTGTCCTGTAAGGCACTTAAGGAGAGCAAAGAGGCTGATGTATAATCAGTAGTTAATGGGATTTTTATCACTAATGTGATTATGGGATCATCACGTAACTGAATGTTTGTTCATAGCAATCCTTCGAAATACCTTTTTTTCTTGGTTTGTCTCTGTATTTGCAGATTCATTCATTATGCTTCAACCTAATTCTCAACGAGTGGGTGTTTGAAGACAGAAAGTGTATATCAGTGGAGGTGTTTATTCATGTATTGAATACCAGGGATTAAGTGTAAATGTCACCCAGCCTTCCTAGTGAGCATCGGCATTTAACAAGTCGTCACAGAGTATCATCATATCCATTTCTTGGTAATGTGGTCAATAATGGTTTTTTTTGTCTGTCTGTTTTTTTTTCTTATCTTCAGTAATGCATTGCACTTGTGTAGGAGTCCCCGTGCAAAGTTTGCAGCTAAATGTCATGTTGTGCTCTCGGTGAGGCGAGTCAGAATCATTGTTTTCATGAGGATGGGCCGGCTCTGTGGGCGTTTACAGACTGAATCACTCCCGAGTAGACCTCCAACAGAGCCTTTCTCCACGTCTGCAGGTCTGTTTCCTATTTATAGCCATCTCCCCTCAAAACATGTGGCTTAACAGTAATTAGCAATAAAGTTTTTGCTATTTACACCACCCCCGTGTGCTAGCTGGGAGAGATATTCTTCAAAAATGTGCAGAAAAGCACTTTCGGGTTGCACAGCAAGCAGGTCATTTCCAGGCAATGTTTGATCGCATCCTGTGTCAATTGATGGAACTATAATATTGCCTGAAAAACTAATTTTCTAGATACACATAAGCACTGTGGTAGGTGGAATTTAATGTTATCCAAGACCACAGTCCATTAGTCTGCACATAATACCCTCTAACTGCGTGACACACACTAACCTGCTGTCCAATGATTTGATCCAACAAGCCGGAATGTTCTAAAATATGACAAGCTGATTCAGTGAAATATATCTCGTTTATTTTATTTCTTGCTGTTGTTTACTCAGAAGGTGGGTGTAAGAGATGCTCAAGAGAACATATAAGCAAAGAGTGCGGAAAGAGATGCTTTGGAGGACCAAACAAAGGTGTTTGTTCTGTGGGTGAGAGAAGCTCTGTCGCTTTCTATTCAAATTGGTTTTGTACCTGAAGCCAGTGAGACAGTTTGGTTACGTCACTGTCGTTGCACTCGTCTTCATTTTCCTTGAAGCCTTATTCGCGGTTACTGTATGTACTAGACATCAATGTGGAGGCTTCACTTACGCAAGTGATTTGTACTGTGTTAATGGTTCTTTCAGTGGACTAGTTCGTCTGCCTAGCACTGTTGGAGTTCCAAGAAGCCAGATCACGGCACGCTGGAAAGCTTAAAAGCTTGACTTTTAGTCTGCACACGTGTCAGCAGAAGAAAGAAAGCAAGAAATGGCCTGCAAGCTACACAGACAGACTGCTTTTTATTAGATTTTTCATCATAACAGATTTATTATTATTATTATCGTTGTTGATCGTTTTGAGGAATTATGAGCAAGTCAGAGACATTTACTGCCCATTACATTTTACATTTTTGCTGGCTGGAGGGATTGCATGTGAGCTTTGCAGAATGCTGGAAAAACACTGCATGCTGTTGCTGCTGTCAGCATTGCTGCA
>JBBDHI010000010.1:24162268-24173376 GCA_037177115.1 Craterocephalus stercusmuscarum | reverse complement strand
TCCTATGATTCACTTTGCCTCTGCCTTGTTTATTCTGCTTGGGGCTTCTTGCTTATTTTTCAGACTTTTTTCTGGTGCTGGCATGGACTTCATCCATGAACCCAAATCCTCTGGCTTTCCTTCTTTCTTCCTTCCTTGCTGTGTTTTTTTAATCAACAAAAGCAATCGTGTGTTTTAAAGCCGCTGTTTTCAGAACATTTTAGTTAGGTATTGCCTGGAATCCTTGGAGGTGACAGTCCTGAGCTGAGACCCATTGTACAAGACATTACTGATCACCCAGAATCAATCAATATTACCACAGCCCGGTTGACTGGATACTGATAAATGTGATGTTGAAGCAATTGTGTCTGCAGGGTTTGAAGATAGCTCCGTTTGCACATGCTTAGCTATTTATTTCTTCCTCGTAAGTTACTTTGACTGGTATGAGACCATTTGAAATCATTAAACATGCTCTGCTGCTTGGATGGCTTTTGTCTAAATTGTTTAGATGCTGACCCAATAGCTGCGTTAGGAGAGGATATTTCCTCTTCAATCATGGTATTTTATACAGCAGAGTAATAAAACTTAATTTTAACAGGAACACAGCTGTTGCTGTTAATGCCTGAAGAGTAAACGAAAAAAAGACTATTTTGATTTGTGGCCTTCTTCTTTATAGACTCAGAACATTTCCCCTGCAGGTCCACACATGCGTCCTTCTTCAAAAAGCACACAAATCAGTCTAAATTGCTTCCAGGTAGGAGTTTAATGACTACTTACTGTGACTACAAGCATCTATACTCGACTGATGACAGGCTGATAACGGCTCCGAAGTACCGCTTCCTGCTCATTATAGTGATGATTTAGCAGTGATCTCTGCAGGTAGGCAGAAAAGAAAAGCACGTTTACTCAAAGCAAAAGTATTCAAAGATGAAATATTAATTACTATTAGCCATCTTATCTGATAATCTTCTGAACAGTGCTGGAGACGGAGCCTCTCTGCACCCAGGCAATAAAGATATCTCCATTTGGCTCCCGTGCAACCATTTGAACAGACCTGCCTAAAGCCACAGCTGAGCTGAGTAGAGCAGAAAATAGCCTAATCCTTTTGGCAGCAACAGTGAACGGATGCTATTTAGTTCTTCTAAAACAGATAAACCAACAGTGCAATGCCAAGAGACAGATACCACAGTTTAGCCAAGCATTGGTTAGATATTAGTCACACTTGGCGATGCATATTTTAGCACACATGCTATACAACACAACCCAAACACTATGAGCATCGGTGCAGCCACGTTGGTCTGCTGTCTATAAACATTAATTCCTCATCATGGTCAGACATATTTCTGTTCCAGACACTATATGAGCAGCTTTGTCACTGCAGCATGGGAGCTAATGGCTCATTCTCAACAATCTAATGAAAATAATGATACTGATGATGATATAATAATAAGAGCAGCTGAACTTTTGAATTTTTGGGTGTTTTGTAAGTTTGACTAGTTCTGTTTAGTTAAAGGTCCTTGCTAATTTCCTACAATGCACATTAAAGGTGAGGTTTGCCTTTGAAATATAACGAAGGTACAGTGGCTGGAATAAATGAGATGGTTAAACACTGGGAGCTTTTGAATTTGCTTAATTTGATTTTTTTCTTCCTATCCAAATGTACATTGAAATATTTATTCTGTGTGTACTTTTGTGAGTAAATGATGTATCCACTCACTGTGGAAATGCTGGTGCTGATCTGAACTACCAGCTGTCTTTCTCAGCTCGGCTTTGTTTATATAGCATCCTGGAAGCAGAAGTGCAACCCAGATTGTTTTCCAGAACAAAGGACAAACTTATAACGATACAACAGAAGGTAAAAGATTAAAATATTAACTACAACGCATAAGAACAGGATTTTTTAAAGGATTCAAAAATGCATTGAAAGATCACTTTAAATTTTATCTGTGTTTTGATTTGAACAGCTTCAAAACGTATAAGGCAGACAGAAAAAGCAGCTTTTCCATTACCTAGAGGTGCTGCTGAGAGTAAAAACAAAATGGAAAAACTGATACGCTCCTGTGTAGACACACACTTGTGTTCTTTGTTAGAATGACTGAAGAGCGTAAATACCAGAAGCTTTTTGGAAAAAATCCAGGTTTTCCTCCACTGAATTATCCCCTTTCTTCTACTAAATACTCCCCCTCAAATAGGGGCACAAAATGAGTCTGCATTGTTCATGTTTGCCTGCAATAGGAAGCTCTAGTAGTTGTTTGAAAAAGCCCCAAGTTGGATTTCATGTTTTGTTTTGGACTGAGATTCTGCTGCTCCCCCTAGTATTATACCAATAAACAAATTTTATCCTGATCAGCTTCAATACATCTGTCTAGTGTTGCCATGGCAATATCCACTGGTGGATTTCAACAGTGACCAGACGATCTAAACCACCCCAGTGCATAAATTTAATATCAATGGTTTTTTTTTCTTTTTTTCTTCATTCTTTGTATCAATAAAAAGCTGAAAAGCCAGTTTAAAAAAGATTATTGTCGTGGCTAATTGTGTTATTATCCGTGAGCCAATAGGCACGTCATTTTAAGGTTCATTCATTGTTTTCTCTAATCTTGCAATTAGGAGTAATATTGAACGTCCTGGGTGCTTTCTGTGTTGCCATTACTGTGCTTCATTTATATGCTCCTCCAAGTGCATCAAGTATCACCTTATTATTGTGTCTTTATGAGGGTCACTCCCTCCTTTTATGGTGGGGGGTGGGGAGGGCTATCCTGCATTATTGCTCTTTGCAAAGGCCAAATAACAACATAGACTTCAGCTTCCGCATGGATCCATATTGCTCAGTAACCTAGCGAGCCCTGCTGTCATCATTCAAACCCGCCTTGACCCGTTAACGTAACCCCACGTTAAACACAACGGTTCAGTCGCTCAGAAATGACTTTAGCACGCCTCTGCTGCTGGCCACAAGCCAAACAAATGCAAAACAAATGATTAGTGATTGCTAAAAGTTCACCGCCGACGTTGTAATGTTGCGGTATGAGAGGACCCGAAAGCATCCAGGCTGCCTGCACACCGAGCGTTGCTTCTCAGGTTAGGGTGAGGGCTCTGGTTCATGTAAGGGTTAAATAAAATGCATGTAACGTTTAACCTTTACTGTGATGCTGTCTCTGGTGTTTTGCATCATGCTGTGAATGTGCCGTATAAATGTTGGTTGGACCTGCATGCATTATAGGCGGCGTGGTGCCGTGTATTTCCACTCTGTATGGTCAGCGGTTATATTGGCTCTTCTCCAAGGAGATTGTCTTTTATGACATGTCTACATTCTCCAATAAATGGCAGTGCAATGACTTCACCAAATAAGGTGGCTTGTCCTGGGGAGGAGAGATAAAAGCATTACCTCACTGTCGCTTTTGCTCTCGCTGATAAGATAAGGGAGGTCACATTGGTAGTGTGAATAGTTCAGCAGCTTTTTAACTAAGCTCTGCTTTTTGTTTGCCGTCTTGTCCGTTACCTCTGTTCGTGGACAACTTGTGTTGCTTTTACCAACCAGCAGTCCACAAACTAATGATTAATTTGCCTTCTTCTGAGTTGGAGCTGTGCCATTTCTTGTGAAAAATTCAAATTTGTCATTTTCTAACCACACTTTAAGCCTGAACTTGCTTCTTGTCATGTCCCAAATTCTAATATTTTCTAAATGGGTGTAGAATGGAGGCATTCAGTAAAGTGTCTTGGAAACCACTGATTTCATGGACATTTGAGAGAAAAAATTGCAGACCCATCGTAAACCCTTTTGTCTTCAATGGCATGCCAGTGCCTCTGAGGATATATTAAGCTGTCTGGCTGTTTTTAGCTGAATTCGATTCAGGTCAATCACTCACTTACACAAACAGAGGCTCACACATGTGTACTTGCAGATAGTATTTCAAACAGTTGGTGTGGAAATGTCTTCTCCGGCCGCTGGCTCTGACTTTGCTCTGCAGACCCTGGCTGAGTCCCCTGCCTGGCACCACATCTCTGGCTCATTGGTTTGGGGATATGTGGTGTCCTGAGCATAAAGGCTGCTTTATGACGCTGTGGATGAAACAATAAACTTAGTATGTGCAGATGCATGCACCTAAAGTAAATATCCCACTCTTATAATTCACCCTTTTAACCTCGTCATGGCCAGAAAAAGCACTTTACATATGTTTCTCACTCATACATGCTCTGCATATAGTCTGCAGAGCTTTTTTTCCTCTTGCATTTACAGTACATGTTGATGATGAGCATATATGAACAGTGTGGGTTTCAATCTGCCCGAGGACACAATGACACATGAGATCATCTTTGGATCAAACCACTGACCTTCTTGAAAGGTCAAAGTATTTGGAGCCATGATTTTTTTTGTTTTCTTAAACAAGTCGTTAGCTGTTGGTACATGTCATGAAGTTTTATTTGAATTAAATGCAAATGCACATTGCAAACATGCACTTTTTTCTGGATGAGCCAGACTGGCTGGCCACCATTACTGTTGTAAACTCTCTTTTCTGGGTGTTTAAGGATGCCAAAGCTATGCTCTTTTGCAATGAATCTACTCAATAGTCTCACGCTGGAAGGAAATTAACAGCACCTGAAATGAAAAATGGAAAGTTTTCGTTTGATTCTGCTCATTCCTCAACACACCGCTTATATGAAAGAAGTCTGCATGTGTGTGTGCAGTGGTGAGCAGCCGCTGACTGGAGAAGCACTGAATGTTGGCTTTTCAAATGTAGATCTCATCTCTGATTGTTTTAACGTTAAATGTGGACATTAAATATGAAATAACCATTAGCTGCTCATTTGTACTAATGACCTGCTTTCCCAGTCAATAAAGAGAACAACTCTGGCATCTAACGTCAACATAAAGTCTCCCACTCAGATTTTTCTAGTGAGGGAAAAACAGCATAGTGTTAGTAAATCTTGTGGTGCCACAGCTCTATTTTTCATGTTTTAAACCGACTGATACTCATCATTTAGCACTCTCTCTGCACATCTTCCACAGATAATACCAAGCAGATTTTTGTAGATGAGCTTGTAAAGTAAGTCGGATATTTGGAAGCTGAAATGTAATGAGTGGGCCGGTCTGCGCCGCTTTCATGCTCTGATTAAACAACGCACAGTGGGCAATCACCGAAAGGTCACATCACCTCTCCACATGAGCACAAACATGTCGTGCTGTTAAAAGCACATCATATCTGGAATCTGGTTAGCCAAAAGTATGGCTGTGCTTCAAGTATTTATCATGTAATTATTGTTTCTCATGGAAAAAATGTTGTGTGTGCAATTATGGATTCCATTAGTCCCCCAAACTCATTGCACAGAATTTATGCCGATTTAAAGCAGAATTTTTTACAAAAATATCCATCGCCCTGCAAGTATGGCTAAGAAATAACCTCCTCCGCTACCAAACAGAGCAACATGTCAGATCATCATGAAGTGGTGTTATTAAGCCAATCTGAAATTAACTACTAATAAAGCTGTCATTTAACATATTGATCTGATTGATAAGATTTTAATTGCATCCGTAATGTACAGTATTGGGCCCTGCTGTATATTCTCAGGTCCTCGTGTAAAGGCATGCCTCCAAGAGGAAAATAAGCCTCATAAATAAGCCTCTTAAGCATGTATTTAAAATATCCCTTTTTTTTTTCTTTTTTTGTTCATGTTTGCCTTAAATAACAGGAAAAAGCAGGTAGAGGACGAATTAGAAGAGAAACGATAGAACATTTTAGAGTTTGCAGGCTGATTATATATCACAGAGTGTAATCAGGACTCCAGCTGGAGGTGTTACTGTGTGTCCTGACCCTGTGAAAAGACTTTGTCCTCCCTCTCATCATCAGCAGGGTTTGGCGAACAAAAGGTTTTTTTATTGTTTTGTTCCTCTCAAACAGCAGCTGATGTAAATGCCTGTGTTCAGATAACACGCGTTCCTGCACTGCACTGTCATTAGGAGGCGATCTTAGTGACCTGTTAAGTGCCAAATGTTCATTCTGCTGCAGTCTGACCACGTCCAGGGAAGCCAAATCCATTCCTTCTGTTATTATTATTCTTACTTCATGTTTGTACGAGTATTTGTGTGGAGTGTATGTTGTTTGTGAAGGCCGATGTGTTTGACAGCTAGTCTATGCTTTATAGAAAACCTGTCTTGTCTCTGAAACTCAACACTGTTTGAAAGATTTAATGAAGGTCCCTGTGAATAATTCAAGCGCATCGATAACGTTTCATATTTTGTTCGGATGGCCTGTGGCCAGCTTCCGTCAAGGTAAAGTTAGTTTTTGACAGGCCTTTGTATTCATGCACAAAGCTCAGATCAGTCTTTTTTTATATATATTATTTGAAGAGGCTTTTTCCAGGAACCCTGTTGCCTGTATCACAAGAGAAAATATTTTTCATGCTGTGAAAATGAGCAGAAGTCAAAGGAGGAGCTCTCTAATGTGCTGGTGTTAACAGAGGAGTGGTTTTAAATATTTTATGTGCAGGGTTTCTCACGAGCACATGAATCTCATATTTTCTCTGCTCTTATAAAAAAAGATCAGTCTTCATTGGTGATGCATAAAAGCAAACACCCGTGAGCGAACCGGTTTAAAAAGCGCAGGCTTATGTAAAACTCGGTTTAATAATCAGAAACAGTCCCGTTTATCTGCTTTACTCGGAGTCGGGACGCTTCATCTGGACGTCTTTGAATGTCAGAACTGTCATCGCTTGTTGTTACAAATGCAGCTCTGATAAGTTCAAGAAACACATAAAGTTACTTTTTCCAGCTGTAAAACTTTGGCTATTTCCAGCCACCGAGCCATATGACCATCGCAACTTTAAGATGAAAGCACAAATATTAAAATCATCCAGAAAATGTCTTAAAAGCCATGAAAGCCTTGGCAGAGCGAAGCCTGTTGTTCACTGTAAAATGTTGATGAGGGAAACGGTCTCACAGGGAAGGAAAAACTATTTTATTCACTTCAGATAATGGCTGTGTCTTTGTGTCCATGATTGCGGTACTTGTAGCTTCGTGACTTCTATGTAACCTCCAAGTTGAATATAACAGAGCGGATCAGCAAGCCTTTTACTTGTTGATGCCCATTGTGCTGTGTGGGAGAGAACTCTCTTGTGTCCTACACTTCTCTAATTGTATATCATGCTCAACACAAAGGCGGGAGCTCTGTGTGCTGTTAAGAAAAGTTTTATCCATTGTTACTGCAGAAAAACAAGACTGCTATACATGTGAGGTTGTGCGCTGAGTTTGTGTTTGTTTTGTTTGTATGCCTGCTTATTTCAGCTGCCGATTCTTTTCTCAACATATCAGATATTTACAAAGATGTTTTTTATTTCTACCCCTTTCAGAATTCCTATACCTGATACAGGAATGATCTGTCTCTTATAAATTCCCTTTTTTTTTCTTTCTTTTTTCTAAAAAATCGAGTTGACTTTGGTTTTCCCGCCCGCAGACATGGAACTCGTTGCGCGGGAGAAGTTGCCGCTGCAGCCAACAATGACGTCTGCGGTGTCGGTGTGGCCTATAATGCAAAAATTGGAGGTGAGTAAGGACTCCATTTATATTCTTAATTAGGCACAATGACTAATTAGGCTGTTATCAATTTAAATGAGTTTGATATAATTGAATCAGAAATAATATGCACAATAAACTTCACATTTATATTGATTAACTTGGAAGGTAATTTCTTTCTGCTCGGCCTCCTTTAGCCCAACAGCAGTTTTACTGTAGCGCCGTCGCCACGTTTCATTAATGACGTGGTGGTAGCTTTTAAGGCTGATTTCTTTTGTGTTGCTGCTGCACCGCAGACTTTTGTTTACTGACTGCTTGACTGCATCTTTCAGTACTTAAAGTACAAGTGTGCTGGAGAAATGGACAATGGTATTAGGGTAATGGGCCTTGATGCAAAACCACTGAGACGAGTAGCTTTTAATCTGCTGCACCTGCTCTTTTATCAGGGATTGAGATGATCGTGATTTCACTCAAACTGAGAATGAGTCTTCCACTGTAATGACTTTTGATGGGAGGATTATAAGGGTGGGATACATCAGTATCGCAATTTTTTTTTTGTTTCACTATTTTAAATTTTTTTGATTTTTCCCTAAGAAAAATTTTCTTTTTTTCTAGTTGCATAATTTCAGATGCAGATTTCTTAAAACAAATCAGTTTTCTAAAGATTTTTGAAAATGTTTTTTGTTATTTTGATTTTTATCTTTTGTCTGTCAGGCATTAAAGCAGCAGATTGATGGTCTGGTTGCTGCATTATGTTTTCCAAATTTAAATGTTTCTTTTTTTATTTTATATTACTGCTGAGTAACTCTTAAAAGCTGACTCATGAGTGATGCACATTTTTTGGCAAATATGGTTCCAGATTACATTTTTTTTGCATGTTCTTGGGTTAAAGAAAACAAACTAAAAATCCTAAAAATCAGCACTATGGATGAATTGGAAAAATCACATTTTAAACCAAATCACCAAAAAACTGAAAAGAATCAAGAGAAAAACATATCGTTCCAACCGTATCAGATTATATTTTGAAATATTATCAAATCATTGTAATGTGAACGTATGGATGTCATGTTAGTATACATGCCTGAATCTGAAACTGGATTAGCACAAACAACTGCTTTATTTGGCTCTTTGCCTGAAATTCTTTCACCAATTAGATAAAGAGCTAGATACATTTTTCATGTATTTAGCTGAGTTCTTCACTGATGAGAGAACGGCCTAAATTTAGTGGAAGGCTGATGCCAGGGAAAGTGACTTTACAATGCAGCGGACATCAGGTTGTAAATCACCTGCCTAAGAAGTTGCTCAATCTCTCTGCTCTTGTTTAAACCGTAATAAATCTGTCAGCGTGTGCTGATCTGCATGAGAAGGAAGATATGTTGATCACACATTAAGCTTGAAAGTGTGATTTGTGGGGGTGGGGGTCTGTTTAAAAATTTTGGACCTGCAGAAGTATTTCAAAGAGGGTTTTAGTAACTTTAGCCATCAAGCAATCTGTCACTGCTGTGATGGCAGCCAACAAGACTCAGCGGAGCCCGTGGAGCCCGGAGCAGTCCCGTTCACAGATGTTTCTCATAACTCTCATTCTTTGTCTTCATTACCATTCATCTCCCGACAGAGCAGCAGTAGACCCCGCTCTCATAAATTACTCCTCTGTGAATCTGTTTACGTCGTGGGGGTCAGTGGATTGTTTATAAACAGCTGCGGTTTCCTCGCCGACGCTCACCGTGTCGGTGTGTGTGTGTGTGTGCGAGGGAAAGACGGAAGCAGTCATGTTTGCACAAACGTGTCCTCACAAAATAACGGTGATTAGTGATTTGTGTTTAAAACTTGCAATTAACCCTACTTAGCTCACTGTGCTTTCTTTCCACCTACCTTCCCTCCCGCCTGCACACACACGTTGAGCTGCTTCTACCTGCTACCTCTGACTCTGTGCACCTGCAAGAGGTTTGCACAGCGGCGTCTTAATAAGGCACCGTGGAGCCACAGGAAGCTGATGGGAATTGTTACGACAGTAATCATCATTACCGCTGCGGCACCGCTCCTGCATGGCCATCACCTCCTGTAGCAAACATTAGGCTTTATGTTGCGTTTTTAGTCCAGTTAAAGTTTGTTACAGGATTTTCTGTCACACCCATCCCTCTGCAAAATAATTACTGCCTCTTCTGCATCCCTGCCAGCATACATTGTCTAAAATGTCTTAATGTGGACGCCGTCTGTCATAATGCTACTACGATGTCCGGGGGTCCTCTACCAGTAATGGCCCTTATTTGAAGGTGGTTTATTTCATGCCTCTCTACAGCCATTACTGTTCAGAGGAGTGATCTGAGGCAGCAAACTTCAAAGGCGCAGACAGGGTTGCGTTCAGGTATGATGAAAGGTGACATTTGGTGCTACCCTGTGGACACGCAAGACTGTTGGAGGTTCTGCAAAGCCTCGGCTCGTTTCTGAGCGCGTGCCGGTGCGTGTGGGTGCAGCTCCACCTCGTTTTTACTCTGTCAGATTTTTCTACTTGCTCTTTTTGTATCGGTGTAGCATCTTCGGGGGCAGGAAGGAAGCAGCCGTCCTCGGCTTAACGACTAGCTGGGTTTTTGTTGATGTGCTTGTAAAG
Source organism: Craterocephalus stercusmuscarum (assembly GCA_037177115.1). Taxonomy (NCBI): domain Eukaryota; kingdom Metazoa; phylum Chordata; class Actinopteri; order Atheriniformes; family Atherinidae; genus Craterocephalus; species Craterocephalus stercusmuscarum. The sequence goes on along the minus strand of JBBDHI010000010.1, from coordinate 24,163,282 downwards.
CGCTGCAGTGTCCCTCAGAGCAGTCACCGCGGGTGGAGCTTTGTGTGCTCATTCGTTAAAAGCCAAACAGTGTGAATTGTTTGTTTTCCCAATGAAGTCTTTTTGTCTCCTGTTTTCTGTGGTGTTGTTTTTCTTGCCTGTGGTTGAGGATGAAACGGGATTAGTTCTGACCCATTTCTTTCAGTCTTATGACAAGTTTTATACTCTTGTCATCTCTGTGTTTGTGGGGTTCTTTTTACAATTTTGGGTTGGTTGTTTTTTTCGCTCCCTCAGGTTTTACATCTCTCCAACTGATCCTTAGATTCATATGCTCACTTTCGTCTCGTCACCTTTTTCTTCACAGCTCGTTCGCCTGCTCTGAATTGTGTGCTCATCTTTTACAGGAGTACGAATGTTGGACGGGGATGTGACAGACGTGGTGGAGGCTCACTCTCTCAGCCTCAACCCGCAGCACATCCACATTTACAGCGCCAGCTGGGGCCCAGAGGATGACGGCAAATCGCTGGATGGCCCGGCCAAGCTGGCCAAGGAGGCTTTCCTCCAGGGAATTACCAAGGTCAGTTAGAGCGTAAGCTTGGACTCGGACGGCTGCTTCTGCAAAAGTCAGGACACTCTGTGAAGTTGTTTGGATTTCTGTCCCAGCCGTACATTTCAAAGAAGTTGGGACAAGGGGAAACAACAGACTGGGAAAGCTTTGGAAAGACACACCAGAAAAAGATTCATGTGAAGAGAACATGATATTCTAAAGGGATTGCATGTAACTTTTAAGACAAATATCGGCCTGTACAGTATGTATACAGTGTTTGACGAGTGTCAGTGCTCGTTTGCTGCAGAACGTTGCAGTATACATCTGTGTCTTTTTTTGCTTTTTAGTAGAAACTAAATGAGGTTAGTTGAAGTTAACTGGTTACAGATCAAAGCTAATGAAACTCCACAAATGTTTTGTGTGAGTAGAGCTGGTTTGCAAACAATAAATGCATTTCCTATAATTCCTGGAAACATCAAAGAAGTAAC
>JBBDHI010000010.1:24127231-24141069 GCA_037177115.1 Craterocephalus stercusmuscarum | reverse complement strand
AGACACTGTCTCTTTAAGTTTTAGCTGACATTTCACCCTTCCCTGTTTTTTCTCGGTTTGACTCCGCCCCCTTAGCCTCTTTTCGGCACTCCGGAACGCTCGAAAAAGACAAAAACAGGTATTTAAGGGCTTAAAAAAGTGGATTTTGCATATGTTCCCTTTAAGTCTTTTTTTGTGTGTATTTTTGTGTTTTGTGTTTCTGCCCTGACCTGTCCTTGAGTCGATGTGCAGTTGAAGCCGAGGCTCTGAGCCTCCAAACCACAATCCAGCGCCAGACGGTGGAGCATCAAGGCCGTGTATGGAGACGGAGACAGGGGGTCCTGCTGCTCATATAAACACAGACCGATACATAACAGAACGAGTTAAGCTAGAATGCGTGTTGCCTTTTATTAAAATGTGCTCGGGGTTCGCTCGTTTACCGGGTTCTGGATGCTGCGCAGGTTCAGCAGGTGGAAGTCACACGGAAGGATGGACTTCAACGGAGAGAAGGTCTGAAGCGGGGGGACGCCTCGTCTTTTGGGCAGAACGGGCAGCGCCAGGACTTCATGGTTCAGGATGGCGTTGGTCATGTGACTGACGATGGATGGGAAGCTAGTTGTTGCGCTGTCCATCATCTGGATGAGAGCAGAGACGGATTTATTCAACAGTTAAATCATTAGAGCATCAATGACTCACCTCTAATGATACTCTGGTGCTACTACATGAGGAACAGGCTATAATTACTCTGTCAGAGTGGGAGGTAAAGTTCTAATTCTAGTCCTGGCAGATATGGGACTAATCACACCCTTGTGATGTCAAATTTCAAATTTGGAGCAATGTGCTGTTTCAGATATGAAGTGCTGCAACAGGAAAGCGGCGTTTCGTCTGCAGCACCATCAGCAGCTGGAAAATAATACCCTAACCAGTGTCTCCCATCCACTGCCAATGTGAATTAATTTACTTGATAAATGTTGTAATTAGTTTCCCTCCAATGTGCTGTCACAAAGATGACACTTGGCTACAGCTACGGGGGGAGGGGGGGGGGCATTCAAACAGAAAACACAACTGGAGCTACAGCTACCGGTACAGCTGAGATGCAGATTAAAAAGCATCCTCACTGTTGCCAAGGCAACGTTACCTCACGAACCCCGTCACTCAAGATTTGAGAGATGAAAGAATGAAACAAGGACGCGAGTTTGGCAAAGAAGCCATCATGCTGAGGGTAATGGAGCGGGGAAAAAAAGAAGAGAGGGGAAAACAAAATTAGCAAGTGGCGAGGATACCAAAAAGACAGATGGGGTGGTAATGAGTGCTGGGGAGAAAATATGAGGAAAAGGTGTTATTGATAACTGAATGCAGAGCTAATCTGTGTCTCGTTCAGAAACAAAGTCATTCTGCTATGAGTCGGCCGCCATGTGCTGGAATTTAAATATTTATCAAGCTTCAAAGGCCAACTTTGCCATTGCCGCGCTGACCTTGTTATTGCTGGATCGTCTCTCCAGCAGCAGACGGAAGCGGTTGGTTGTCTTCTTGTTGTCTTTCAGCCCCTGACCCAGCCCCCGGTTATCATCCTGCATCAGTCGCCGGTCCATAATCACTTCAAGTTGGCCTGAGGGGAGGAGAAGCGGGAACAACATGAGGCAAAGCCGGCGTATTGAACTTTGAAACATGAGTCGATAAACACAAACACTTTGATCTATCCATCATTTACAGGCCCTCGCAGTATCTACAGAACGCTGATAAAAGGATTACCTCGCTGCACAAACACGGGCATGATTGTTTTGCTCTTAAAGAACCACTTGAGGGAGGGATAAGCGCTTCAATATTAGCACAAAAAATTCAAAACAGGTAAGCAAAGGAAAATCCGCAGCATTTCTAACAGGCATGTGAATCTTAAAGCAACTCATGATTCAATTCGATTCCGATTCTCGGGGTGACGATTCGATTCAATCCTCGTTTAGAAACAAAAGGTGCTAATTAACTATTTAAGCCAGAGCGATTTCTGAGGAATCGTTTCATTAGTTGAAAGAAAACTGATTTTTATTTTGTTTTATCCAAAACTGGTTTAAATTTTCATGTCTTTGTCACTTAAAATAAGCATTGAAAGCAGTACAACAATTATTTTTAAGTCTTTAAAAAAAAAACATTGATTCCTGTAAATTTCGAAAAAATTCAGAATCTCGATTCTGATGAAAAATGTTTGTTTTGAGGCATCCTTAATTTCTAAACATCCAACGAGATGAGTAAGACGAGGCAAAAGCTAAAAAGCTGCAGCGCTACACACCGCTCTCCAAGCTGGTGACCCCCAGAGCCTGAGCCGTGTGCAGCGTGAGGCGGTGAAAGCTGTCCTGGATGTACGCCTGGCTGGGCATGGGGTAGAAGTTGGCCTGCAGAGGAAGCTTCTGGTAGTATCGACGCGGCTGGATCTACAAACCCCGATGAGAAAATCAGTTTTACTCTTGCACCAAATAAAAGGAAAAACACGTTAATGCTCCCTTCGGCTCTCAGCTCCACCGACCTGGAAGGCATTGAGGTCGGTGTAGAAGACGTCTCCACTCTGGATGTCGGTGACGAGTCGCATAGCCAGCTCTTTATTAGTCTGATCTCTGATGTCCACCGTTATGGAAATGTCAACAGACAGACTATCCAGCCCTAGGTCAAAGAGAGAATGAGAAAATATAAACCGTTCCTGCCAACACGCTTGCTTGCTGCTGCCATATTGGACCAGCTGGTTTCTTCTAATATGCAGAGCTTAAGCAGAGCCACTTGGAGCTGATTACACGTGCCGTTTTGTGTGTTTTATTACCTGGCACATTGTGTATGCGGATGATCTGCTGGAAGTGCTGGTAATGTGCCACCACCTCAGAGAAGAGAGGCCCTTCAACGATGCGCACCACAGGTGGCTCTTTCTGGTTGTACGGCTGCAAGCAGACAGAGACAGAGAGCACTCATCAGGACGAGAGACGCTAAAAAGGCATCCGGATACAGAGCGGAACCTTTAGTCTTTGTTTGTCTGAATCCAGTAAAAATGAAGCGACACCCAGTGTGCCTGCGTTCCTGCCTCCAGCTCCCCAGCAGGATACAATGGCGTGATACCCGGGGGAGAAACTATCAAAAGCCTTTCCAAAAGCTGAGGCGCAGCAGCGAGAATACCTTTGCTTTTCCATCCGGCAGGAAGAGGTAGGCGCCACTTTTGTCTTTGGAGGTGCGCGTGCCATAAACCACAAACTGCATCTGAACCTTCACCTCCTGAGGATCATCCTTTCGCTTGATACTCTGCAGATGAAGAAGCAGCACAAAGACGGAGAAAGCAAGAGGTCAACGGTTTAAAAAGAAAATAACGAAAAGACAAGAGATGAAAGATTGTTCCAGAAGACAGGAGAGGAGCTACGACCGCTTTCATTAAGGAATCACTGCTGTGGCTTTCTCTTCAGAAAGACCAGAGTTAAAGCAGATAAGTAAAACATAACATCCAAACCTCCAGCAGACCGGTGCTTCCAGAGAAACCCAGCGTCAGAAACTGGCTGCTGATGTAGAAGGTCTGCGAGTCGGCCAGCTGGGAGCGGACAGGAAGCGGGTCCGTGGACTGAGCGTTGACGGCCCGACCGGAGAGCCTCATCAGGGTGTCGGATCGGAGCGTCATCGGGGAGTCGGCGGAGTCGTACAGATGGAAAACGGCGAGTCCGAGCGGCGGCAGACGAACCATGAAGGTCGCCTGGACAGAAAAACAAACTCACAGACTCGGGCAACAAGCAGAAGCAGGATTCATTTTCCTCTTTAATTAGAGCGGCTGCTGCTGACCAGCAGGCAGCCATTAAAGTAAAAGCAATTACACACTAACAGCAGAGCTGCTGTTAAAACGTGAACAAAGACGGTGTTAATTAGAGCGTTTGTGTTACATTTAATTTTATTTTGGGCAATGCAAATAAAAACAAAGTCACGGTGGAGCAAATGCTTTTAAAACTGCAGTCATTTAAAGATCTGAACTATTTTTTCCTTTAAAGAACAGAAAAGAAGACCCATTGAAGTGCAGGGAAGCCGTAGACGTCAAAAGCAGAAACTTGTTCTAAAGATAAATGATCTTTTTAAGATGCCTGCCTTCACCATTTGAAATTCTTAAATCTTGTCTTCCTCAAACTACCAGCCTCCCTCCCAGCAGCTGAGCTGCTTTTCAAAGTGAACATGTTCTGTTAAAAAGAGGGCAGCACAGACAAATGTGGACTTTAAATCTTGGAGAAAGCAGAACTAACTTGTGTTTTATATACACTACAAGCATTACCAGCCAACAATCTATCTTAACTACATGTTTTTCTGCCGCTTTTCCAAGTGAAGTCCATAAACATAAAGACTTCGTGTTGGGTTTGTTGGCCTGTCGAAAAGCCTGAGTGGGTGCAGTGAACTGTGGCTGCAGCGTGCACCGCTCTGCAGAAAGCAGCAGCATAATTTATCATCTCACCTCGAATACCTCTGCGCTCATTTGGGTAGCGGAGCTCCACTGCGCGCTCAGCTGCACGGGGAGAGTCTGCCCGTCCTCAGTAAGCACCCGCACCCGGAGCGTATTGACCAGCACGGTCACCACACACAGCCGCTCCTGCTCCACGGGATTAAACAGAACCAGGTACCTGATAGAGAAGGAGAAAGTAATCACGAGCACAGGATGGCGTGGGAGTGGCAGGAGGAGATGAAAGGTGCGACGGGATGAAGATAATACCTCGGCCCTGCTGGGTCAAGCTCGATTAAAGTGCGCTGAGGCAGAGAATCCTGAGTAGCTCGCCGGTCGTCCTACAAAAAGTCAAATATAACGCCGTGAGAATACTGAATATCTGATAAATCAAAGGATACACGGGGGTCTTTGCACATTCGGCAGAATTATCCCCCCGCGCTCCTGCTCACCGTCTCCAGGAAGGGCTCCGTTTGGTAAAAGCGATAAAACTCTTTATTTTTCATCACCAGGAAATGAGCGGCGTTGATGATTACCCTCTTCAAACCGATGAGCGACCGCAGTAATCTAGAGAGGAGGAGGAGGAGGAGGAGTGAAAGGCTCCAGCAGCAGTCGCGGGAGACAAGCTGTTATTTGCAGAATTAAACTGGCACATGAACGGGATTAAAAGGGTTCCAGTTTATCGCAGTGCGATTTAAAACAACATGAACCTGCACTGGCGCGTCCTGCTGGCAGGTCAGGTTCTTACTTGGTGCCGTAGTCGATGACGACGATCTCCTTGGCAGTGCCGGTGATGGCGTCGTGATGCTGGAAGAGACCGACTGAGCGCCTCGCGTCGACCAGCAAGGCGTAATCAGAGACCGGGTAGCGCCCCTCCATGCCCGCGTGTCGAGCGCTTGCAACCGCCAGGCTGTAGAGGACCTCCGCCCCCCTGAAAAAGCATGAGCACCTTCCTTAGTCACACCCCGGTGTGTCCTAAACATGTAGTTTCATATAAAGCTATGAAGTGGCACATGCAGGAAATAAGACGAACAAGCCTTTTTCACACCAAGTTTGGTTGTACTTTTATAAATTTGTCAGGAAAACAAGCAAAAGAAAAGCTTGTCTGCTGGGAAGAACTTAAACTTCCTATTTAGTTGCATTAAACCTAAAATATCAGCTATACAAGTTACAGCAGGCGCCAAGACCTAAACAACAATCTGTAATGAGTAAGAATCTGTAATAATAATAGTGAAAATAGTTATCACACCTTTATCTCATTTGCAGAAAGAGTTACCAGCCATGCGTTATTACATCAGCCTCACCTGAGATGCGACTCGATCACGCGGTCCAGGCTTTTGTAAAAGGGTCGAGAGGTGAAATAACCAGTCCAGTAGTGGTCTTCGCGGTCTGCGTAGGAAAAGAAATCTCCGCTAAGGATGGGAAAGTCAGCGGGTCTGGATCCCAGAGGCACTCCCTTTGCTTTGTGAACAGCGCTGAAGTAGTCGGTGAGGGTCCCGAACTGAGCCTGCGGGAAACATGACAGCAAGATTAAAAATAAAAAGAGAAAAGTTCCAACTCAAACACAGCTCAACAGCAGGAATCAAGTCTTCGGATATAATGCAGGCCTGCATCTTTTGTCTTACACGGCTTCTTCTGACGCCGACATCATGTCCTGACAGATTCTTTGTTCTGTCAGCAAGTTAAAACACCACTGCATAATTCATCCTCTGATTCTTCACACAGAGATGCAAGAAAACAATCCAGCAAAGCGCAAAGACTTAAAAATATTTGCCGACATGATTGCTGTGACGGCTGACGAATGCTTTGTTCACCTGAACGTGAAGCTCGGGGTGAGAATTCATGTAGTCAAACAGCTTCTGGTAATTGATGTACTGCTGGTCCCACTCCAGGGCCTTATCGTAGCGGAAGTCGTCTCCCAGGGGGACGAGAAGCACCTTGGTCCGGTAGAGTTTGGACTTTTTACGGTACTGATCCAGCAGCAGCTGCGCCCTGCGTGGAAGAGAAAAACTGTGACGATCTCTGAACACCACTTCAGTTAGAAAATCACTATGGCCCTGACAAGAGAAAGATCAAACTGGCCCTGGAGGCGTTTTCCACAGAAATACATCCTCTAAAAGCTTCTTAATGTGGCTCCAAGACTATAAGAACTGTGTCTGATTTCCTCGGCTCATTCCCAAGCTCTGGCTGTTGTCTCTGGCACTGGTTCAAACTGAGTTTATTAAGGAGCCATTACAGAAAACACAAAGGGTGTAGCGGCAGTGACCGCTCTACCACGCCAGTGCTGCTGGAGCTGAACACGAAATCCATGCTAAAAGAAATAAATCATTAACCCTGTAGAGTTATTCCCCATGAGTAAAAGCTTTAGTGATAACAAAAGCAGGAAACAGCCAGATGCAGACGGCAGCTGAAAATCAACAATCAAAAGTGGGTCATAAGGGAGTATCATGCAGTTCTTATTGTTAACATGACAGAAGCTGCACATGCTGATCTTATGTCTGCCTGCCTGCTAACGAAAATTAGACTTAGCCACATAAATTAGCATTTATTGTTTTAATATTAGGGTCCCCATCAGCTGCCCATTTAGTGGATGCCAGGGCTGGGCGATATGAACCGATTTTCATATCTTGATAATTTTTTCATTAATCACGATATACAATATATATCTCGATATAAAATGTTTTGTTCATGTAAACAACAAGATAGTTTAAATTTACGGCCTTGAGTGCCAAATGCACTTTTATTGAGGATCAGAAGCACCTGTGCATTAAAATATTACTGAAATTAAAGTAGATGTGTATTAAAATAATTAAAAATACTTTTTAATGACCATAAAGATACAGATGTTCAAAATGCTAAAAGAGAGATACTTTTAACTCAAAACAAGCTAACTCGATATAAACGATATTCCCTTATTCTATATCTTGTATGATAAAATCTCAATATATTTGAAAATCTCGATATATTGCCCAGCCCTAGTGGATGCTAATCCTGCCAGGGTCCACCCAAAAAAGAAAGAAGTAAAACAACACAACTACCATCAGAAAAAAATTAACAATACCATAAAAATGCAAAGAAGACTAAATACAAGCATACAGTAATGAAACTAATTGCCCCATCAGTAATAGGGCAAATAGAAGAATTTATAATAATTCCATCAATCCTACAAACTGAAAACAGAAAATTTAAATTACACAAAAAAATTTGGCGGATTTTGAAGCAAGTTGGCGTGGTCATCTGCAGTAACTGTGATGTCAGTCAACATCTTTTTCAGCAAAAGATGTTGACTGTTTTAAATCGATGCCATTCCAGATGAATGAATTTATGTGTCACACACTACCACTGCTGCAGGATGAAATTGAAAAATTCCTCCAAATTGTATTTTCTCCTCTGCCTATGAGATCTTCACCTGTCGTCGATAAATAAAAAGTAAAAGTAACTCCTGAATATTACACGATCTGCTTTCTGCTCCATTCCATTTTTCTGAGTGCTGATTCGATTTAAATTGGGTTTCTTGCCTTTTAAAATTTTATGATTTCGAGTTTTAGTTTGCTTTTTTAAAGCCAGACCATGTGCAAAAATGTAATCAGGAACCATTTGTCCCCCCAAAAAACTGCCCATCATATGTTCGTCAGTTTTTTAGATTCATTCAGCAGGAATATATCTGAACCAGAAAACACAACACAGCAGACATCATTCTGCTGACATTATGCCCCACAAGACAAGTAAAAAATAAATGAATGAAAAAAATAAATTTTATAAAAATGCTAAACTTTTTTTAAATTTAAATCAGGAATCATTCATTCTGTTAAAAACATTTGATTTTTTAAATCGATGTTAACAAAAGAAACGATTTAAAAATCATTTAACATAAAATCTGGATATTTAAGTTACAGTTTTCTCCCACCCCTCCTGCACACTCACCTCTCTGCAACATTTGCCTCCACCACAGCTTTTGGTGGCACTTTCCAGGGACAGTTAATCCGACCTCCCGGTAACCTCTTGAAGTCAAACTGGCAGCAGATCTTGGGATCGGGCCCGCAGGTGTGCGGCACATCGTAGCTGTAGAACGGCATCATGTGGCAAAACATGTCCGTGCTCGAGCCGGTGTCTGACCGCAGGGAAGGAAGAAAACATTGATGCCAGTCGTTTGTTGACAGTAGCTTCAAAATTTCCAAATGTGTGACACAAATAGCAGCGTTTATTGATCATTGGCACATTGAGCTCACAAAAAAAAAAATCTTTAGCAGACATTCAACTCACTCAGAAATAATGAGCACAGAACTCCTCTTTGTTTCAAGACGCCATGACTCATCCGACAATGAGCTTAAAGATGAGCATAAATCAGAGGACACTCACCCCAAGCCTGCCTCCACATAAACTCCAGACTGCGTGTGGAGGAGAAATGTTTTTTAATGGAGTAGTGGATCCGCTGGATGAGCATGCTGGTCAGGTTGGCCCTCTTCAGCAGGAAGGACATGGTGGCACTGTGACCAAAGGGGTCTACCGCCCACCCGCTGCGAGGAGTTATACCTTTAACAGCAAACAGGAAGCAAGTAGTTCAGATATTTGCTCGGATAAAAAAGGAAAAGCGCTTTTTTTTTTTAGGAAATAGCTCTCCGCAGCGGGATACTCTGGAAGTACCACAAATCATTTTATCACCCGCTGAGCGAGACGCTACATCTGACGCATGTGGGATGACAAGCCTCAATTTCATTCTAATGCACTGTTAGTGGTGTGGAGGTAAAAGTCCTAAAGCTTCCCAGACGGAGGAGAGCGACTTAAACATGTCTTTATTTCTCTGGTTATAAATGAAAGAGGCTGAATAAGGTGTGGGCTGTGATCTTGGTTGTACCTAGATTTCTCTCCAGCCACTGATGCCCCTCAATGAGCTGATCTATCATGGCAAAGTAGTGAGCGTTGGCTTCATCCGTCATCACCCAGCCTCCTGTCACAATCTCTAACTGTCCTCCAAGGATCAGCCTGTTGAAAAGAACGGATTAGGAGAGCAAGGTGAGGATAATCCAGCCCTAAAGTGTTAAGAGTCAAATTAACCACACAACAAGCTATTTTTAGAGTCTCCGCAATCTGCCGGCAGATACCGCCCACTGTGCAGAAAGCTGCACTTGGGGCCTTTCCGCATCTACTAAATCTCTAAGTTTTGGGGTGTTTGGGGGGGATAATTGGCAAAGCTGTGACTCACTTGCGCATAGCCTCCTGTTTGTGTACGTCCGCAGACTCCCACCATTTAGAGAAGTATGAAATCTCGGACCAGATGAACTTCCTGCGAGGATCCTCAGCCAGCTTCACAACCATGTTGTTTAAAATATGTTGTGTTTGGTCTGTGAAGTACTTGTCAAAAGTCTTGATCCAACCTGACAACACAGGAGGAGGAAGCTAAGCTGTCTGCACGGCTACTGACAATCCAGCACAGCCAGAGCTGAAGCAGAACACTCACACCAGGCATGGAGAAAAGGACAGGTAAAGAAAAAAAAAAAGAAACTGTGCTGCAACGGGTCAAAAATAAAGTCATATTTTATTCAAGCAGAGTGAGTCCCCTCAGAAAGCGATGTATGGTGCATGGGTGTGGTGTACTGCATTCTGCACACAAACTGTCAAATACTCATCAGCATGATTTCTGTAGCAAAAAAAATGACCATCTGGGAATCCTGGACATTAAATGCAGCGTATAAATTGGTAAAGAAAACTTTGCAACTGAAAATGAAACCTTTTCTCATCGTTAATGGACACAATTTGCAGGTCTGTGCAGACCGTCAACATATCAATAACTGTCAAGTAAGGAAACACTTATCACACGCTGGTAAACAGGTTTAATGAAAATGTCAGTCAAAAACAAAATCTCAGCCTATAAATAGGAACGGTTTTCCGATACCAATATCTTCCTAATTCCATTGTTTGTGGCCGATCCGTCAGTCATGTCAGAATTATGCTGATAATAATGACAATGGATGGATTCTGAATGCCTCATGCAACCGTACAGTGACCCTCCTCCAACTAAGGTAAAGCATAAAACAACTGGATTGACTTCCTCTATAAAAACATGACCTGACATTGAACCTCTTAGAACGATCTGTTCTCCATGCTTTAAGCTCCGTCTACAGAGTTAGTCTGATCAGACTGTAAATATCAAAGTTACATTAAATATGTTTAACTTTCAACACAGTCCTGAGGACTCACCTGGATCATTGTGAGAATGAGGGACTACAAATACTTGCAGCGGCTCATTGTCCCACTCGTCCGGCTCGTAAGTGATGTCAAAGCCTTGCTTCCACACACCCCCGTCCGGGTTGTCAAACTTGAGAAGCGAGTACACGTCCAGCATCTAAAATCAAGCATTTGCCAATTAATGAGACCGAAAATAAACATCGTAACTACATCGTTACGGCTTTCAAAGCATCGCATTTGTAGTGTCGCCTGTTTACCTGAACATCTGTTTGACCACGGGTGCCTGCAGCAAACTGGCAATCCTGGGGCTTGATGGCTAGGAAAGTGGGGCGGCCATCAAAGGGTAGCACCCAGGAACCGTTGGCACTTCTGAATGGCAGGTGTCCGCTGGGAGACACAGCTCCTGTGTCTGTGAGCTCCATCACAGAGTCCTTTATGTGGCTGATGATTTGATGGTTTTCCTCCAGGAGCTGCTCCAGCTGCTCTATCCGGTTCTGCAGGACTGAGATCTGGCTCTGAGGGAGACAAAAACAATGATAAAAACACATTTCTATACAATTATTCTCCCCTGTTGGAACAACTTTATTAGAACGTTAGAAATCAGACAATCAAGGTATCTTTATTAGGCTGTCTGGGAGAATTATTTCCTGCAAAGAAAAATACATAAAGATGCTTTATATTCAAAGTTATTTTATTATGAATAATAAATAGAGGAAAGAAAAAAGGTTTGTCCTTGTGCAGGATGATAAAAAGATTAGACTAATTAGACATTAGGAATTAGCAACATAGAGACATTTATTTCATTTAGGATTTGGTGTGCATTACTCAAAAAGAAAAATGTAAATGCTGAACAACTGCAGTGTTTCCCACAAAATATGCACCACCACGACGACAGGTATTGTTCCTACCCGTGGAAAGTTCCCTCCATTCTGTCGCCTTGCAGGGTCGTGTTGGACTCGATCCAACATCAGATAGAGAGAAAACACAGCCACACAGAAGATGGCCCCTCCGCACACCGTCACCTGTTTCCTCAGCTTCATCCTCCTCCGAAGAGACTTCTTCTTGCAGAGACTTAAATTTTCCTCTTTTTTTCCTTTTTAAAAATTGCCTGAACTGAGGTTGTTTGGGTTTTTTGGGGGGTTTTTTGCAGAGAGAGAACAAAAAAAAAGCTCCAAAAAACTGGAATGAAATCCTTCACAGTGCAGAAGTAAATGATAGAAAGTATGCAACTACGCCAGCATGAATGTTTAATCCCACTCCTCTGATGCCTGCAGCTTCCACTCACTATTCTGGAGACCACAGAGGGCAACAGCAGTAGTAGCAGTGGAGAGGGATACTAAATCAGTAATAGCTGGCAAGAAGTCAGCCAGCGCTTGCCAAACCACAACCACCGGTGGTCTCCTTCAAAGTAGCCCTTGTGTTCAACCATCCAAATCAATGAGATTGCAGGAAAAGAAAGAAAAAAAAAAAAAAGCAAGCGCCACGCAGAAGGCGCTCAAACAGGGAGACTAGTGTCCCCGCAGCATGATGAGCATCACTGTGGGCCTGATCTCCTGGTCCAGTCCCCACTGCCACAGCAAAGCCGAATCCTCCAATACAGCCAGGGTCAGTGCCTTGTTGATCAGTTGGCCTCCTGCGCCATAACAGTTTGCAAACCGGCCAGTGGCAGCGCAGAGGAGCAGACTGAGAAAAACACCAACTTGGCACAAAGCAGCAGCCGCTTTTTAATCAAGCCTCAACTCTGCCCCAAGGCGCTCCAAGAATTCAAATGAGATAAATGTCATTCTTCTCTCAGTGGCATGGTGACTGCATATCAGCCGTGGCAGCATGGACATGGCATCTGTCCTTGATCACAAGCGCCAAGTTGAATCCACATGAGGGGGTCCTCTTCAGCTGTTGGAAACATTTTCGATTAATGCCACATATAAAAAAAAGAAAAAAAGAAAACATTCAGCCAATCATTTCTAGACACATACTGACACAGACTAGCACTACTGCAAGAGCCGCTTGTTAATGAGCGAGAAATCTAGTTGAGAGCAGTGCCCCGTGTTCCTTCTAATAGGTGTTCATATTTTCCTCTGTGTGTAAATCCACGATCATAATCCGCTCCCTTCACAGGCTGGGACCATCTTAGCATTACCACGGGGAATTGGGATAATAACTTGGCACTAACATTTGCTAAGACTGGTAGAAAAACAGCCTCAGTGTCAGCAGGAGAAAGATTATTTCTTAGACTATCTGGGCCAACACATATTCAGCATTAAAAGGCTTTGATGCTGATGCGCGAGACAGCCCTGCATTCATGTGAGTGAATAAATGTGCGACTGATCCTAAGCCGCTCACATGACAGCATATTCATATTTGCATGAATCAAGACAGTCCAAATAATTCAATGTTTGTGAAATTACCACACTCCCATGAAGTGCATTCTTGGAGTCATTGACCGCGGGGGTGACTGCTCTGTTGGTGTTTAATGATCGCTGTGCTGCTAGCCAGAAAACACTGGGTTGCTTCAAACTTAAACCCACTGATACATTTGCGCTTATTTCTACATGATACCACTTAACCTATAAGACATCAGTTAAGGTATCTACTTCCATAAGCAATTTAAAACACCAGCCCACTTGGTTAGATTTAAATTAATCCCAATTTCTTCAACGTTACACTAACGATGGACGCAACTAATGTGCAGCTATACTAGCTAGCGTTAGCTACATAAATGCACCATCAACTTACAGCAAGTCGACTGGCTTGCAACTTTAATTTCCGAGTGGGATAAGGTTATCGTGATGACTAAAATATGCTCATCTATCTGGCTGAATCGATCCCCATCTCCGCCGCGACAGATGTGTCGAACCTTAAAGACGTCGAGAAGTATTGAGTTGATAACATTAAGGACAATACGTGGCTGAAACATTTGAGCTAACCGTTCACTTTTTATCTAAACCTCGACTAACATACCGGTGCGATCAGACGACCCTGTCTCCTTGCGAATTGTTTTTTTTTTTTTTTTTTAAGAAAAAAGGATGTTACCCATGAAAAGACAGTACTCCGGTCGAGTGTACAGCCCCGCGGTGCGCGATCCTTTCCAGTTCCAGGGTGACAGATCACCTACTGAACTGAACTAGCACACTTAGCTTAGCAGTGAGAGCCGCTAAGCTGCTGCAAAGCCTTGTGGGAAGAGAGGAACTGCGCATCGGTCGCTGATTGACCAACAGCCTCGGCGGCTTCC
>JBBDHI010000010.1:23989299-24000312 GCA_037177115.1 Craterocephalus stercusmuscarum | reverse complement strand
CATTTTTCATTTTTTATTTTTTCACTTGAATTTTGTGAAAATCAGCTCCTCTGTGGCTATATGATAGCAGATGAGCCAAGAATTCCCTCTGTCACTGATATGGTTTTAACTGAAATAATACCCTCTAAACTAAAGACACCAAACTTTGTCAGCTACTATTTTGCTGTTTGTTTCCTCATAGTTTCATTGTCAGTGTTTGGGTGCATGTGGTAGCAGCGGCCATGCAGAACAAGTTTGGGAACCACTGCACTCATGAGTTTTGTGTCCCTGCTGTCTGTGATATTCGTTCACTGCTTTGTTATTTTGTCTTTGGACTGGAGGTCCTTCCTGTTTTTCTGTTCTTTCCTCTGGGATCCAAGTGAGTCTCGATCAAAGCGGAGCTGGTCTTTGTACGACCAGTGCAGGCCACATATGGATGTCTGTAGACGACTATAATTTCTCATTCATGATCTGATCCTGTTTGTCTAGAAGCAAGGATTTAGGGAAGGAAATTCTGTCTCACACTGGCTGTCTGCTGGTGATTCTGTTTTCTGTTATTTCGGAACAACAGGTGTTTTACGTAACAACTGTAAAGGGTTGTTTTTTCATGAATGGGGCTACACATATTCACTGCTGCAGTCAATTCTGAAAAATATACATTATATTTGTTCTTAAAGATAATGAATTGCATGCTTTCTTTAAGAAAAGGGAGGTGATGGGTCACTGACCCCTCTTTTGTTCATATTATGCTACATTTTTTAACTACTCAGGCATCATGTTGGCACAGTGGTGTTGCCAAAACAGTCAGCTACAGTGGAACAAAAATGTTCAAAATGGGATATAATTGATGAACAGCATCATTTTACATTTACTCTATAATCATGACATGTAGGCAACATCACTTTCCAGAATTACATTATTGCTCCAGTTTATCTTATTAGATCCTATTTCCATGTCTCTGTCTCTGTTGTACAATACACCCTCACATACACGGCCTCCTTTTGTTTGAAGTCACCATAAGATCACGTTACTCCTTACTGTCAAGGATTTTACTGCTTCAAATCCAATACGAGAGAATATTTCTTTGTGGAGATGCCAGTAAGGAGACTGGAGAAGCTTGATGACATAATGAAAGTAAAAACTTATATATCCAGTTTGTAATGTTTCTCTTCTTCAACATTCGCTAAGTAAAAGAGGAGGTTATAGTGTCATTACTTTTTAAAGAATAGGCTGAACTCTAATGATATACACAAACTGAAAAAGTAAGTTTAGAATCCCTCTTTTTCCATAATATATAAAACATCTTTGTTGGAGAGGAAGAAACCACCCACCAACTGAAGCCATGTGCTTTCAGCAGCTCAGTCCTTCATTTTATAGTCTGATTAAGACCTCAATCATTAATTGGCCTTATAGGTTCAAGATGCTACTGCCCATGTTTGTGTGCAAACATTTCTGATGCATGAATGCATCTGCATTATATGGGGTTGTTATGTTTTTTTAATTATTTATTGCCTGTTAAGCTCTTTGCATTCTTTCAATTTATTGAAGTAGTTGCCACACATCCTCAAGTCCTCTCTTTCTCACACGCTCAAACACACATGTATGCTCATGTCCTCAGATGACCTGCTTGCAGAGCCTGACAGCAGCATTCCTCTGTCTCTCTTTAGGATCTTAAACAAGTTTTGGCTCGAGTTTGGCTTAGATTTTGTGCCACGGTACACATTTCCAACAGTTATTTGTACGAGTTCATGAACTACTCTTGCAAATTTCCATCTGTTCTGTCAGGTCTTAGCTGCTCGGTGAGGTTTATGCCTGGACATAGGCATCTTGCATTAACAAATTAACACAGCCTGAAGCTATAATTTCTGGTATGTGTTAGTTCTTTGGTAAACAGACACCAACGTGTCCTAGGGTATGAGAACTAAAGACTGAAGAAAAGCCTCTGTTCCCTTGGCAGTATGTGGAAGTCAAGTCCAGTCAAAATTTATTTTCCCTTTTTTTTTTTTTTTTCCTAAAGCTCATACTTTTGGCAACATCCATGTAGCTTTGCACATTTAATCAGAGGGACTTTGAACCTCTTGATGCAGGGTGACTTGTTCACACACATGCAGTTGAACAGAACAATGGCAGTATCTGTATTTCTCATGTCTTCACAGACCAAAGGGTAAAGCAATTTTAAAGTAAACCGCATCTGATAAAACCCCAAAAGATCACAATAATTTCCAGAGGAAATGGCTTAAAAGCAAGTATGATGGCAGCGTTAGCACTTATTCAAGGAGATAAATTTTTGGTACATAAAACACCCAAATCTAATCTAATGCCCTTATCATCATTGCTGTTGTGTATCTTGGAAGAGAGTTCCTTCGGAATACAAGGCAAACAACAATTCTTATGCATGCTTTCTTAAGTCTGTGATTTATTTTGATTATACAGACTTCAATGAATTAGTCCACGCATGATGTCACTACTTTTGTACTTTGGCAGAACACTGCAAAAGTTATGTAGGTGTAACCTAGCTTTCACAGCTCATCACACCATACCAGTCTTCTCTTTCATTCTCTGAGGCTATTTCTTCCTCTTTGTTTCATTTTTTCTGTGTTGTGTACTTGTGGTTACAGCTGTCTTTGAAGGAACCAGTGTGTTATAATTACTCACATCTAGCGGTGTGCAAATTGAATCCAGACAGCTGAGTGGTGCTCTCTGGCGCCTCGCCGTTTAAGTGTGTTACTACCACTACCGATGTCGCAGAGAGTCATAAATGTAAAAACGTCAACATCTTGCACACCTGTCAGATGACGAGGTATAATACGATATAATTCTGTTTCCTTACATGCCCTTTAACTGGTACCAAGCTACTGCTAATAGCTAGCTTCATGTGATATTGTTTTTCATGACCTCAGAGATGATCTGAAGAAGTAAGAAGTAGAGGAAGGGGAGGATGAAAAGGGAGAAGCAGTCAAAGCAGAGTTAGTGGACCTGTTGTCGCTGCAAGAGGAAAATCCCGTGCTGTAACGTAACAACGGAACCTATCAACTGTAGGCTACCAGATTAGCGTCTTTGCCGTTTTTATGTAGTAAGTGACAGTTAATGATGGGACCTAACAGGAGGATAAAGTAGCTGCTGCATTATCCTGCCAAAACAAACTTCACTGTTAAATTGAGCTGCAACCTCCACCTCAGTTTTCTTGTCTTTCTCCCTCATAAAGTACCTCAATCTAGTAAGCTACGCTGATGTAAGCTCTCCTTTTCTCCCTGTTATTAATCCTTTTTCTTTTCTTGGTTATCTTTCCTCCCTCTCCTGGGGCTAAGAGTATGAATGGTCCTCCATTTTAATGGAAAACAGCAAAGTTAATGGTCCCCGGTCAGTTGCTTTTTCCTCCTTCTCCTCCTACCCTGACAGCACACAAGGATTACTAACTAAGATGTGCAGGGCTAACAGGGTTGTCCCATTTTGGCTACTTTTATTCTAAGATGGCGATGTTACAGCAGGGTGCGCCGCCAGCAATGCATTTATAAATATCTCAGAATTTGGATTTTTGTGATTAGACTATGATAAAATACATATTCATGAAAGCAATACCTAATTTTTGCAATTTAAGGAAAATTAAAAGCTAGATTATTCGCGCACGGTCTGTTTTTGAATGCCACATCAATTTGCTTTAGATTACATTAACTATGGTACGTGTGCCTTGTGGGGTCAAATCTAGGCTTCATTTAGACCCACTGCCAGAAGCAAATATTGTCACATTCTTAAGTCTTTTAACGGCTTCAAACAGAACATTTTTCCATTAAATTGCTCCTTCTGGGATGTTGTCGCTCTCGTGAGCATGCTTCCTTTATTTTTTCTTGTTTCACTCTGCAGTATTTGATCTGCTGTGATCCAATCTCAAAATCCACACTTTGATGTGATGTGAATGGGATTCTTCTGTCAGAGCTTTGTTCATCATGTGGATGTATTTGGCCAGAAATTACTACTCAACAGGACTGTCAAAATTTCAATTCAAGTATTGTCTTTCATGGAGAAGATGAGTCAAAATCTGTCTGTAGAAATTTGAACATAGTAGAAACAATATGACAATCATCCCTCCCCACTGGGGATGGGCACAGGTAGTTGCATGTTTAATTATTTGTTTTGGTGCCAAATCAGTGTTGCGGTTGTTGCACATGCAATTAGTTCTTACTGTATGTTGTCAACCGACAACGCTGATTGCTTCCTACATTATCTTGATTTTTCTCAGCCCAAATAACTTCAGATGATGAAACTGTTCAGTTATTATTTGGTTTAGAGTTTCCATTGTTTTTGGCGCTCATAAGGCTGCTGTTTTCCAAGCTTAAAGCTTGATAGTCTTCTACTTGGGCCGATTTCAACATTGTATTTGTGACACCTTTTCTGTCATCAGGCTTTTAATATTCTTTCATGTATCATATTTTCTGATTTGGCAAAAAAAAAGTAAACACAAGGCTTAACTATTACACATGATAGTTTAGGTATTTATATAATGTTGCATGTTCACCAAGCCCATTCTGCAGATATGGGGCTGCATTTTTAGATAGATTTCATTTTGTATGAACAAATGAAACAGACTGAACTAGTAGCATATTTTTCTTATTCTCACACTGTCCCTTTCAGCTTTTTTTTAAATTAAAAAATGATTGAATGGATTTTGTGGCCTAATTAAAGGACAAACGGATAAAACTCTGCATCTTGATGGAATACCTTAGATGTTTTTGTTCCTGAGGAGACAGACTGTTTTAAAATGTTGAAAAGGCTGCAGACTGACCTCTGTGTTGTATACAGTGAACATCTATCATCCTCTCTATAGTCACTAGAGATTGTCTGCATGCAATGAACAGAGCAATGTGTGGAACACATCTCACTCGTCACTTTGTGTACTTGTCTAAGTGCTCATGTAGACAATAGATTTTTGAAGTATGGCTTCAGATGCTTGTGTCTGTTTCCATGTGAATCTTTGCCAACTGAGCTCTGGACTTACTGCAACTGTGCCAATTGAAAGTCGTCGCTAAAGTGGTGGAAAGGGGATCCAAAGTTCCCCATAAAAACCCGCTAATGCAGACGGAAGAAAGAAGGCAGAACCATGAAACTATAAAATAACTAGTCTTTTACTGCACTCCCTGTCTTTCATAGCCTCTTATCTAGTGCCCTCTTCTCAGTGCTCTGATCTTACCCTGTGCTGATGCAGACCAAATGGGGGATTGGGAGATGAAAGGAGTGACTGATGAGAGGGAGGGGGAAGGGAAAAAATAAGGGGGAGAGGAAAGTAGGAATAAAGGCCGTCTGGAAGACATGTTTTGTCCCATCGATGATTAAAAACTGATAGCAGCTGAGCTAAAAATCGCACAAAAACTTGTAGTAACACAGCACCAGGTGCAGTGTAAAAACATACTGACATTGTGCCTTGGATAGCTGGAGCTTTGCTGGCTCAGACAAATGCCTCAAATGACCTTTTTTCTTTCCCCACTCTTTACTGTCAGTTTGGTTTGTTAATACTGTCAATTCAAGAAATATTCAGACCCTGTTTCCAGACTTTGCTTCTTTCTTTTGTATTTTTGTTTTATATGTGTAGATGTATTTAAAATGAATAAATAACCAAATTGTATCTGTGTAACTGTAGACATGTTGGTAGAAGCTTTTTCTGGCAGCAGTTGCAGGTTGGGTCTTTTTAGGTATTTCTGCCCTTCACTATTTGGATTTGCACAACTTGTGTTAAACAAATCAAAGCTCAGACACTTACTTCATGACTCAGATATGATTAATTTGCAACATGTTGATCCAACTTGGATCTTTGTCAGGTCGAGAGTTTTGGCAGTTCATCCCATTTTTCAGGGACAGTCAGAGGCTATATCTAAGCCACTCTAGCTCAAGTTCCTGAGAATTAGGCAGGGTTTGTAGTTCTTCTCATGCTGACAGGTCTCATAGAGCCTGCGGTTGAGAAGTAACCCTATAGTGATCTGCTGCCACAGCAATACTTCACTGCAGGGATGGTGTTAGCAAAATAATGAGAAGTATTTGGGGTTTGCCAGAAGTGGGACTTGGAGTTCTTCCACAGGGTTCAATTTTTGTCTCATCAAACCTGAAAATCTCTCGAGTCTTTTCGATGCCATCTGGCAAATTCCAAGTGGGTTGTCATGTTTTTTACTTAATAGTTGTTAGTGTGTAGCCACTCTGAAATACAGGCCTAATTGATGGAGTGGTTCCATCTCTGCAGAAGTGTCCTGGAGCTCAGTCAGAGTGGCACTGAGGTTCTTATTACCTCCCATGACTGAGGCCCTTTTTGCATGGCTTCTCAGTTTTACATGTTGTCCATCTATAGGAGAAGTCCTCATTGTTCCAAACTTCTGCAGTGTCACCTTTTTCAGAATACTGTGCTGTGTGTTGACTGTGGGAACACAACCATATGCAAGTAGGTATCTGGATGTACTGACTATTTTCACGCGACATCACAAATCACATGACCTTTTTTATGTCTGCCAAATTGGTGGGCAAGCTTCCATAGAAGAGTCTTTTCACTTGTATACATTTGGATCCATTCTTTGTGTACTTTTCTTCTTTTCCCCTTAAGAAAAGCTAGCACAATGATTCCCTTGATTGGATTTCTCTTCCTGATGAAATCAAGTATCTGGAGATACATTTGAATGCGACCCCCCAGTCTTGAGTGTGGCTAACTGTCCTAATGTTTACAGAAAGCCTAGAAAAGCCTGGATGCATATTTATATATTTTGTGGATGGCCATTGTGAATAAGTTCACCGTGAACTTGGTTCATGAAGCAGAGCCTTTGTATTTACTGCACAGTGTCTAAGGTGGTTTATTAGTGCTATTTTTCGGATTGGAAGAAGCATAGATCCAAGTACATCACTGGTCTATTTAAGTGGATAGAATCTATGCATGTTATGTCTACAATTACAAGTGATCATCTTCCAGAAACGGATCAAGCGGGTCACAGTTTCTCTCTGTGCTCGGGTCACAGTGAAGGAGCAACATGTCTGAATATTGTTTCTGGTTACAGCATCTCTTCATCTGCTTTTCTTATTAATCAGTTAAAGCACAAATGTGAAGTAGCACAATTGTCCTCTGTTATAGGGGACATGTCGCCTGGCTTTTTGTGTCATGTCGGTACTGAGAGAAACTCAGCGACCCGTGGTTCCTTCATCAGGTTCTAGCAGACCACCACTTTCTGGCACACATCCCAAAAACCGAAATCTAAATAAGATACATCTTTTTTTCCTGGTTTCCCTTTTCATTATTTGTTTTTAGTTGAAAATAAGATAACAATGATTCCCCGTGGTCAGCGGGGAATCGATAATATGGCTTCTCTGATATCTACTCTCGTCTGTTATGACAACCCACTGCTACACAAGTGGTAACCATGGCAACATATACACACACATTCACACTAATTAATATTTCGAGAAAACAGAATTTTTTACATTTTAACACAGGATATGCTGAAGCCTGCCAAGCTTGCCTACCAAGGGGGCGTAGTAGTACAGTCACATGGGTTTTGAGACATATCTGCAATAAACTATGTTCTTCCTGTTCACTTTGCTACAGATGGATTTCAGTTGTTTTTAAGATACATCTCAGAGATATGTACAGCAAATACTGTAAATCACCATTGTGACCATTGTACCGTTGTGGCGGGTCGGATATGATGATAAACATGCTTTGGGAATGGTGATTTGCACGATTATCACTCCTTATGTTAGATTATGTTAGATGTTTTGTTTCAGAATGGACAAACATTTGGAGCTTTCCTAATAGCCAGCCATTACATGTTTCCCACGCTGTACTTTATGGAAAAAGCCTACTGTTTTGAGAAAAAGAGGGCATTAGGAACGCATGGGAAATTAGCTATGACTTGAAACAACCCATTTATGCTCTCTTTGTAGCGAT
The DNA here is from genome assembly GCA_037177115.1 of Craterocephalus stercusmuscarum. NCBI lineage: Eukaryota > Metazoa > Chordata > Actinopteri > Atheriniformes > Atherinidae > Craterocephalus > Craterocephalus stercusmuscarum. The sequence continues at coordinate 23,992,421 of JBBDHI010000010.1, read as the reverse complement.
TTATGTCCACTTGGGAATGATATTTACAGTACCTCTGCACTTGTGCTGTCAGAGTCCTTAAGAAAAAAGGATAAGGCAGGTGAAAATGAGGATTAAATAAGCTAAACAAGTAATTGCTTGTTGAAAAGAGCATAATGTCCAAAAGGAAAAGGAAAAAGTTTTGGGCTTGCAGGTTTTGTGAGATGTTCTAATTTGCAATCAAGTCCTTTGGGCTTGTGTTATCAACCTTTTTGTCTTTGGATTTCTTTTTGTGAAGGACTTTGGAAGAATATTCAAGAGATGTCAATACAAAAGCAGAAATTCGGACAGTTATGATGGGAGGAGATTCCAGTTCATCACATATCTCCTCCAGCAAATTGCTTGAATTGAATTAAGTGAACTAATTCTTACCTTTCAACTACCCAATATCTTTTTATAACAGTACTTTACTATCTTAGCAACCAGAGCTGCCTGTATAAAGAGTTGGTAGTGAACATGACTAATTGACACCTAAGTAAATCACATTCATTTAAATACTCTGCTTCCAAGAGAATTAAATATGATACATATTATTACAGTTCTAGCTATTTAACTTACAGTTAAACCTGTTTGAAAGAGGACAGCAGAGCTTTAACTCTGGAATCAGGTTTGGTCTGATGAAACCTTTAGTTTGAAGATGGGGTCTGTGAAAATTATGCAAAAGCAAGAAATAAAAGAATGGATGCAATAAAACCTACAGAGTTGCAGATAATGGTGAACCCATGCTCTAACCATTTGAGAAATCTGGAACATCTCTAGAGAAGTGTAAGGCTTTACCAAATTCACTGATCCTGTCATTGGCATGCATCGTTTATTGCTGATGGACTTAAGATGTGTTTTCTGCAACGCCCGTACACAACCCCACCACGTCATTTCCTTTCCATAGTTGAACCTCTGCCACCCTTTCTTGTCAGCACATGTTTCTGTGCATCTGTTGGACCATTCCAAGTGACACCGTTTATGGTCAGTGTGGGAACTGGGTCACAGAACAGAGTCCAGCTCGGCACCAGTCCCTCCAGCCTTGCTGCCAGGATCTGTGAGCTCTGCACCTGGAAGAAGACAATGCATTTTGTGTTTGAGTGAGATGAAAGAAAACAAGAGAGAATAATCAAAGGAGGCGTATAAGCGAGAGTGAAGTAATGTAATTGAGTTGAAGAGATAACAGATGAATTGTTTTTTTTGACCTCATGTTGTACTTCAAGTACTGATGTTCTTGTTTGTGTGAAAACAACCAGAGACATCAGCTCCATTGACAAAACTCTGGCAATGGAAGGACTGTTTTTTCAAGATTTGTCATTTCTAAACACAAAGCAGATGAGCAATGTGTAGGCTTAACCTCATAATATCGGGATGTAATACGTGGTGGAGTCAGACTGCTGGCCTGAGTAGTCCACTTGGTCTCTTTCTCTTTCTACTTAAGAATTTTGCTTCTAAAATGTAAGCAGTTGTTATGATGCCTGTGATTCACAGTATTCAGCAATGATTAAACAAAATGAAAAGCTACAAAGAAGAAGCTTTCTGACCAGTCTTTTGTATAAGTGGGATAAATGTAAGAATTCAAGGATTTAGAGGTCTAATGGTGGATCATGTATCAAAGGAATCTGTTTTGTCTCCTCATGGCTTTATAGCCCGGAGAAAAACGGTCAAAGATGAGGGAATCCTTTTAGTTCCAAATGGGAATGTGGGCACACATGTTTGTGAGTCAGCTTTTCGGGGTAATGCAAATGAGGATACCCCCATTGAGGTTTCTTTTGTCTTTATAGGCAAAGTCAAAGTTGCTGGTTCTCTAAGTGAGAGAAACCACATGTTTTTAGATGTATTTCAGGGAGTCATCATCATCAACATAGACCTGGTATGACCCTGCTTTACATGTCATGACACAGAGCTCAGTCATCAGATTCATTGCAATGTGAAGAGACTCTGGGTTGGTTATATCTACCATTACGCATCTTTTTTAATGTTATTGTGATTATGAAACAGAGATAAAAAAATGAATCTAAATGGAGATGGGAGCTGACCTAAATATCATCCTGCTAATGCTAGAAAGTGTGCTGGCATCTGTGAAAATGAATGTGCCCACAAAATCTGATGCCTTGATGAGTTAAAGAATCCAGTGAGCTACATGCTGATTCAGATGATGGATCCAGTCCACAGCGGATCTAACCCACAAATGTTGATTTCCTGGCTGTGTATTTTTTTTTAATCATAGGTGCTGAGTGTGTTTTGAGTTTACTTCAAGAGGGGCTCTTTGAAGGTTTAAGTTTCGGTCAGGCAGTCACAATGCATTTGGACACGTTTCGTACTGTGATCCTCTTTCCAAGGCATTTCTCTTGTTTATTGTTATTTAGAGGGAAGTGCCAGAACTGAAAATAGAAACAAGTTAGGTTCTTTGGTAAAAGTGATATTTGATTTAAGAAATGCGTTGGCCTGACTCGATACTACCGTAGACGAAGCGCCTTATTGTGATGGCTGTTTTGTGTAGAGCGATATTTTGTCCATCCAGTTTTACAACCTGTGTATATCATCTCCTCTGGCTCTACAGAATCAAAGTGGATAATTAAAAACATGATACAGTCAACATCTTAAATCATCAAATTTACTGACATTGTAAAAATGTCTGTCGATTTGGCACGCTGAGTCTGTATTTGTGTTACAGAAAAGAGACAGCCTTTAATAGGATTTTCTCACTTTCTCATTCCTTTTTCAGGCAGCCTCGTTTTTAAACAGTGGGTGTCATTTTTGTCACCGGTCCACTCCTGATTTGCTTCTCTGCATCAGAAGTCAAGTCAGGCTGGTTTTGTTGTAAAAGCTCTGTTTGCTGGTGGGAGTTGCAGAGGATGCAAGGGAGGGTTTGATTGGTTGCAGGTGTCGAGCTGTGATTTAGAAACAGTGTCAGGGTGTGGGTGGAGATGGGAAGCACTCGGGTCACAAGTTCATGTATAGCTTTGAAAAAACAATGATGCATTTCAAATAAACATCCAGGAGCTGGATGCAAAAATACATTAAAGAGTAAGAGAAGAAGAAGATGACTTCTAGTTAAACTGCTGCCATTATACATTGCCGTCACAAACTGTTTTCCATGTAGTCCTTCAGTATTATGTGCC
>JBBDHI010000010.1:23970505-23982273 GCA_037177115.1 Craterocephalus stercusmuscarum | reverse complement strand
GGGTAAACTCGTGCTTCCTTTCGGCGAAACTCGGCGCGACGGACGGGACAAACGGCCATTTCTGTATACCTTTAAAATCATTGTAATATAGAAGCGAGCGTAACTAATATATCTACTGCTAACTGCTTTGAGTTACAATAAGTTAGTTCTTCTGTTTTTGCCACATGCCTGCTTAACTAAAGCACATTTAATTTCCAGTCCTCATGGCAGGTGTTTATACAAACAGTAATTAGACATGAAGAAGTACTGGAAGGAGTGTTGCAACTAGAAGAGTAGTAATTAGTAGAAATGCCTCCAATCCCTTGATGATTGAGCTTGTTGAGCAAGAGCCACATGTTGAATCAGGATGATGTGCAGGCACATGGCAGGGCAGCCTTTGAAGTGGTCACTTAAACTCTGCAGGGGCTTTAAAATGACAGCACTCTCCCATTGTTCTCTCTTTTGTTTTCCCCTAAACATGTTGAGCATTGAATTTCATTTACTCCCTATTGCTCCTTTCACATAAGCACATGCTACAGGGGGTGTCCTGGGAGCTGAGCTGAGTGTTTGTTGTTTTAATTCAGAGAATGTAAAGATTTCAGATGATTTATGGCTGTTTTAAATGCTAATCCTGCCCTGATAAACATCTTGCAGACACTGAACTTGAAATTTGACTGGTTATATTCACCTCACCGTCTGATCTGCAGACAACAAATGTGCTTACCGGCCATGCAGCACATCATTGAATTTCCCCCTTTGCCCACTCAGTATGACTCAATGTTATGGTTTTGTTATCAACAGTTGTCTAGGCAATTGGTTCCTTGCTGGGAAAAGTGGGAAGTAGGGATGGAAGTTGATATTATTGATATCAGTACCATTGTTGTTTTGCCTACTGATCCAGTTGTTTATCAATTCTCTTATCAATTCCTGACACAAACAAGTATAAAACATGAATTTATAGTGTTGAAAAATTCAATATTTTTTATATCTAAATAGAGTAAACACTGAGTTTCCACACAAACAATGTAAAGAAAATGACTCGGATCAGTCATATCTTCAAACTGATGGATGAGAGAAGTACAGAATCTGCAAAATCTGGGCTTGCTCCGGCCAGACCGGGATCAAGCCTTCACTTGTCTCCTGGACAGTCTATGTTGTGACTGTGGTGGTGGATGGAACAAGACAGTGATGTCCCAGAGGTGCTGGGTTGGATTCAGGTCTGGTGAACGGGCAGGCCGGTCCATACCATCATGGAGGAACTGCTGAGACACTCCAGCCACATTAATACCTCCAGTACCTACGGCAGTCAGGGTACCTCTAGCTAGCACATGGAGGTATTTGCAGCCCTCCAAGGATGTGCCTCACCACACCATCACTGACCTGGAGGCAGCAGAACGTCTCCACGGCTTCTCCAGACTCTTAACGTCTGTCATATGTGCTCAATGTGAACATGTTTCATCTATGAAGAGCACAACAGTAATGGCCAGTCTGCAAATCCTGGTGTTCTCTGGCAAATGCCAACTCGACTGAGTTGGGCTAAGGCCCCGCTTGTGTACGTAGGGCTCTCATGGACCCTCATAGAGTCTGTCTCTGACAGTTTGAGCAGAAACGTGCACATTAGCGGCCTGCTGGAAGTCATTTTGTAGCGATCTGGCAGAGTTCCTCAGGTTCTTCTTTGCACAAAGATCAGATTGCAGTTCTGGTGCTGGTTGTTCACCTAGCAGCCCCCCGTGTCTCCTGGTATCTCCTCCATGCTCTCGACACTGCTGGGAGACACAGCAAACATACTGACGATCATTCCTTAAGAGAAGTTGCCTCTCATTTCCATCTGTTGTTGGTTCCAGTTGGGCAGACTGATATCCCAGTAGTGTGACTGACTTTGAGTTACTGTACATTATAATGATCATGTGTTACATTTACTTTTCGAGCAGGGTATTAATTTGTGGACTCACGCAACAATCGGCACCCTATGTGTTGTCCTTCAAGGTGCATGCTCCATATTGTCAGCAAATCAGCAATCATGCTGTTTGTTTACGCAACTGGTTTGTTTGAATGGACTTTTAGATTTAAAAAGACCTCATTTTCGCCTGTTGTTTGATTGTATACAGATCTCAACAGAAATCAACAAAACTGTCTCAGATCTGATCAGTCATCAGTGTTTATTCAGTATCGCCTCAATTTGGACAATATAAATGCGCTTAATGACTACGAGGCGTCAATTCTCCCCAACAAAATGTAACACTGGCATGGGTTGCAAAATAATGTAAGGTGTTACAGGATGCACCATATCTGCTCAAATGGTTTGTTTATTATTCTTTTTTTATAGGAATGGACTTAATGAAACACAGGGACGGCAACATAGGAAAAGATGCAGAGCAGTGTTGACTAATTAGGAAGACAGATGACTTGGCCTGCCTGGTACAGGGTGTGTTGTTATCACAGTTGGGTTTTGATGTCCGAGAATGAGTTCATTGTTGACTGCCAGGTCAAACACCGGTCAGAGAAAAGTTAGTCTTGTTCTTTTTATTTTTCACCCTCTCAGCTAAATGTTGAATCAGAAGGCCGTCTTATCAGTTTCCAGACATGTGCAAGCATTTATGCAACCTACTGAAAAATGACTCGGTCTGATTAATTTATTTCTCTCTGCATTTTCTTCACTTTTTCTTTAATTGTTTCCATTTCGTTGGGCTAATGCAAAGCCATATATTTGCATTCCAAGAAGTGGAAGTTGGTGATATTCTCTGGCTAATTTTTGACAGATGCTTTAACATCGACTTGACTTGAAAGAATGTAAGCACACTTTTTTCCAGAAATACCCCCCAAACACACAGTTACACATACATGCAATGTTAGATCTACATGAGCAGACATAAAATTATAACTTTACGGATCCCGTTATGTAAATAAAGGTTACAAAATCATGGGAAAATGAACAAAATAAGTTGCTCTGAACTGTTGTCCACTGATGACACTGATTGAGCAAATACAATGATTTCTTTCTATCTAAATGAAAATGCTTGGGATGGAATCTCAAACAGTCTGGATCAATATATTTTTGGCATTTCACATTTGACACGGGGGGCGTTTCTCCGTCTTGTTTTTGGCTATTATATTTCATTTGCTTCAGACTTTCAGGTATTAAACACCAATTCTGAAGTAAAAACAAGGTCTTGCTGTGACACTTAAAATGTCCAGTGTTTCCACTTGTTTTGGACAAAGTCTGACTTTTACCTGGCCTCCTTATAGCCTGTGCTTGCAGTGTGTCAGGCTCCCAGTGTGTTGTCATATTGTGCGAACTTGAATGTTGCAGCTGCGCTCCAGTCCGAGCTGTTGCGTCGTGACAGCATGCTGGGCTGGAGGGAGGATTAAATGTTGCAGGTGTCTTTCAAAGAACCTTTGGCGTGTGTTCGAGGAAGGAGTGAGTCACTCTTCATGGTCATCAGCCAGGCCTGAGTCATGAACCTCTCATCCTTTAAAGGGTTTTTACACGTCCCATTCCTCATTGTGTCTGACACCAACCACAGAGGCCGTCAGAAAGCATTTGAATAGAAAAAGCTTGTTTTTTTCCTGTGTCTGACTCTACCTGTCAGTTTGCTTCTTGTCTGATTCTTTAATCTCTGATCTCTCTCTGGCCATTTCTCAGCTTCCCCCTGACCATTTACTGTGGCTGTCTCTCACAGCTGCACAAGGGCTGAGCATTGCCTTTTTATTCCATTTAATAGTTAACAGGAAGTAGAATAAATCTGGATTGCATGGATGAGTATGGATGGATATCATAAAGATTTATATGCAGCCGTATCTCGGCATGTTACTAATATAGCAGTTCATCGGAAAATTTGAAAAGTAAACACCCCAGTCCTCAACAAGTCCATTATTTATCAGATAACATTGCCAAAAGATCAATATTTATTATTATTATTGCAATAAAAATTAATTCCTAGAGAATAATATTTGGGTTCACAAGTTCACATGTTAAGAGCTTTGAACTGGCACACACACAACTGTTGCACATTCATGTTGTACATTTAAGAGCAGAAAGTTGCTGAATGTGGACAGCAGAAAGGAAACAGGGCTCACACACTTTCCTGCACACGGTGCTGTTTTTGCTCTCTCTGATGTTTCAGCTTAGTTCAGCACAGACTGGCAGGAATGGACTGGTGGTAGAGCCGCTGGAAAGACAAATTATTTGGTTCAGAAAATGCAGCTTGCTATTTGTTCAGGTTTCAGCTGCTCATACCGAACTCTAGAGGTCAGTTTTTTGTTTTTGCATGTCTAATGAGGTCCTCTTTAGTAGAGGGTTAAACTTACACACCTGTGCTCTTGAAGCATGTCTGTAAAATGATGGTGATCAATTAGGTGTGAGCACCAGTTTACCCCCAAACAGAATTGAAATGTTTTTCTTTCTCTGGTCTCTCCTGCTTATGTACATGTATGTCAGCACTGAATGAAATGAATGAAAATGCTTTATTAACCCACAAACGGGAAATTTGTGTAAAAGCAAATTAACATGATATGAGATTTAGAAATTGAGAATTATCGTTTCTCAATTAACATTTGGCCATTTGTTCCTTGGGTTGCCTTCAAATAAATTTCTTAAACATTATTTAGTGGCCAGAACTTATGAAATTATTAGAATGGTTATATAAGAGAGGGCACTAATTTCATTATGTTGTTATGTTCAGGCTTTAATTATGAAGCCTCATTTGTAGCAACAGAGATGTTGAGCTTTTCAGAACTTGACCAGTTTCCTCTGTTTTTATCCAGTTTTACTGTGACAAGAGGCCTCGCCGGCAGCGTGCGTGCTGCCTCTGCAGACTGACACAGTTGATGGTTTTTGCTAAGTAGGAAGGAAATTGTTCCTGCATGAAACTGGCCACAAAAAAATGTTGATTTTTCTGAGTCACTGGCTTTGGATTTTCTGGACATGCACGTTCCTGTTTCATTTCTTTGAAAACACATTCTGGTATGCGGTGGACTATGCGATGAGTACCACCGAAGCAGTTATGTTGCACAGAAGATGGGGATTCTACTGCTGGAAAAGAGAAATACGTCAGTTTGGTTTGGACTTCTAATGCCTGTTTCTAATGAGTTCAAGCAAGATGTCACATGTTTTATCTTTAAGATTTCAGTGTGTTCTCATTCATCATTTCTTACCCTCCCCTTCCTGTTTTACAGGCTGCCGAATTAACTCCGGCCCTGCAGGCTGACATGGAGGTGAAAGAAGCCATCCAAGGTGCCATTCATGGAGAAAATGGCGAGGTTGTCCAAATTGTTACCTCTGTGGCCACCTGAGAGCCCGCCGGGTCCATCACAGACCTGAACTCTGTCATGCAGCATGGCCTGATGTGTCTGTTTAACAGTCTTGACAAGCAGTCAAGTAGGAAATCTCTCAAGAAGTATTGAAAGTTACTGATGGAAAAAGGGAAGAAGCCTTTTTTTTTTTAGTTTAGTTTAGTTTGATTTTTCCTTCCTTACAAATTTCTCATTTCACAGTCAACCAGGTGTCATGTGGAAAAAGTTCACAGAGAACTTTACAAGACTATGATGCTCCAAAATCAACTGTGGTCTGTCTGGTGCTTTTACCACCAGAAGATAGAGCAAGGCTTTAACATGCAGAGGCCGTCGCCCCAGCACTTCATCAGCTTAAACGCTTGTTCACATAAGCTTTTTGGAAAATGGTGGAGATATTTTGAGTCGAGCAGCTCGGCGAACTCATAAATCCCTGTAAGGGTTTGTAAAAGCCCAGAATCCCACTTCAGACGAATGGCATTGTGCTCTTTCTCATCAATTCTTGACGCAGTGCACTGCAGTGGAAAATGGATTTAGATAAGGCCAGCTACTTTTGGTTGTAATCACAGTAATTAGATTACTTGTCACTCATGGTAATTCGGTCCATACTATGTGTCTTAACTATGAGCTCCACCTTCTTCTACTTTGTTGTCTTTTTTTTTTTTCAAATTCCTGGCTGTTTTTTGTTTTTGTTAGCTTTTTTTAATTTTATTTTCTGTTTCATTTACGTTATTGTGACATGCTGAAAATTTTGGGAAGGTTTATGTTTGGAGGTATACGATCATAAAAAAAAAGAGTTGGTGCCAGTAGTAGACAGACAGATGCTTGTAGGCTGCCAGGAAAACCTTGAAGTTGTTTATTTCCCCCTGTTTTGTCTGTGACAGATCCATTCATGTGAATAAAACATTTATGTGGTTGCCATAAAAGAGTGTTTTTTTTCTTTTGCTTCCTTTCTGTATGTCCTAATTTCCATCAAACTTGGTCATCAATGTGGCTTTAAAGAGAGAGACCCAACTTTGTTTTGATCCACTACAATAAGACAATTGCTGAGTCTGAGATGATAGTTTTGGTTTGAGGTCTTTGAGGTTACATGTTGAGCTCATTTATTCACTGTTTTTGAAGTAAATATGGATCATGTTGACTCCAGTAACCATAGTGCAAAGCTACTGTATCGGTGACAGCAAAGTTGAGCTCATCGGGACACTTGTTGAGGCTGACATTAATATGGTTTTTTTAAAAACCCATTGTGCATCCTCCGCATGGCTCCGTCTGTGTTTTGTTGGAGTGATGCTCCTCTAAAGATGAATATCTTTGCAGTCAGACAGAAGAGAGATAAGCAAGACACTCTGGGGCTGCGTGTGTTGATTTGAGTACGTTTCCCATGCTCGGTGTGATGTAATCGTATATTTGGAGTGGGATAAGAACCAGGCGACAAAATGAACTTGATAAAACAACATCCTTGGTCTTGGCTGCTTCCTTTTGTTTCCTTTGAGTCTGTGATTGCTGTCTGACTCTCTTAAATGGCCTCCTCATCTTGTGTGCTCCCTTCACAGCCTTTCCTACATTTTCCTTCTTTCCCACTGACCTTGTGTTTTCCTCTTGCTCCATTGGAAACCCTGTAAAAGTCCATTTACTCCTCTTTAAAATGATACACAAAGCCGGGATAAAATTTCATGGGGTAGTCCGCTGGGTCCATCCTTTGCTGTAGCTGAGTTCAAATGTTGTCACGCTGCCAATGATCCTTCTATTAAATCTTGGATTTGGACGGGGTTTATAACGCTGGGCTCCATCCAGGAGCGAGAGTGATAACCATGGTTACCGGCCCTATCGCTGGCTGCCTCTAAGATAACCTGCTGAAAACAGGAGTGAGTAATAGAGGGAGAGATGAGGTTGTTTGGAAGCCAAATGCATGTTTGGAGAGAAGGAGTGGATTGACGTGCTGAGAGTAGTCAGCGTTTCATTCTTTTCCTTCTCATCATCTCTTCTAGCGTCACATGGAGCATACAGGTTCTAATCTCTTTTACTTGACCTCATCTGCAAGCGTTAACCACCACAAACCTTTAATGAGGTTTCAGGAGATCTGTCGGGATGTGCAAAGACAAGCAAACGTTAGAGGAAAAATATCCAAACACGTTTTGTATCCAGAGTCATAAATCAGCAGCTGTTATTCTAAAGGAAACGGAGCTCTCCAGAGTCAGTATTTATGTGTTTCAGGTCAAGAGATGGATTCCATAAGCGTAGCACTGTTGCGGTAGTCACATGTCTCACGAGGAAAACATCAAATCTTACCTTAAGAAACATCCCAGTTCTGTGTTTCTATGGCTCGTGACATAATATTGAACTTTTGTAGAGAATGAATTATGGGAGTTCTGGAAATGAATATGGTTGTATTTATTATAAAAGGAATCAGTTATAAACTGGATTAAAGGAAAGGCGGCTGTTGTTACCAGCATCACTCAGTGCTGACATCACAAGTAACAGGTTGTTACTTGTATAAATAAAATAAGAGTGATTCATATAAAAAGAAGATAACAGCTGAAATGAGAACAGCCCAGCATTTCAGGTTAGAGCTGATGCTTAAAGCTCATTCTTTGCTATGACTTAAGAAAATTCTACTTATAAGTGGAAGATTTTTACAGGAAATTGTTTAGAGGAAGTTTAATCAAACAACTGTGCAGATGTAACACGTTTTTATTCTTAATCTTTGCAGAGTGCAAAACTGATAACAGGCAATAAGATACACAAAAGTAGAATCGATACTTTCCTCTTTTTGTTTTAGCTACTGGTTAATGCTGCAGCTAAGTGACAGTTTAAGTTAAAATTGATTTAAAAAGTGTCTGAATAAGGTGTTCGGCTCCCAGTTGCTGTCAGAATAGCTTCAGTGTTTCTTGGTATTCACGTATTTCTTCTGGGGATTCAAATCATTCTTTTCAAATAATCCCCCCAACAATTTGTTTATCCTGGAGGGAAAATGCAATTTGTTGCATTTGTGCAGGTTTCTTTCCTATCAGTGTTCAGTTATTTTGAGGGCTACTGAAGAAAAAGCTGCCGGTTAAGATCATCAGACCATCTTGGAAGAAGCTACTCAGATAAAGATAAATATTCTGCTACAGGATAAAAGGTGTTGCAGTGATCCTTCTCTTTGAGAGGATATGTCATATCTGGAAAAAATGGTCCTTCTCATGATATAAGATGGGAATCCCCTCACTTTAGAAGTGGGAGATTTATGGTGGTTTCCATTAGGTTCTGTAGCTTTTTCGTGTTATGGAATAGCACACATGTCATGACTGCATTCAAATAATGTGTTCTAACTTCACTCAATCATATTCTTTTTCATGCAATTATTTATTGATTCGTATATAATCTGTATGGAACATAAATACGAACGGCTAATAAAAAATCCCCCGCATTCGTCTTCCTCTGTTTTTTCCAGGGCCTATTTTTTCACGTGCAACATTGATGTTAGCCTATTCACGCAGCAACCACATGGCTTCTGTGATAGATATGCACGCGCTGCACAATAAACCCTGTGACGAAACTCCATATGCATTCACGGTTTGCTTGCATAGCTTTGTGTCTCTAAAGCTTCAAAGAAACGGATGATAATTCACTCGGACAGCGGAGGGAATCCCTCTGCTCGTGGAAAGCAGTAAAACTCAGAAGAGGGTGCGCAGAGTCCAGCTGAAGCAGCCTGGATGGGAAGAGGAGGAGGCGCTCCTTCAGTTTGGGGACCAGATGTGTGAGAGAGGAGGGGTACAGTTATCCCAGACAACGGCTGCAAAATCCTTCCTGGTCAACGAGTTTTCCAAAACAAACTACAAGTTTATAGCTGGGACTTTCGATTCAAGTCGTCTGATTTGAACCGTCTGCGGTAAGTCAGAAATGCATTGACTGCTTGTCTGCGTGCTTTATTGAAACGTTCATCAGGTCGATGTCCTGAGTTTGAACCTCCTTACGTGATGACGCAACGAGGTAGCTAAAGATTCAGAGATGATGTCTCATTTGCTCCTCAGCTGCATTTTTCCTCCCGCTTTTTTTCGGTGTTTACTACTCGCTGACAGCCCTCCAGGATGTTTAGGTTTGTCACTGTGCCACACACCGTGCCTTCCCTAACAGTTAACAAACGTGAAGCATGACCGGAAGCAGGTGTACCATGTCAGGGACCCTAAACTTATTTAAACAAAGCAAATCAAGCATAAAAGAAGTGATTAAGCCTTCTGTATTTCGCCTTTTGGGATATGCACAACAAATCAGATCAAATAAGCATTTTGGACACATGCACTTGAAAATGGTTCATAACCTGCACACTATTTAACACAAATTCCTCATGTATGTATCACTTGTGAATTAAATATAAAGTAATTTACTGAAGAGAGCTATTAACAGCTTACTGGTATGTGTGGTGTGGCGTTCATATGAGAGGGTGGTTTACAAGAAATCATGTCTTAGATGACTCAGAGGCTTTTATAATAAGCCCCATTACATAAACATCAAATCTTAATGGCTAATATGAAGTGTCATAAACCAGAGGCATGTATTCAATGAGCTCTGTGGTCTGTTCAAGCAAGTTTTACTTTACTTTACTACTGTAGTTTATTAGCATTTAATCCCATCATGGGCACATTGCATTCTATTACACATAAAAGGGCAACTACTAGTGTTACATAATCCAGTGGAATAATTTCATACCCTTCAATGTTTTTGTGTCCATAAGATAATGAATAGTTTGTCAACTAAGGGTCTTTTTGGTTTTTTCTGCATATCTAAGTTCACACTTTGTGAGCTTTGACGAGCCAGAATGGTCCTTTGTTTACAGAGACTTTAGGGACTTAGTGAGGTCGTCCAGTTTGGACAGAGTCAAACTCTTCCATGGGAGAACGAGTGCTTGTTTGTTAACGCCAGCAAGCTCTCACATGATGAAAGCGAACTCCAAAAATATGTTTTTTATTAAGAAGTGAAAGTTCTCTGAGAAAGACTGTGTTTGATTTACCTCTTATCTTTGTTATGGTTCCAAATATGATTATGCCAGATGTGGCATGCGCTACAACGCTTTGTCTGGAGCCATAAATGGATGATATCTAAGAGCATATTTTCCTCCGATCCGACAGTACCAGGAGGTCAGCCCAGGAAAATAGGGACTTGGAGGTTCCTGGCGTTGTTGATGATCAGAGTCTGACACTGCATCACACTGCCTCTGGTTATATTCACACAGCATCCCATGAAGATTCCCACAGTGTCCTTCTGTGTGTGAGTTCGTACTGCTAAATGCTGAGTCATCAAAGCTCACAAGTTTGTATTTAGCATGCTTTTTGTGTTTCGGGAGAGGCCCACGCAGTGTAGTTTACTGCTATATTCTTCACTTTTCTGAGTCCTTATGAGGCTAAACACATTCATCATCATCATTTTTTATTGTTCATGCCTTTCATATCTGTTCATCTCATATTACATTCATCCTGGCATACACAAAAATATTAACATACCGTAAACCCAAAAGTCTCCCTTTGTGATTTACAGGATGTACCCTGTGCTAAAGCTAAGCTTAGACTCTCAGACTGAGTCATTTGCTGGCTCATCTAATTCCATTCTGCTCAAGGCAGCGTGCACACCACGGTCACCAGAGGACAAGAGACAGTTAAGACTTTGCCAGTCATCCAACATGTCTGGTTAGACAAGAAAAAGAGGAAGAGAAGGCCACAATTAGTTTCCCCATATCATAAAAAGCAAAGTTAAGCAGCAGTTAGGTCTGATTTAGCATGTGTAGCTTTAATGACAGATGCAGCCGGGTGCCTTATTCTGACAAAAAGTCATTTGTTAAGTCGTTAAGAGACTTTCACACAGGAGAATAGATTAAGAAGGATTTTGGTTGTGAGAGAATTAACACTGAAAGTTCAAGATCAAAGGACAGCGAGTACATGTTTTTCTGTACAGAGTAAGAGTAATCCGAGGTCCACAAACCATCATAAAACCGGCGATGGCAGATGTTTACTTAACAGTTGACAGATGTTTAGCAGGGACATACTTCTGTAACAACCAATCAGGCATTACAAATCTCTGTGGGTAGCCATTGTCAGCTAATTAATATTTCATATACATGCAGAAAGTCATTTACAAATCACTGAGGGGATTTCTGTTCCCCCTGGCTGATTAAAGACGTATTAGTGAGAATATTTGTTATATGTGAGGGAGAGGTGTGACGGATTGTAATGTTAGATTGTAATAATTAGACTGTATTTTTCATCTCCTGTATTGTATGAGATTATTTTTTCATCTTATTTGCTGAAAGGGAATATAAATTGTGATTAACTGTTTGAAGTTCTGCCTCTTGTTTTACACACAGGCAGCTTGGTAAAGATGGACGTAGCAGCTCTCAGGTCAACCGCTGCTGTATTAGCTGCTTTATATTCTACAGCTCTGCATCTGGCTGTTGCCACTTTGGTCATTTTGGAGCCAAGGTGGTCAAATCTGGTAAAAAAGACAAAAGTCTTCATTTTAGTCATAAG
>JBBDHI010000010.1:23948914-23961297 GCA_037177115.1 Craterocephalus stercusmuscarum | reverse complement strand
TAGTTGCAATTATGTAATAATTGTTTCCTAAACTCTTGGATCAGTTTTTTTAAATCTTCATTTATTTTTACCACACGATTTCCCCACTCCCTCACTTCCCTGCCAGGTTCTAGACCCACCCCTGGGCTGTCACAGTAATGTGAATGTTTATACGAGACAAAATGGAAGTTTATATTAAATCATGGTGTTCAGTTTCTTATCTTTAATCAGTTCAAGGTGATTTATTTTGAAAATCAGTCAAATTGCATCTTTGAAGCAAAAACTTGCTTATTTCACAGTAGTTCATACTTTCTGCATAGTCTACCCTATTTGATACGATGAGACATCTGATCCTGGTTAATATTCCTCTGTGAGACTTACACCCACACCTGTGAAATCACTACTTCTGCATGGTGAATGTATTTTGATTAGACATCAAATCTAGGTCATTACTGATCCATCTATGCATTAGTTCTGTGTATCATTTCATCTCTGTCTGCCATGATTGCTTCCACATGTCAGGCCTCAGGCTCCTCAGGCCCACACAGGGCTGTTGCATCTGTGGTTGCGGGGGGATCCGAAGCCCATATAAATGAGCTTAGACAGTCATAGAGTCCCCGAAGATTCATCAGAAGAGGGGACACAGAAGCCTGCTGTTGAAGAGGTGGGCGGGTTGGTGGGATCATGTGAGGACTGTTAGGGGAGAATAGAAGCTGGGCAGACTGTGGAAACAAGGGGATTTATGCACACACATCCACGGATTTGTTCAGCACTGATGAGAGAAATTTGGATCATGTGTGCTTAGATGAGATGCCTGCAGGTAGAATACCACATACCTGTGTAAATATTTACTGCGTACACACAAAAAGTATTGTGGGCATGTGTGTTTCCTGTTAAAGGAGCATGTATTTGTGTTTAGCTTTTGGGGAGAAGGATCACTCAGCAATTAGGGAGTATGAGACGGTATGTTATTCAAGTGAAGTCGGAGGGGCCATTCACACATGATAGTTCTTAAAGACAGGATATGTTTCATATCCATAAAAACACAGGGGAGCTTTGGTTGTCAGCTCTGCTCCAGGTGGAGTGTACATCTGCCTAAATGATCTGTGTCGGGGAAAAGCATGGAAGAAATGGGGAAAACAGCTGTGGGTGTTTGTGGACACACGAAAAACAGCCTTACCACCATTTTCCACTGAAAATAGTTTGATCGAATGACAGACAAACAGTCTGGCAACTTCAGCTCGTCTTTCTGGCTCGCTGCTCCGATGGTGGTGGGAGGACAGAGGAGTCAGTGAGGGGAGATCTCGAACTTAAGAAAATTAATTTCAGTGGCCATTCGTGGATTCGTGGCATCATTCTTTAAGGGGGGGACTCGTGTTTTCCCCAAAACTGTTGCTTACTACTTTGAGTCTCTGAGACAGTTGGAAACTTTCTTATTCAGAACTTGCAGTGATGTGTCATAGAGGTGCACGGAAACTCTCACATCCCAGATGCTTATCCCAGCTTTTATACCACAATCAGCTGCTTTTTTTTGTTCTAGTTATTTGTTCTTCACATTATGCTCAACAGTTGTTGGCACGGAGCTTGTTTTGAGTCTGTTGCTATTTTGTTGTGTTGCAAAGTTAACCCTGGGAATATCATGTATTTTTGACTGCTTTCCTAATGAGACTGCAGAGAGCACAGCTCCTTTCTTAAATAACAGTGCTGAGCAATCATCCAGCCCGCTGAGACAAATGTGTGAACATTGTCACCCAAACTCACAGCAGGAGGTGAGAGACATTTGAATAAAGTGTAGCGTTTTGGGACGACAGGATGTTCTCATGCATCTTTAGAGCACAGTTCCAACGACCTGAGAATCATTAGTTAAAGAACAAATTGCATCCTCATGTATTGTCAGTGTCTGTGCCAGTCTGTCTGTCTTTTTCAGGGATGCAGCCCTTTGTTTGGCTAGGGAAGGTTATGCTGAGCGTAGCATAAAGCCTGAGACTGGGGGACCATGAAAATCACAGCTTTTCTCTGCATGCTGAGCAAATCCAGTCCACCTTGATTCAAACCATGTGGGTGAAACAAGATGGTTCCTTTTCAGAAGTCATCTACAAAGAGAATTGTTTATTGTGGTGCATGTGTCTTGTCATTATGAAGTTAGGCTCTCATGAGTGTGAGTCTGGGGTCTGACTGGAAACCTCTAATTTTCTGTCAAAGACACATTTGGCTTTGTGAATTCATAGATTGGAAGACCACAGTGAGGAAAGACAAACAGCTCCTGATTGTTCCAGTGCTTGTACGTGTCGGAGACAACAGCCTGAAGATGTTACAAGATTATTGTGCACCAAACACAGTGCACGTTAAACTAGTTTAATCGCTGACCTCTGACACTTTGCATGCACCACACATGCTGCGCTGTCAGTGAAGTTCAGTATCAGTAAAATAGTTCTCAGGCCGCTCTGTAAGGCGTTTAACCTGCTAGAAACCTGCAAAACAACTTAATTTACTAGCTTGTCTTTATTGTTTCCTCTTCTTCATCTGTTAGTGATCTGTTTTATAAATCTCACGTTTCTCTCTGGCTAATCAGTCTTGGCTATTGGCACAGAGAAGCACGTTTTGCCCTAACCTTTTGTTTGGCAGCGTTTATACACACCCCCTCCACCATTAGACCTCGATGCATGCTTTGGTTTTTCCTGTGTACATCTGACATAGCTTGTATAAGTGTCTCAACTACTGTACTGTAATTTCCAGCAATGTTTTCCATATGCAGCTGTTATATCTTATCACCGTAGCTTTCTCTTCAGGATAATCAGCTTCAGAACCTGAGATGTTTTACAAAGCTGAACATTGTGTTCAGTCGCTGTTGTTTCTTGTTTCTTTGCACAAATATTTAAAGAAATGGCCAGTCCACATATGGGATTTATCTAAAGAAAATGGCTGATGATGTGCTTGAGGGGGAAGTGATATGTTTAATTCTCAATATGCGGTCTAGTCTGTGTTGCATGGACTTGCCGTTGTTATTCCAGACTTTTCAACCTTTAGATTTAGTCATATTTTGTCTATAAAAACAAAATGAAGTTCATCCACATATATCATAGTGACTCTCGCTGCTGACTAATCACAACTACTTCAGCTTATCATCATCCAACCAGAATAAAATTCAGAATTCCCCAAATTACTCTGCTAAACTGCAGCCCCCAAAGGGTTTAGTCATGCGATGTGTAAATACAACAAGGGATGAAATGCAACCCATGACATACTATTTATTAAACAAAAGTCTAATCCTTTATGCCCAAGCTCTTGAAGTAGTTTTGGAAAAACTAAGTGCATCCCATGATTCAATGCTTTTAGCTGTCAGACAGAAGGCTTCACATTACACTTCCAAACAAGCAATTTCCAAACAAGCAGTACAGACGTAAACTTTAACATATGACTTGCTAACCGAGGCCGGTTAGGTCTGACATGCAACTCACGGGTATTTTAGAATTTTTTTGACAATTGCACGGTTTGGTCTTAAGGTCAACTTGCTGATACTTAGAAGATTTGCAGCTATTTTGAATGAACTCCACTTATAATTTTTTTGTAAATTGCTTTGGTGCACTTCCCTTATCAATGGCACAGCAATAATTGCTTCTATAGGACCATTGCTGGCGTCTTTCTACCTTATTATTGTGTAAACACCTGAACCGAGCATTCAGGTGGTAAAATTCAGTTTTTATAAAGACGCTCACACTTACTGATTTAGGGTACTGGTATAGAGTATTTCATTAGTATCACCTTGCTTCCTTCCGTTTTGTTTGTTTTTCACCTCTTTTTTTTCACCCACCCCAGATATAAATCACAGATTGTCATCATCAATTCATGCTGATTTCTACTGGAATTAAGACCGGGTCCCTCGCTGTTCTATAAAATGAGTCATTGTCAGCATTTCCACTAATACATCACTCAATGCCAGAGGCTATGATGGGAGGTTCCTCCACTATAAGCTGAATCAAAAGACCCAGCATGCTGGCAAAATAAGTGTGTCAGTAAATCTCAGAATCTTGCTGTTTTCTGTTAAGGAGACGTAGCTAACTTTTACCAAATATTAAGCTGTTTTTAGCAAGCTATAAAAAGCTGGGATATGTTGCCAAACTGCATTTAGTGCTTTACTGGGTATGTTGTTGTCTTGAACTAAATCTGCAAATAACTGAAAACAGTCATTGGAGCACTTTTTAAGAGCATATGTCCATCCCCCCTGTTCAGAGAGCTGGCACAGATTTAGAGCAAACACTGCAAGCCCCCACTTCAAGCCACTGTGTTCTCACTGGCTGTCTCACACTTTGTGAGTGTGACTGACAACATTTGGTTGCCATTGCTTTATGCACTGTTCCCAAACATTCCTGACTCTGGCTTTTATGTTAATGTTAAACATGGAAGCCACATTTATTTAATTAGCTGTTGTGGTGTATGTAGCACACATGAACTGTTTTGTGTCTCATCAAAAATGATGTGATCCCAGTGTTTGAAATCCTGTTTCCTATCGCTGCGGTGGTTGGGCTTGGCTGTTCTGTTGTCATTTTATTGATTAATTTCAGTTGTTTTGCAGTGTTTATCTTGCCAGAGCCTGATATTTCGCATTTAACTCTCAAAGGGCATCCAAGAGGCACTTGCATTGAACCAATCTGACTCTTTCATTGTTTTATTTTAGTTATAAGAGCGAAATGGTTCTAAAGAGTTGTGTTTATTTGGATCCTTTCAATGCAGTTATTCTGTCACACATTCTTCGACCCAGCTGCACAACCCCCTTTACAATGTAGCAAATTCTGTGATATATTTTATAAATCTGCATTTTGAACAATAACAACTCTCTTTTATGTGTTCTTTTCTATGACAGGGTGTGCTCAGTCAGCAGAGAGCAAATCCAGAAAGACATACACCTAAAACTGAAAATTACACAGTAAGTACACAATCCTCTAAGCAATCCTTAAATAGGTATTTACATGCAAAGCGTGAAGTATATTTGTACATGTAATGTGTCCTAAGATTGTGTTACACACACGCATCATACACGTATAACTGCTGCAGAAAAAGAGAAGGAAATGTTAGAAATGTTAATATTGAATGTTTTTGCACACATTTGCATAAGATTATTTGAATAAATAAACATTTACACTATAAACTGATTACTTTTTTTTAAAATCAGATTTAGATTTCTAAAACCAAAAGGGGAGTTATAGTGAAGAATGGATATTTTTAAGAAACACTTTTGGTTTGTGAATGTCTTTGATTTGTGAAGCTCTTACCCACAAATGTCTGCACACATTCAGGCAGCCGCCTCAACTTCTCCACTCTTCATTAAATTCAGTCTTTTCTTGACAAATGTCTCCCAATTAAAAGAGAAACATGCTAACTTCCAGAGGAAAGATGCATTGCAGACAAAGAGGTTCCAGTATGAAGTAGCTGTTGGTGTTTGATGCACACAACTGTGATGACAACACAGACTTCAGGGCTGCTACAACTTCTTTTTACTTTGAGTTACATTACTGGGACTGTTTTTTGGTGAAGGCTCTTAAAATAGGAAGTTGGAACAAAAATATTGATAGAATATAATCACTGCTCTCATTTTCTTAACTTCTTCTGCAGAATAACTAATATCACTGTAGCTGTTGACTTGTCAAATTAACGCAATCCATCTAAGTTAATATAGTGCAACATAGCCAGACTGGGATGATAAACACCATTAACTTCTAGTGTGAGATTCTGTCAACAGATCTTTTCATCCCAATTTCCATGAACGGTCTGCAGCTTTAGAGAAGCAGTGAGTGTGTCTGAATCCATTGCTGATGATTGAAAAGAAGTGTTTAATGTCAACGGCCTCTTTTCCTTCATAAAGACGACAGCTGCATGTAGCCACACTGATTTTCTTTCTTATTTCAGCTTTGAAATATTGGATTTAGAATATTTACTACATATAAAACTCATAACACATGTTTATTATCTAGTTGATAATGGTTCTAGCATCAATGAATGAAAATGCTTTTCTAGTCTTAATAAAAAAGGTATTTCAAATAAGAATGGTTTTAAATCATGGCTGAACAGGTAATATACAGGTTTTGTTCTATTTCTAAAAGTCTGTGTATGAAGCTAAGAGGTATTAAT
Organism: Craterocephalus stercusmuscarum; assembly: GCA_037177115.1. NCBI lineage: Eukaryota > Metazoa > Chordata > Actinopteri > Atheriniformes > Atherinidae > Craterocephalus > Craterocephalus stercusmuscarum. The sequence continues at coordinate 23,955,192 of JBBDHI010000010.1, read as the reverse complement.
GAGCAGAAAATTACATCCTATAAAGTTAAAATGATTAAAAAATCATCAGACACAATGAGCGAATGAGAGAAGGCAGGTAGTCTGGGGTTCTTTCGCCTCTTTTGCTGTATTCTAGCTCTTGTTTCTCATGAATGCTCGTAATTTGGCTTCAGGAATGCAGACTTCACCTCGCATTCCTGAACCAAAATTATGAGCATGAGCAACATGAGCTCTTCATGTTGTTTAGAAAGCGCTGCAGGGATTTTTGTGCTGGATCTTATCAGCAGACAGCCTCACAGTGTCAGCACAACCCCACAGCTCTCCTGAGTACAATTTACTGTGGAAGCTGGAGAAATTCAGAAACGCTGAAGGACAGCATTGCTGGTTTGCATTTTCCCCATGGCTGCAGCCTGGGAATCCAGTCCCCGCCACTAGGAGGCAGATGTGCTGATGTGCAGTTGTTTGAATAAATAAGCTTTAGACAGTTATTGCTGAGGTAATACAATGCATTTTTAGCTGCAAAGCGTTGTTTAACAAGAACACATTAACCTATACGGCCCATGTGATAAACTGAAAATAATTCCCCTTTGATTCCAGTTTTATGAATATCCTCCATCGATCCAGCCAGTATAAACAAACTGAATGTCTTGGATGTTTTCCTCCTCCTCTATGAGGGACAGATAATCTGAAGATTATATCTAAATACATAACAAGATTAATAACGCCTTCTTTCAGATCAGTCTCAACATTTACTTCCGGAGGGACAAACTTTGACACAGAGTTTAGTTGAGTAATAACATCTTTTGAGAATATTTTCTCACTTATAATAAAGATTTATTTATTCAGTTTCCTTTTTATTATTATTACTGGAGTAGTTTTCAGTAGAATAAGTAATTTTCTAATTAATAGAATTAAATTAAATTGGCCATGCATGTTGACATAGACGAGGAATTGGGCTCTGGGCTGGTCTTTAGCAGTGCAAATATATTTTACAGTAAATACAACATGCAAAACACACAATAAAAAAATGCAACAAATATTACTTAAGCATGACATATGAATTGTATATTATAAAGTACAGCAGTGAGCAACATGGCCACCACAGGAACCTTTTCAAGGCTGCTGCATTGTCTGTGTGGAAGTTTTGTCACAACAGTGCAGTTATAATCATATTAGACTTGCAGCGCTGCCAGGGAGGAGGCAACGCAGTGCTGGGGTCTTTTATAGGGCTGCACTGTTGAGGTGAGCTTCACTTCTCTCATTCTTAATGGATCATTACCTCAATGTGTGCAGTGATTTATGGGCAGCGTTACAAATGCTGGAAGCAGTTCCTGTCTTGGGGCTGTCATCCACCCACTGATTGCCTCTATTTGTCTGTGTGTATCTGTGTTTGTGTATGTGTGCAACATGTGCAGCGTGTGCGAGTATGACAGCAGCCCTGCTGGAAAGATGTTTCTAAGGCCAACACAAGCTTTTCTCCTACATTCTGTCTAAGGGTGGCCAATTGTTTTCCTGTCAGCGGGTGTGAGACCTGTAGCTGGCCAGGTTTAGAATTTCACTTCTGGTAAGAGGATACAGTAATGTTTCACTCTGCTGAGTGCAGATGGATTTTATTTTAAATGCAGTAATATGACGATACAGTTTAATAGCTTGTGTGCATCACCAAAACACCACTACCATTACTGTGCATAACTATACGCATTTATAAACCAGATTTTAGATCTATTCGCTGATTGAACATAACATCCAGAGTAAGAGAAGAGCAGCAACAGGTTTGTTGTTTTTTTCTAATTTGTAGTTTTTCATCCAGTCATTCATGAGGGGATTAAGTCCTTCTTCTCCTGGGCGAGGCTGAACAAGCTGTTTGGACAGGTCTTATTGTACGCTAGCCATGGTGAACATCTGCCAGCATCATCCCTAATTCACGGACAGACTACTGTGGAAACTATATTAGCTGGTTGGTGTGTGCCTTCTTGCTGGCCTTCATAGATTCCTTATTAAAGTATTCATGTTTGTTACAATATGAGTCACCACTGGATATTGTGTACATGTGTTATTATAAACAGTTTCCATTGGTTAAGGGAGAATGCATTCCAAAGGTTCATTTTGTATATAAAACTCTGGGTGATTGCACTCAGTCCTTTTGTGCAGTGATGGTTAGTGTTTGCAGCACTAAGGCTGGAAATGTTCAGAAAACTTTTATCATGCTATTATTTTTTTCCATTGACATAGTTGCATATTTCTGCTGTCTTTTGTTCCTTTGGTCCTGTCTGTCTCTGTGTATGTGGATATGTAGACCACCCAAAGCCTTTGAGGTCATAACAATAACAGGTCCACTTCCCTCCAGTCAAATGCTACATACTGATAGAGACTATCAGTCCACATCACAGCAACAGCCGCCCCACAGTTTAGCTGATTTGACACAGCTGTATAGGAGGTTGTTCCCCCTCTCGGTGCTTTTTATCTACATTTGCAGAAACACAAAAACACACACAGCCCTCTATTTGGCTTTAGAAGCCTGGTGCTCTTGAAGAGTACCCATCCCATAGCTCATGTAGCATGTGTTAATCCATCTTCTAACAGATGTGCAGTATTAGAATTTATATCTAAAGTCTCTTCTGCAAAGTGTGTTTTGAAAGAATTGACTCTTTAATGATGTTCTTACTTTTAAATTGACTTCTACATAAACAAATTCCAGTGGTTGGATAGCATTTTCATTTTCGGAATTCTTTATTTGCAGATTACTTCTCCTACTTGTGAGTAAAAATATGCGGTGGTAGTGAATATGATAATATGTGTGAAGGTCTAATATTTTCCAGGCATCTCTGAGAGTCATTTTAAATTAAGGTCTGGGGAAGGTTTCATCTGGAAACACTGCAGAGAGGGGTAGTGTGGATGTCTCCGTGGGTACCTGGCCAGTTAAAAAGGGGGAAATAGTATTTGTTTTTTGGAGAAAGGTAGACTTTGCCCACAGCCAAAGCTTTTCTTATAGCCCAGATAAATGCTTAAAATGTGTTCACCTTAGTGGAGTGGTTGCCCACAGAGGAGCTGCACAGGTCTTAAACTGCCCCTCAGTTCACCTTCAGCTCAAATACAACTCTGCTTTGCCTTGGCTTGTCCACAAAATGTCATAAAGCCAGACCAACTGTACTTGATTCAGTTTGATGTTTCATTTTATAGCGCAGTTAAACCTCCAGAATCAAGTATGTACATGTTTTTGAAATGGATCCTAAGCACCACCACTGTTTATCCCTGAAAGGTGATTTATATTGTTAAATGAGAGTAAATAACTGTGTGCAGGCCACCCTTCAGATGCTCATGAACCTCAGCCCCCCGGTCAGTAGCTGGCAAAGACACCAGACGACATAGACAACTGATCAGTGGCTCCAGTTGCTGATGATTGGATTTGGGGTGAATTTGTCAGGCCAGGTCAGGTAAACTGATTGACAGTTTGTGGCATGCTTTTTGTGAGATTAGGTTTGGTTTGGGAATGGAGTGTGTGATCTGTAGCAGTGACTCCATCGTTTTATAGCTGACATAAAGCACCCAGTAAGGTGAATTAGAGGGCACAAGCTGTTATAAAACATTTGACACAAATAATCCTTCTAAAAGCATTTATCTGTTTTGCTGTGGGGTTAGGAGAAGTGCTTTTCTCACATTAAATAATGACATCCATAATTCAGCTCGTGATTTATACTGGTTTCAATGCAGATAACAAAGGCGCTGGGACCTTCCCAGGAAAGAGTTCTGGTTTTGATTTGCTCCTAGGTTGCCAAATCCCATGTCTTCCTCAATGCCTTTGGTGTGGTTACCCTTTTGAGTTTGTTGCAAACAAAATATTGTCGCAATCATTTTTGTTGTTATTTATTAGTTTTACTAAATGAATTGATGTGAGATCGTGGGAGATTCCCCCTTGTCTCTCTTTTACAGCACTGCAGTGCATTTGTATTGACAGTATTGCACAGATACAGACATAAACAATAACAATGTTTTACCATCAAGCAGTTCTCAACAGTCCTATTGTGTGTTATATGTGCAGCCACGTTTAATTTGGCTATTATTGTCAATCTGGAATCATGCTTGATGATAATGTCAAGCCAAATGTGCCAAATATGTTTTCTTGACATCTAAGATATTAAAAACAAGAATAGTAAGATCAAGTTTTCACAGACTAAAGACAAAATTGCCATATTGCTGTGAGCATGTGATGAATGGTACCACTTATATTTTTTCTGAAAGAGTGGGTTTTAATTGCCACTGAAAGGAATATGTCTTCCTCTGATTAAATCAAGATGCTGAAACACAAGATGGTCCTTTTCAATATGGTGTTTATTTTGTATTATGAGTGAGCGCCATTACACCAACCCTGGGTCAACAGTTGAAAGGAAATGAAAGCAGTCTTGGAGTGATACAACTTGCAGTGGTGTTTGAAAGTTTGTGATTTTTTTATATTTACATACAAATATGATCTAAAGGATGATATAATAATATGTAGGAGCCATTTGTTGTTCTGTTATGTTATGTTTATTTTGCATATTTTGGTTTGTGTCATCACAGTGGGTGGTAGTAAAGAGCCGCATCAGGTGTATTTAACTGCAGTCACAGGTGATCGTGGTAGTTGATTAGCTTGGGTGCAGGAGGATCATACAGTTTATTACTGCTTTCACCGTTCCAGCACCATTGTTTTGATTAAAACTTTACGAGTCGTTTTTGGACATTTCCAGGGTAATCAAAATAAACGGGAACGTCACCAAACATGGACAATGGCTCTGGATTGTTTTTTAGACGTGTGTTATTAAACCTCTCCCCTCAACCAGCTGAGTGACTAAATGGCTCAGTCACTACGTCATATATGATCTCTATATCACAGATCTATAACTCACAGAAGTCCTAAAACTATAGAGAACCATAAACTCTGGGACTCTGCTAGTATTTACAAACCCTTTAATTCTGTGTCCATACCTTAACATGCACTGAGAGAGCATGCAAATAAACCAACAAAAACTATCAAACTGTCAAACTGTCTCAGTTGGTTATTAATGTAAATGTGAAGTTAAGTCAGGTGCTTTTAATCCCAAATCATGTCACTGAGGTGCGAGTTAGAAAGTGCCTTTTGAGGTCTGATCTTCACAACACACACTGTTGGATGTGCATGTTGACATGGAGCACATTTCTGTAGACCTCAGAAGAAGAGTTGTTTGTGCTCATTAAGCTGGAAGATTTTCTATAACTATCTGTAAATGGTCTATAGCCCAACAATAAAGAGTCAAAGACCTCTATAAGACCAATGGATAGAGTAAAAGGTAACTATAAGATGCACACTCAGCAATGTCTGTGCTGGGTAGAAAAAAAGCCCCTCCTAAATTAATACAGCTTTATTATTAAATTAAAGATAAATTTATATATGATAATTTACTTCACCCAGGAATCTTGTCCAATCAGATCAAGATATTCCTGCTAAAACACTGGAACTTTAAACCTTTAAACCAGAACTATCCATGAAGGGAAATGGATAGTTCTGTAACTCATCCAAAAAAAGTCCATGAGCACAAAAAGTTCATATCGCCTCCATCTCAGAGGTGGTGGTTAGACGTCACCTGCTGCTGGTTTTGCTGCTGAAAATGGTTAGAGCAAAGGACAGCAGAACTAGAAATATACATGTAAAATTCTGAAGTTTGGATAACCTTCAAAGAGACAGACCAAATGAATTGCACTAATTGGCTGCTTTAAAAGTGGACTAATTAACCCTTGTAAAAGATGGGTCTACACAAGGAACTGGGTCGCAGCCCATGGAGACACTTGTTGAGTCACAGAGAGTTACTAGTTGCCAGAGAAATTAGTGCTGAATAGTCAGATTTCATGGACTTGGACACAAATGGTTTAAATATAGTCAAGAAGAGTGCTTTGCAAATGCGTCTCTTCTCTAATCTTAGTATTGCTATGGGAGTAGATGCTGTGCAACTCTACCATGCTGGAATTATGCACATCTATCTGGAAGATTTTTACTTCTCCAAACTCCCAGAGAAATGTTACTAAACTTGCATATCTTAACAAAATTTTCACTGAGCAAACAAACTTTACTGTTATATATAGGGCTGTAACGATACTCCAATTCACGGTTGGATTCATATCACAATTTTTGACCCACGATTCGATACACAAAACGATTTTTTGAAAGAGGAAAGATGTTTTATTTAAATAACATAACGCAGAAATTTGGACGTCCAGATTTTATCCAAGTAGATCTTGGTTTAGCTTTGCTGCTAACCACAAGCGCCTGGTTTCATCTGACAACTTAT
>JBBDHI010000010.1:23922506-23941724 GCA_037177115.1 Craterocephalus stercusmuscarum | reverse complement strand
ACTTTATATAAACCATAAATTAATGATTTATTTGTGAAAAGGAAGGATTTAAAAGCATGATACGTTACCTTTAAATGTCATATGGATCTGAATTTTCCCTGAACAGATATAGAGATTTATGTTGGTTTTGCATTACAGCAGGCTGACAGTGATATTTATTTCTTGTTGTGTATTTAAATCTGACCAACTCAACCTTCACCTTTTTAGTTTCTTTTTCCAAGTTTATAATAATGCAAAATAAAAACACAAAAAACAAGTACCGTATACAGAAGCCTGCTAACATGTATTTGGCGAGCTTAAAGGGGATTGAGGATGCTCTCAAAAGGTATTAGTGAGATATCGTCCGTGGTGTGCTATGCATTTGTAGTTGACAGTCAGAGAGCATGATGATGGGCGGTCACTACCATATCTACACATACACATCATTAAAGCCCCAGCAAACATCAAATATGCATCTCTCAGACAAGCTGAAGAGTGATTCTTTGAAGATCATGACATGCGATGCAATAACATCGATCTTTTTCCGTGTTGTTATTACAGTTTTGTTTAGAGTATTGAAGCTCTGCACATGGAAGTTATTACCCTGAGGGCTTAGGAGTGCTTTTCCATCCATAGAGAAAAAGGTGGGGGTGGATACCATCTATACGTTATACTACGGGCTTATTTTTCCCTGAAGCCCCCTGTTTTCTCCGCGGTAAAGGGGAAGGCCTGGTTTTCTTTTGAGGTTAACCATGAAGAGTGTGAAACCTGGCCCACGAGAAAATATGTGTCGTCTTAGAAGAGAATGCTGCTTTAGTGTGTGAGAAGATCTTACAGAGAGAGAAAAACGAATCCGAATCATTACTTTCAAGGTAAGCTTAATTTCAGGGGAGTGCAGTCCAGTTCTTTCTGTTCTTTCCTGTACACACCAGCTTTCCATCCCTAAAGGGACTTCAGTGTAAAGTGAGTGTGTAGCTTTGCCAGGGTGGGTCATCAGCTCTATCACGCCCCCCTAATTTGGAAACATCCATGCTCTTCTTTGCCCATTTAAAGATGATCTGCCCAGCTCTGACTGGCTGCTGGGATCACTGGTCCAGACTTAGCAATCCCATAAAGCAGAGGAGAGTCATTGGAAGCCCATCTGGACTCCATCAGGACTAGGTAAAGAGAGCCAGATCTACATGGAGCAGAAGAGCCAGGCCTCTGCTCCCACCCACCATCACAAAAGATGCTGGCAATGGCTGAAGATACAAAATGATACACACATTATCATTAACTCAAATTGTTAATGATAATCTACTCAGTGTGTCTTACTTGTGACATTTAAAAGCAGATTGAATGGCAGTGGATATAAATCCTGTCCAAGGCGGCGTCAACGGTGTACTTGTGTTATATTGAAATTGTTGCTTTTCTGGCTTGTATCTTTATTGCGACATGTCTACCACACATTAGCAAGTGCAAGCCCAGCTCTCTCTTATATCAGAAAAGTAATAACTACAATGGACAATGGAAAATAGTGAGAAAAAAAGAGTTTGTTACAATTTACTTTCTTTTAGATAAATCTGACCATCTGAGCATGATATAAGAATCAAAGAACATATGAAATGTGACAGACTTTTTTCTTTTATAAGCTTTGCGTCTCATAAGAGAATTTTTTTCTCTCTTGAACTTTTAACACCCTGTGCATATGTATGTCTTGACAGTTGATTTAAGGCCGCTATCTTGGAGTTTCTCTGTCTCCACCTGGATATGCAGCTTACATTAAGCTGTGAGCTTATGTAAGAGAGACGCTGAAGAAGAGTGAAGTCGTACAGCAAGTTTCCACATGTGTTTGGATCGTGTCCCTCGTTCTCTTCAATACTGTCATTACAAAAACAACAGCCTGGGTCCCTTTACATTCCATCTCCCAGCAGCCAGTCAGCACTCTGTGTTTCTTCATGCTAGCATATATTAGAACTGTTCGGCGATGCTTCGTGCTCCAGCGGCACCGCTAACCGTTGCAGAGCTAACCTGGCTGTTTTGTCTCATTCTGCTTGGCCAGATTGTTCCACTGGCAGTATGTGAAGTTTACACGTCATTATTTTACTGTTTTATTCACTGGGACTTTATTAGGATGTTTCTCTGTCATTCAAATATAGATGAACTATCCTGGCTTTGTGTTCACTTCACATTTGATGTTTTCTTTGTTGTGGTGCTCAGCCTTGGAAAAAGGACCAGTTGCCATAAAGTAGCTAACGACTTTGTGTCCTGCTTCTTCAAAGATTTATTGTAATGATCAAGTTTTAGGCGGTCATGGTCAGGGCAGCTACACATGGAAATATAACACTGGAATAATGATAATGGGTCTCCTTTATGAGCACTGACATTCAGCCGAGTCTTTGATTCAACTACAGGAACTCCGGTGTGTGTGTGTGTTGCAGACATCGTCAATGCTCCGCAGTCGGAGGTAGAAGTTGTACTGTGGTGTAAAAGTTCTTTGGTCTACTGCTGTTCTATTGCAAATCGGCCCGCAGACACTGGAGATGGTTAGAGCATGTTCTTTCGCTAAATAAACCTCGGGTCTGACTGCTTGGTTGCATGATATCACAAAACTGGATTCATTTGACAACCATGAATACCTTTGTAGAGTTACATATGTCGGCTATGCCTTGAGGGTTTGTGTGTTTCAAATTAGTTGTGACTGGGTTCCATAGAGACAGTACATACTCTAAGAGAAGCAAGTCACCACCGGGACAATACCCATCGGGGTGTGTGGACTGCTATTTTGAAGCTTCAAATTCAGCACTTACTTGACTCACGTGGCCAGAGTTTACGTGGGAAGTCTAAATCTAAACTTAAAAGCATAAATCTGAAATTTAAAGACACTGCACATCCATTGAGAAACAGACCCTGTGAGTGAAGCACATTAGAACCATATGACCTAACAGTGAACCAAGCTCGGCCTACACAACACTAAACTTACAGAAAATAACATGATGCATTTCCAGTTTCTGTTGTTTGCACCCATCCCCCGACTAAAACACAAAAGCTGTCCTGCTATTTAAATTGCATGCTGTGATGCACAAGGTCTGCAGTGTTTGCAACAGTGGAACCAATAAAGACGAATAATAATGCTGTGCTGGAGCATTAAACTGCAATCTCTGTGTGAGAAGCTTTTTCTTTTTGGTTTTGGCGAAGCAAATAGAAAAGACTTGGCAATTGTTTCGACTTAGTAATGATAACTTAAAGGCAAAAGTTTCTTCTTCTCACAAATAAGTCCTTGTGTTCTGTCTCAGCAGATGAAGGAATGTATGGACACAATTTGTGAGGATTCTGTGCTGATAATCCATACTTGTCCTGCCTTTATCAATGTGGGGGATAAGTAGGCTGAGTTCAATAAAAGCTGTGTTCCAGACATGTCTTCTTTCTCATTCTAATGCAGGTCTTTAGATCAAGACAGGAATTCGGAGAGAGTGCTGACAATTTAGATTACGGGTATATCAAAGGTGAAGAGTGTAGAAGAGACAAGGGAACAGAGACAGTGAGTGAGAGAGTTGTCTGACTGCGGATGCGTAAGACTGTGTGTGTTTTTAATCTTTTTGTGCTGTGGGGATTCCATTACTTTTTTAGAGAGGAGAGCATTATGTCACTTATGAACACCATGTGTCTGTCCCCCCTGTGCACACGGGGAAACTTTAATTAGATCATGCCTGTTGAAAATGAAGACTGTACCACATGAAGGTCTATTGTTGCTTAAAATTGACCAAAACTGAATCTGCCAGTGTTACTGTTCTATACAGTACCATGTGAAACTTCACTCCAGCTGTGAGCCAGTCTACAGTACTGTACCACCTGATGCAAACTAAACAGACCCTGCTGGATGTTTCTGGTTAGTTGAGGTTGATTATCTGTTTTATGAGCTGCAGATGCATTGACTGAGAGTGGACTTGGCTTAGCTTCGGGGCAACTTAAGAATCGGTGAGATCTTGGACACAAAGTAGGATGTTTCACATGAGGCTTGTGCCTACACTTAACCCTACTTTCAAGTTTTATTTGTCTTTAGTCCAACTGTTCTATTAAAGATGACATAGAAAAAGGAGGGTAATAAAAAAAGATCCATTTTTACCAACACAGTGTTGACATGTACCGAGAAATATGAAACATATGCTGATAATTATGTTGTGAGAGTGATGAATAGTTAAATCTTTATTGCAGAACTTAAGAGGGATTTTATCTTCAGCTGATGATTTATATCTAAATAACTTTAAAGAATTCTTTCCAGGAGGAGGTTTGTCTCCTGTATGTGTGAAAAGTGATAAGAGCTGGAATTCCACCTCATAATTGAACTATGTTAGCAATCTTAAGTGCACCACAACCCTATGTCCTCTACCACATTCCTGTGCCACCTAGACTCCAAATTACAGTAAACTAAACCAAAGCCACACCATGGCAACGGAAGGGTGTCAATTTGGACAGGAAAGAATTTATTTGAACGTGACTAGAGTTTCTCTGGCTCAGCTCCCTTGTGGGGATGTGGAGAAGGCCTGTCTCTGGTTACTCTGTCCCCTTGACGTGTATGCCACATGCACCCTAAACAATAGTCAATTCATACATCTTTCTATCTGTCTCTGGAAACAGACACAGGAATGAAAAACACCTTTACTCTCCACTAATGAGAGTTTTTTGAAAGAACCATATACACGGCCTCATTGCCTTACTGATAAGTCAGAAATAGTGTTGAATTACTAGAAATGACTTGAATGACTAATTATTGGTAAAGTATTTGTTGACTTATTCATTTTCACCTGCAGGAGTATATTATACATTTATCCTTACATCAAAGGATGAAGCAATCTGAAAATTAGCACTGATTAACACCGACACTAACTGTGTTGATTGGTGGAGGTTTAAATAAAGATCAGAGTACCAAAATGAATGGGTGCCCTGCTGGTGGAGAGGTTAAAGCACCAATCCAGAATTACACATTATGTCCTTGGTTTGTATACCTTAGAGGACTTTGGTTTGATGCATCCCTTATCTACTTTCCTTCATTTCCTGTCATATTTCAACATTCTGCTATCAGTAAAGGCAAAATAAATAACCACTGGATTTCACTGAGTGGTCTGCAGAGAACTGATCAGATTTTAGATGTGGTTAAAAACTACATGCTGGCAGTGAATTTCTAATTAGTGTCAGAGGATACCCTGAGTTGAGCTACTGGAACTGTGAGGGAAAACATTCCCAGTTTGAGTACCCAACATGACCTTAGTGGGCTGATTTTTATCAGTCTCACATTTCTGTCTATCAGACATACTTTTGAGGCCAAGTGATGGAGCTGTGACCCAAAATGTCATGCTCTTCAAACAGGGAAAGCAGCTAGGTTTGTTATTCCTTTTCAACAACCTACCATAATGACACACACACATAGAAGGGGGCCATATAGAAGGATTTGATTCACAGCATCCAGTATGGAGACATACTGTAGGTTCTGTAAATGCTGGAGCAGCTGGCTCAGGTCACACTCTAGAATAATAAACCCATAGTATTTTGATGTGTGTGAAACCTACTGGACATACCCCCCTCCTTTTTTCTATATTCTCCCCTCCCTCAGTCTCTCTTCCTCAGTTCAGGCCAAAGAGTGGAGGTGATGATGGCCCCCAAGTTCCCCAATAGGCCTCTCTTACTGGTCCCACTCTCAATGGCTGTCTGTTCCCTGACATCTTCATCTTTCATCACCACCCCATCAATCCCATGCCTCTGTGACCATCCCTGCAGAGACAGGGCTCCACTTTGTCCCAAAACCCACCCCACTTCCCCAGCAGTCCCCCTGCCTCATAGACCCCCACTGTCCATGGGGCGTGACAGCTACCTGACAGCAGAGGCCCCAAAATGACAGAAATTTTATCCAGAGTCTCCCTATAACCCCCCAATGAATCAAAATGCCATTCGTAGAAACATCAGCATCCCCCAGTGCGCCCAAATACCACATGTGTGTCCAAGAGAGAGAGACCATCCCCCTCTAAGTTCATATTCATAATGGAGCCTCTCTTGCCTTGCTTTTATCCACATCAAGGTCCTCTGACCCAGTAAACGCCTGCAGGATCAAGGCCCCCTCCGGGAATAGAGGTGGATGTTATCGTAGCATTCCAGGTGATGTGAAAATATGCCAATTAGCATACCAACGAGAATGTTGTTTTGCTAGCTCCTTTTACTGAACCCCCCTTCCCTATAGCAGGCAGTGCTTATGTAAAGGCTCATAACTGTCACTGTAGCTGAAATTTAATATTTCATATATGTGCTGTGTAATATGTCTCTCATAGATTCATGATAGCATTTGGATTAAATTTAAGTTTTACAGCAGGTGGCCTTTAACTAATCCTGTCGAAGCCAGTAATGACCAGTATGCCTCCACAATTCCAGTACATACGTCTGCTATAGAGTAGTTTTTCATAGTGTCCATCGGCTTTTTGATGCTGGTGTGTCAATCCACCACAAAACAAGTGGTTGTAAAGGAAACAGGTTTGATCAAAGTAAATAAAAGTAAATCAGATAATCAGGTAATTAAATATTGATATCCAATATGAGTCTGTTTATAATGAACTCCAATTTTGTATAAATGTTAATCAGTAGAAAAAAAAGAAAAAGGCTAATTCAAACACTTTTTTTCTTAATACAGCTTAATACAGGGTTGAATTTTGAGATGTTGGTCTTCTTCTGTGAGCAACTTTTTCTGTTTTCTGAGTTAGCCTGCCGCCGTAATTGTCTGTCTAAAATGACTTATTGGAGAAAGGGAGGGATGAAGACTTTAAAAAAGCAAGAAATTCAGCTGACTCCAGCTTCAGCTTCATTTTCCTGAAATACTCAAAGGACCTTTATATAGTGAGTGGATGTACTTTTGCATGAATTTTCAATTTTGACTATGAAATATTTGCTTATTAATAAGGTGGTTTTGTTCCAAAATCAGATTCCCTGGAAAATCCACCACCTTTATTTATTTATATAGCCTGTTTAACGAAGTTAACCAAGTATAACTATTTCAAATACATTTAGCTGTTGTATTATTAGTTGCAGTCAGTGGCTGCCAGAAAGAAAATCTCATCGTTTTGTAAACACTTATATGAGGCACATAAACACAACCACTTATCCAAAATTTAACTTAGACAGAAGACAACTTCTTCTATTCTCTGATTATCAGTCCCTTATATGTGTGATCAACAAACAACAGCCCTCTCTTGCGACATCAATCGAAAATATGGAAATAATTTCCTGCATGGCCACAAGATACTAAGTCATGGAAATTAGGGAATGAGTAATTATTGCATAGCCAGAGGTTTGTAAAGCATGGAATAATTAGGCCATGACCGGGCCGTGTGCCGGAATGCGATGACTAAATTGTGACCATGTCTCAGTAATGGATGTGTTTGCGACTGAGGAAGCACAGTGTTATTACAAAGTAAAGCTAAGGTCAATTTAATATCACGGGATTGGATATAAGGATGTCCAGCAATTTCTAGCAGTTAATCACGGTAAAGTTGGAACAGACCGGGTCTCATTAAAGTGTAGCATCAGTGCAACCACCCTTGTTTCAAGTTATTCACTTTCCATAATTCTTATCACCCTTGTCTACAATGTATTTTTCCTATTATTCAGAACATTTCAAACAAATACTACATCATAAAGGTGATCAAATCTCCAATTTTAAGAACTTAAATGATAGGTATCAATTATAAAACCAAGGGTCCATCACATTTAAGATTTAAACTGTACACCAATTTGTTTCAGAAGAAGGATTCTTTATTTACCCAAGCAAGGTGGTCTTGAATAAGGCACCTAACCCAACAACTGCTCCCCAGGCGCTGTGGCTGACCACCTCTCTGGCGGTGTGTGTTTGCTGTGTCTAAGGTGAGCTCGATTGCTCATTGCTTTAACTGTTTATTCACAACTTCTAGAGGCCAAATTCACAAGAATGTTTTAAAAAATGCCATGCTTGTGAGGTGGGACAGCACTGGTCATTCACTGCCCCAGTGCACATATTTCCAGTCTGTCAGGAAAGCAAACTGGTGACTTTCTGTTTCCAAGTGGTTTCTGCAGCCTCTTACCTAAGATGCAATGTGAGGGACTTAGACAGTTGAGTTGACAATGTGTGCTAGAACTCTGTTAAACCACTTACCCTAACCTCTAACAATATGCTTCGGCCCAAAAGCATTGTTTGAGATACAAGGCACACTTTTCACATTGACTCTGGATCCAACATGACCAACATACCTGAAAGCCTTTCGCTCTCTCTCTGAGATGCAGGTCATACCTCTGGCCAATTCTAGCTCTTCCTACAGCAAATAGTCCCCTGACTGCATTTGCTGTGCAATTCGACTCTAACCAGAAGTGCTCCTCTCCTCTACTTTCCACGGAACATTCCTATCGGCAAAATGAAATCAGGTATTACGGTTTCATGGCACTTTAAGATGTTATTATAGACAAACCCCCTCGTAAATTGAATTTACTTGGCAAAATCAATGCGACTAAAAATAATGTTGTTCAGTTCTGACTTGCCAGTACTGTAGCCAGGAGGGGGCCAGAGGGGGTTAGTGTGAGATGTTGGTTGAGTGGTTGCTTGCTGCTGTGGGTTGAACAACGATATCTTTCCAAATTCTGCTTTGGTCTAGCACGAAAATGATATCACTCTTCTCTCTATAAATCAGTGAAATTGCTGGTTTGGACCACAAAAACAATCATTTTGTGAGTTCGCAACCTAATGATTTATTTGTTTACATTATTACCCCTAAGTATTTTAAGTTTGAAATTGCAGACTTTTCCATCCTTACCTCAGTTTGAAATGACCACTACTAGTAGTCATTTTTTTTAAATCATGAAAGCTTAAATCTTGAGTAGTGAATAATAGTGTTGCATGTGTCTGGATTTCCATTCATACGGCCCTGACTCCCAGCGGACTTGTGGTTCAGTGTAGGTTCTTGGCTGGTCTCGTTCTACCGGTGGAGGAATAGATTGTGGTGTGGCTGGTGACAGTGTTTGTGTTTCTGTTCTGACTTGTGCAATGCAATGCTTTTGCTCCTGCGTAAGTGTGATCTGGCCTTATGCTGTCAAGTCTACTGGTTTCATGTGGGATGTTGGTTCGAATTACAGCATGATCTTGATTTAAGATGCTGCTACTTTCTGCAGATTCCCTTCACACATAAACAGTTCGTCAAAATGCTTGATTTCCCTGTGCAAAACTGCTATCTATTAAATGAAATTCAAAAAAAAAATTTGGGGAAACATCTTTGACTGATAAATCTGATTGAAGGTCAGATATAAATACCTTGAAACACAATGGGTGAAAAGCTAAACATAGCAAATGAATGCGTTACTTGTGATTTTTACTCACTGAGGCTAAAATTACTCATGATGTTTACCTGTGGTCTAATCATGATGATGTTTCTACATAACTTTAAATCACATTCATATCCTGAATAAATAATATTCAATGAGCCATGACAAGTATTGAGAAATCATCCCCTGGCCTGTAAGACAAAGCCCAGATGTGTAGATAATGTTGTAGCAAACCACAGCAAAACTTCTTATACCCCAAGGTGCCCTGTTATCTGAAATGTAGAAGGTTTGTTTCTGTCTTATTGATTGGAAACCTCAGAGTCTGCATTTAGAGCTTCAATTTCAATGTGTTTACAATTTTGTCTGGAAGCTTGAACCCATATTTGAATGTTAGTTGTGCAATGATGCAGTGTTAAAGACTTGTGGGTCACTGCTAGGTCTTGGGAATGCATAGCCTGATTCTCATTAATCATGATGAGGAAAAAGAAAAAAATGGATTTTACCTAATTGGAAACAGAAGTAACAATAAGTCATGGTGGTTTAGTTATGGTTCCAGCAAGTTAAAGTACTAGAACTATCTGTTTACATCATGGTCTGACCTTTAGGATCATGTTAACAACATCTGATTCACACAAGACTGTGTTCAGGTTGGCACTCCTCATGCATACTTCTAACATTGATTTATAATCAAGAAAACTGAAAGAAACCCACCCACTGAGTGGTTCTGATGTATAGATGATGTTTTGAGCTGCAACATCATGACAAAAAGTGTTTTTAACTCACACACTCCCAGAGTTTTTGTCATACTAGCTGTAATATTTGTGTCTCTTTGGATTGGTGTCTGTGTAAGACTGATAGTTTGTGGCATGAATGAGATGCAGGGACGACATGAGAGGAAAATAAATTTGTGAGCCAAAAAGAAATAAATGCATAAAGGCACTAACTCCTCGAGCCATGGTTGGCTTTTTCATTTCTCTCTTTGCCTAATCACCTTCCCTTGTTTTATATAAACCTGACTAAAAGCCACCGTCATATGATGCAAAGCCAAAACCATTTGTTTCTTTTCTATCAAGTCATCGAACTTCACCACATCCAGCATAATATTAAAACTCTTCATACAGTAAATGGCCTTGAGTTATGGAACACATTAATAATATTTTATGTTTTTGGGACTATGTATTTGTCTGAGCAGCAGAAGGTTGTTCCAAGCCAGCGCAGACCTTTTATATTAGCAATGGTCACTGTTCAACATGTGGAAACATCTACAGTATAGCACCACACTAGCATCAAATTTGCTCAAATGAGATGAAGTATATTGGATACATTTTCAGCAACACTTAATTTGGATTGGTTAATGTTTACACATACGCTTATGTAAGTTTTTACACACTGCTTTTCAATATTAGCTTACCATTTATTGAATCAAATTGACACATAATCCACCATGTGGATTTAACTCATTTTCAAACCAGGTATGGTAAGATTATTTTTCATTGTTTTTTGATATGCAAAACATTAAAATTACAGGAATATGTAATTTCTTTTTCACTACTTGAACATGCTGCTAGATATTTTGTGAAAGTCTGGGACATGGAGACAGTGGGCAGTTTCACTTGTATTTTCACTCCAGCCTGTATACTGACATGATGATTATAGCACTGAAAGTGTCTTGTTCAAAACATGTTTTGTTTTTAAAGTGATGAATGAGATCACTAGAGCTCAGGACTTTCTGTGCTGCATTTGCATGTTCTCCCCATGACTTCTCTCTTGGTACTCTGGTTTCCTCTCACTCCATAAACATGTCTGTTGGGTTAATCAGTGGTTGCTTATCTATCTGTGTTGGCCCTGTGATGAACTGACAACCTGTCCAGGCTGCGCCCTTTCTCTTGCCTTGATAGCAGCAAGGATAGGCTCAAGCTCCAGCACATTAGTAATTGGATATAGCCAATAGATGGATGGATGGATGGATGGATGGATGGATGGATGGATGGTGAGCAACAATATCTAACTGTTCGGATCTCCACAGACAAACATTGTCATCTGCAAATATTCTTGGTATTCATGTGCAGAAACATAGTGTAATCACACAAGGTGAGAGAAATAGCAGAATTGAAATGGACTGGAAACATCTTCCACATACAAAACACATGGCTCCTCAAAATGTGTAAAAACACCCAAATAAACCCGTAAGACTGAAACGGAACTAGATAAATTTTGGAAAATCTGAACAAATGCAAGAGAACAGGCTGTGATTTAGTGACCTGGTTTTGAAAAGTTTAGAAAATGACCTGATTTAGAAGCAGTTACCATATAATTGTAGTTTTGTTACCAAAAGCAAGGACTGTTAAAACTGCAAGAGAGCTTTCTACACCAAATTGTGTAACAGAAAACAACATCTCAGAAATCCTTTTTTTCTGAAGATATGCATCCACTTCACATGATTTGTATCATTTACAAAATGAAAACCGTCAGTTGTTAACTAATTTGATAAACACCTTCGTTTTAGTTCATAGTGAGCTGAATGTGTTGTGTGCTAGGGCAGGGGTTCCCAAACTTTTCCATGTCAAGGCCCCCACACACAACATTAGCCTCTGGCCGGGGGCCCCCAAACCAAAGACAATGCTACAAGAAAGAAACATCAACTTTTAGACTTTATTTTCTCACTTTTATTCACTCTTCAGTAGTGACATTTGATAAGCATGAAAAGACAAAGATGTGCCAAAAATGCTGTAACGGAAATAGATGTACCCTGCAAAGGCACTAAACCTAGAAACCTTGAAATGGGCCTACTGCTTTTTCTACTACTGCTTAGCTTTCTCCCAGAATTCTGAGGACCCCCAAGCACCCCCTGAAGGCCCCCCAGGGGGCCCTGGCCCCCAGTTTGAAAACCACTGTGCTAGGGTACCCTGTTGCCTGTAAAAAATAGGTTTCATACTGTAAGTGAATGGGTAAATGATTTTGAATGGATATAAACTAGTTCATGTTCACTTGGCACAAAATAACAGAACATGTACCCACAAGAAGAAAAAGAAAATCTTAGTATGTATTGTAATAATTTGTGATAAACGTTTTGTGTATCATACTGTAACTTCTCTGTCTCTCCAAACAACCATTTAGCAACTCTGTATTTGCTATACAGTAGATGGTTATTTTCTGTACAAATACACAAGTTCAAGACAGTTTGATGGATGCTGTGTTCGACGATACATTAACAGCTGGCTTAATCAGACATCAGAAGCTATGTGTCAGCATGTTTTCACAATTTCCACATTGTGCTGGCGACATAAACAGTCCAAGAATGTCAAGATCAAGCTCCAAACGATATAAATAACAAAAAAAACTAAACTAAACAGCAGTCAGAGGGTAGCGTTGTCCTCTATATATCATTAGCTCAATGCAGATGAAGAAATGAACAATGGTTCGGATAATTAAAACTTTCCCATGGAGTCAGTAAAATGAGATATGTTCTGCTGATTGTGGCAGCCAGCTTATGAAAAGCAAGTAAAACTTAAGGCTTGTTGACACATATGGTTTATTTCTCTGTGGCCATGGAGTGTAAATCACAGACCGTGTCAGCCCTTGTCTGGAGTACACATTACCATTTATTTATGTTTGTGTGCATGTAACTTGTACTGTTATTATTGGGACACTAACAGTACCATCATGCCACTGACTGCGTCCTCTTACCTGCCTTCTGGTTTATGTTAGCATGAAACGCAGCAGTACCCTACAGATGTAGGCTGAGCAGTCCAGCAGAGAGGAGGCTAGCTGCGTGTGGATGCCTGGTGGTGATAAACTTATGGATCTGGGATCACAACACTTGCGCGTCTTGGCGGGAGATATGTGACACTGGAGAGAGAGAGTAGCAACAACGGCAGTAGCGCAGCCAGTGGTTATGCCAATCCCTCTGTCTCTCCCACTCCTGGAAACAAGTCTTTTCCACTCTTTATTGAAACTGATTTATACGTTTTGCAAAGTATTGAACAACACAGGTTCATGACACAGTGCGTGGTTTGGCACAGAGAGGAAGCAGAGTGAACACTCAAAGGGACTAACTAAATAAAACTTCTGCAAACAGAATGAACGCAGTGAGAAACGAAAGCCTATACCGACCTCCTGCTTTTATTACCGTGCCAGGAAGCTGTCTTGATCCAGAAAGAGACCGTTTCTCATTCAATTACGTGTTCCATGCGTACGTTCCAAAGCTTCATGCACAGCAGCTTCTGAGCAGGCCCAGTCTTTCACACACAGCCTCATCTCCAACACTCAACTCCTTGCCTATCAAAACACGTCTGCACAGGGTCTGTCTGACACCAGTGTGTACACTTACAGTATGCTTTAGTGTATATGCGCACTCTTTGTATTAAAAGGAGGATGCAGAGCATAAATTCAGGCACGTGCCGTGGCGTTTGGAATTCAACACTGCACAGTAGAGATGGTAGACACTTTCCACAACCCATTTTGGAGTGGAATGTGCACAGGTGTTTGACATTAACACCTCAATCATCGAGATAGTAAAGACACTGTAGGGGGGTCCGTTGTGCCTCCTTACTGGGACTTGTTGGAGGCATTGTTGATTGCCATTTAAATTCAATATAGATGCAGTTTTATAGCAAAAATTCACAGCGAAAAAACATCTCAAGGCACGTTACATGAAGAGACAATCATTTCTGTGAGCATTCGGTTACAGTGAGCGGTGAAAACACACATTTAATGGGAAGATTCCTCCAATAGAACCACACAAGATGGCTATTTGTCACTGGTTTGCGGTGCAGAGACAGGAAGAGACGCAAATCAGCTCTAGACAGTGTAAAATGAAAACCATCTTTAGAAGCCTCCTCCTTTTACTTTCATCACATCAATGTTTTATGGTTATTCTATGTTTCGGCCATTTACATCTAATCTTGTTCACAGTAATTCTTTAACAGTTGATGCTACTGATTTACTTGTTTGTTTAGTCTGTCTTCAGCTACTGGCTTCAAAGCAAGTTAGCCCACAGGAACAAGAAACCACACCGCATCATTTTATGTTCCTGTCTCTAGCTCAGCCCTGTCTAAATCTTTATAGTTTACACATAACGAAGACATTTTTAAAGCATATTTATCACTGCTCCAAAGTCCAGTTTGATGTTTATTACTGCCTGACATGAAACCTTTATCCACACTGAGAAGTTTTCTGTGAAATGGGGAGGAATGTGAGAAGCTAAAAGGACAGTGTTTACATCCTGCTCACTGTTATTGCAAGTATTCCTAAAAGGTCAGGAAATAATGTATTTTTCAGCTGCAGGAGGATGGTTTAGTTCATTTGCAGTGTTTGTTTATAGCTGTGTAACATTTTGCTCTTTTGTGTTTCTCAGCCTGGGTTCCAAACATCAACTTGACCGATTTGTCAAACCAAAGGCTACACAGGTATGTCCTGAAATGCGCCTACTTTAAACACAGTGCATGCACACTCGCTGTTTCTGTCTGCCTGTCGGTTCTGGACATCATTTTAATCCATAATCTTCTACCTCCTCATATCGCATCGCCTCTGCATTTACAGCTGTCATCTTAAGTGCTTAGCTTTTCAGCCACATGGAAGAGTGTTAAACTCTTTGAGACACGTCGCTGTTTCTCCCTGCAGGAGCCAGCATCTATGAATGGATATGTGTTTTGTTGTTCTGGAAGATGCACAAATGATAAGAAAACAGTCAGGGATCTGCTTTCAGTGCAGCTCAGTCAACAGAGCTGTGCCGCAGACCGCAGGCTAATGAGACATTGTCCATTTTCTGCTGCTTACCCACATTACAGGCCCTGTTGGAGCACAGCATGTCTCTTTTGAGCTTCCCTCTTTTCACCCTCACAGTTAATCCCGGTTGTGGCCTTCCCACTTTATTCCTGTTTCAACAAGGCAGACCAGAACAATTACCAGAAAATGAGCCTATTGAGGACTCGTTTGTGTTCACTGTGTGACTTGGAGGTGTGCATCCTTGCCTACGGTAAGTGCGGTTATAACCTGAAAGGCTCTTTTTCTAAAAGTAAGTGAGTGAGCCCTGGAGGCTTGTCAATCTCCAGCACTTGATATCACAGCGGGGCTATTAGGACCTCTGTTTTCCTGGAAACAAACAGGCACAAAGGCAGGCGAGGTGCAGTACCGCTGAAGTGGGCCATGGATTGATAGTGTCATGCTTGACTGCTCTGTCCTGTTACTCAGTTCATGACTCAGAAGAGCTATTAATGAGAATTATAAACCAAGGAGTGAGGTTGTTGTGTTTGGTTTGAGCTCCAACACAACTGAGTGGTGTGACATAGCTCCTCTTCGATGAGTCCCGTTGAGCAGGGGCCGCCATGGTTCACACTGTCAGTGTGAAGTCGATTGTGAGGGACACAGGAAAGTGAGCAGTGAACAGATAGAGGGTTAAGCCCCTGTGGAGGGAGCACTAAATCTGGCATTAGTGTCACCAGCGTTTGGACTGAGCCTGAGGAGGAGGATGTGAGAAGGGTGAGTTGAAGTGAGAGCAAGAGGGATGAGAGGGAGGTGTGGAGGCAAGTCTGGGTTTGAGTGGAAACTTGAATGGAGTGGAAACTGGGCTGGAGGCCACTCAGCAGATCCACCTGAACCCTGCCAGAGAAATCATCTATCAGGAGTTTAGGGAGAGAACCATTTGCCCCCCAAGGAAATTCAGTCGGGGTTTGTAGAGATTTGGCCTGCTCTTTGGGCTCTAATGCAGGGATATTTCGCTAAGTGAAGTTCTCTTGTTTGCTGGAGAGGGTGCCAGAGCCTGTCTGCCTTTTAATGGGATCACAGCAGACAGCCAAGGAACCACCGCCAGGTGAAGCGATTCCCCTCCCTACTTCCAGCTGTGTAAACACTCACACGCACACACACACACACGCACGCACACGCACGCACACACACTCTCCCACCCACACACAAATAGACACATGTATTATCACTTTTTATAAAAGGCCTGGCTCACATCGAGGGAAATGCTCTCGCTCCTCTTTTCGCTCACACATAAAAACAAAGCGTATTTTTCTGCCTTTGACAAAGTTCTTGGCCTTGTTAAAACCAATGAATTGCCTAAAAGATGTAAACAAATTTTACAAGAGTCGGTGTTGTCTTTTCTCATGCCTGGGAATGTTCAAAGAAGCATGACGTTGTCCTTCCTCTCTCGTTGCCTCTATTGCTTTTGTATTTAATTTTCTCGTAAATCCTTATTTAGCTTTTTCTGTCAATCTTCATTCGGTTTGCAACCTTCATTTTTTTCCCACTGCTGTTAAAAGGTCTCTAAATCATTTTGAAGATTGTTGTGCAAAATCTCACACCATGCAGTTTTTCATATTTAAAAGCACAATGTTTATATAGTTACAAGCCTTTTTAGAAATTTGGTTCTTAATCAGTCACATACTATAGACTTCGGTGTATTTGTGCAGAGAGAGCAGGAGGAAGCAATCTTAGTGGCCAGGCAGTAGCTCCACTGTTAAAGGCATTTGGACTTTAAAGCTCCATTGTTTATGTAACCAAGAGAAAGTCAAGACTCCCCTATGGCCCTTTTGAAAAGCAGATGCCGGAGATTTTTGCCGCTACATTTTATGGCTTATTTGCTACCAAGGAGATTCTGAAATTTCTTATGGGACTCAGCCTGCCTTCCCTTTCTCTCGTGTCAGGCAGAAGTTATCTCTAAGAAGGGGTTTAGTTGCCACCAGCTCAGTCTCTAGCCACTGATTACAACCTATACTTGTGCTAATCTGCCTGCTTCTTAAATCTTTAAACCTTTAATGCCTTTGACTGGATAATACATCTCCTATTCAGTAAGAGTCAAACCAATACTCTCCCAGTTCCAGACTGATTTTCCCGCCCTTGCGATGGCTTCTTTGTGTCATTTCTCAGCTGTTTTCACTTTAATATCAAGGCTGCACACACTGCAGAAAACACCTCTCCTTAACAAGTAATTTAGTTTCCCATTCAGCCTTGAGAGATTATTTTTCATTAAATTAGGAAAATATTCCATCATTTGGTTTGGATGGTTCCACTTGCCACGGCAGATAGTTGCACTAGAGTCAATGGTAAACACGCACGCACACACACACACACACACACACGCACACAGACAGACACAAATCAGTCACTGATGGCCCCCTGAGTCTCTGCACCACTGATCTTTTGGAGGCGAGCTGTAATAATCAAAAGCTCAGCGGAGCCGTTGTGTTGACAGAACTTTCATAATCAGATAGTGTTATATAATGTCACAGATCTCGCACAGTGTGTGAGCATATTTTAATGTGTAATGTGTTCAGCCATGGGTGAAATCTCAGCTGGACAGTTTAATGTTTTTAATTAGAGCTAATCCACTTTGCCTCACAGCAACAGGAGGAAGGTCCAACCTGAGACATTAATCTAACCGTATTTTATTCCAGTGGAGAAAATCTAGTCAGAATAAGATCACCATGACCCTCAAAATGAGTTCTTCTGCTTTGATTCATGTGTGCGTCTTCATGTGTGCCTAACCCCGTTGTGTTAGGGTTACTTCTTCTGCTGCCAGGGTAATCTCGTTTTAATAAAAGTGGGGACTTCTTGTATGTTTGTAGAGTTTATTCCAGAAAAAAGCTGGCTTGCACAGTGGCTGAGTCTGTGGAAAAGAAATGTTCTTGAAAGCGATCACATCTTTGTTACAAATCAACTCCTCCAAAACATTTGATTTTAAAAAATGACTGCAGAACAAAGCTGAATATTTTCCCCCACTTTTGACATTTAGAACACCAGATGTTGGATTTTCTGACTAATATGAGTTCATATGTGAGTATGTTTTTTTTTTTTAAGTTTCTACTTACTAATTATTCTACAGTGTATTTTTTCTGCCTCATTGTCTGTTTTGAGACAGGTTGCAAATGTCTAGCCTCCTGTTCTGCATTAGACCGCGGGTAACTCAGAGCTCATCTCTACAAAATTCAGCTTCATGTGTTTGCGCAGCTGGATTCCTCCGGTTCCTTTGGGGGGATCAGTCAGCTGCTGTCCCTCCGGATGTACCACCAAGTCCCCAAAACATTCCTCGCCACCTTTGTAATGCCTGCTCCATCTGCATACATAAATGAGTGTTGTGTTTTATGTGAATATAAACGGGTTTTGTCATGCATAAAGAGCTTACATCTGGTTTACGTATTGCAGCAAAGAGATTTAATGTACTGCAGAATTCAGGCTATAGTGTAGTGTTAATGTGGTGTTAATGTGTATGTGTATATTTATAGACTAGTGTTCTGCACTAAGTTTTAATGTTGGGCTGGGCACCTCATACCGACCATAATGTTTCTGTAATGCCAGCATGCTGCGGTTGTTGGTTTGATTCCCCTGACTACATGTCCAAGTGTCCTTGGGCAAGACACTGAACCCCACCTTGCCTCCTGATGTGCCTATCGAGGGTATGTATGTGTATAGAAGCACTAAGTATGTATCAAATAAGTGCAGTATGAATATGTGTGTAAATGGGTGAATAAGATATGGAGTGCTAAAATGCTCTGAATGGTCACATGACTATAAAAAGCTACACAAGTACAGTCCATTTACCATAAGTGATTTTTTTCTGATTACTGACGTTAGAAGATCTGCAGTTAGAACACACCGTACCGTCCTTTTCGATAATCCGGGGTCGTGGGGCAGCAGCCTAAGCAGGGAAACCCAGACTTCCCTCTCCCCGACCACATCTGCCAGCTCATCCGGGGTGATCCCGCGAATATTGGAAAAGGAGACATAATGATACAACACTGTATTTTTTATTTGGATGGTAAATTGCATTACCATGTTGACAATCATGAAAAAGACACCAAAATCATAAAAGTCACTGTCAATAGGAAATTTAAAGGTAACGTATCATCCTTTGAAATCCTTCCTTTTCACAAATAAATCATTAATTTATGGTTTATGTAAAGTAAAACTGCAATCCTTTGGTCTGAAATC
>JBBDHI010000010.1:23880554-23893784 GCA_037177115.1 Craterocephalus stercusmuscarum | reverse complement strand
CGCATCCAGTCTCCGGACAGCCTGAGTGAGGACATGATTGATGACTTGTGTACTGTAGAGAAAGTCTTTTAAATGAGAGCAAAATGGAGATCAGAATGTATGACTTCATCAGACCTGTTCAGCTCAATGCAGGGGTAATGAAATGTGGCAAACTCTTCTCCCTCAGCTCAGACCATGCATTTTATTTCACAATAAGGCCTTGCTATCAGAACACCGCCATTAGTGGGAGTGTGCAGACATGATGATCAGCAGCAGCTGAATTCATTGTTGAGTCGTTCAGAAAAATGTGTGTTTTAAAGGAATGAGCCCAGTGTTTGATCTCGCCACATCGATGTCATACTGCTTCAGTTTAGAAGTAAATGTACTCTTTAATGTGTATATGGTCTTTTTTTTTCAAATAAGTGGGTTGAAAACTGTTTTCTGAAATAAAGACACTTATTAAGTAAGTTAGCTTTGTCTATGAACTGTCTACAGGCCAAATTCTGAACGGAAATGAGGGAGCAACTACTGTAGATATAGACAAAGAAAAAAGTCCTCCCTTGAGGCGATTGATTTTAATGAAATGCTTAAACTTGAGTATGTCTGTGGTGTTTACCTCTGTTTCACAGCAAAGAGGTTACAGGTCTCTCTGTGTGGAGTATGAACTGATTTACTCTCGCTGCATCAGTTTCCTAGCACAGTCCAGTTCACCGTGACTGGTTAATGGTGAGCATGTGTGATTGTCTGCCTTAGCCTGATGGACTTACAACCTGTCCAGGGTGTAGCTGACCTCTCGCTCTGTGACAGGTGATGTATGCCCCAGGCCCCTCATGCTCCTAAACATGATTAAGTGGAGGTATAAAATCATAGTAATTCTAATAGTACTTTGACTTTAAGGGTGTTTTTGCACTTCTTTTTTTTTTGCACAACTTCTTAAGAACTTTATTTTATTTGTAAATATAGATGTTTGAATAAATGCCGGTTGAAGTTGCTCTGGCTTTACCAAGTAAGTAAGCATTTCAGGTGTTATTTTGTTCTTCTTGCTAACACATCTAAAGACATGCAACAAAGGGTTTATATTGTTTCGTCCTATTCTTCTGTTTCAGAGAATGATTTAATAAAAAGATTTCTGCATCAGTGCTACCATCACAAAAGTGTAAATGAGCTTTGCCAAAAGCACTGATACAACCCCATCACAGAGAATAGAGTTGGGACTTCTTCCTGGTATGATTTTAAACACAGTACAGTCGTTCTTTTTGGATTTGGACCAGAGCACACAACACTGATTTCAGGAATTTGTTTGACTATAGCTCATATTTCAGTGGTGAGATGATCTATTTCAGATTCTTCAGAACCCGGTGAAGTGTGGACAAGGTTAATATCAGACTTTTTTTTTCAATAAAATTCAAATGACACCTGTGAATGAAACTCTACATTGGACCTACAGGTAAGACATTCGCTTGCCAGTGTAATTATATCAGCTATTCACTCCTTCATTACACACTGAAATTCTTCATTGTTGCTATAAATGTTCATTGATTTTAAGTACAGCCGAAGATGTCATTGTCACGTACAACAAAGTTTTTGCTCAATAAAATTCAGAGTTCGAGTGCTTTTGGATCTTCAATAGAAACAAAAACCTTCACTTTCCTTCTACAGTTTCAGCACAACTGCTGTATAATTCCCAAACTTGTGACATGCCTATGATCATCTCAACATTATCTTCTGATCATCTAGCCTTCTCTGGAATGCAGCGGCCTCTTTGTTACTCTCAATTTTCAGATTTCTAGCATCTTTCCTCACGTGGGGAACCATATTATCACAGACATCTTAGCTTCAGCTTTGACTGCTGACAGCACTTTAATAAACAGCATGAAAGATTGACCCAACAGTAACATTTTCATCCCCTCATACCTAATATTTATTAGACCTTCACTATTAATTTCTATTTTAAGTAACCCCATTGGAACCTTTTAGAGAATAACTGTGCAGCCTCCGAATATTCATTACACCTGTCAGTCAAGTAATCTGTTAATTGTGTGCATTTGTGAATCTAGATAATATTTTAGCATGCATGCGTGTGTGTATGCTCTCTCAAGTGTCTTTTAATGTGGTAATGGCTCTCTACCCCATCAGGATAAGCATAATGAGCCCAGTCAGGTGTGTTAACACCACCCTCCCACCTGCTTTAAACCTGCTGAGACAGGGACTTGTGGAACGCACAGGAAGCCGGTTGAACCTCAGGGGTCTCCATTGCATATTTAGATCTCCCTG
Organism: Craterocephalus stercusmuscarum; assembly: GCA_037177115.1. Taxonomy (NCBI): domain Eukaryota; kingdom Metazoa; phylum Chordata; class Actinopteri; order Atheriniformes; family Atherinidae; genus Craterocephalus; species Craterocephalus stercusmuscarum. Next base: position 23,891,531 of record JBBDHI010000010.1, on the reverse strand, counting down.
AATGCCTCAGGTACGCACAGAGCTATGTTTGATCGGTGTCTGTAGGCTCCATTTATGAACATGCATTTGCATTTTTATGAATGCAGAAAAAAAGTTTGAAGGCAACTTGTGTTGAGGTGTCATGCATCTGTGGCTTTGAATGTGTGATGCAAATCAAGCCTGCATGTGTGTGTATGTACGTGATATCAAAGCCTTGGACTGAGAAAGGAAGCTGAAAGAAACTCATGTCTGTGGTGTTTTTCTAAGGATTATCAATGGCTGCTGCAGTGTCAGGCCCAGCAATTTCTCTCAGCTCCAAGAGCAGGACAATGAATGCAGGCATTATAAAACACAATGCTTTTGAGATTGGCCAAAGATCTATTGGGCCAACAAAGAAAATCAGGCATGAAGAATGAATCAAAAGGTAGAGGTTAGGAATTGTAGGCTTGTCCAAAAGACAGCAATAAAGAATTCAATACAATCCCCCCTGAGAAATTAAGAGAAAGTTGCAGCCAGAACAGCAGACTCTGTCATCATCTCCACTGGGTGAGCTTTCTTTATTTAGATACTATGCAGGTTCACTGTATGAAACTGACCACAATAATTATTCTGAATATGTCTAAAGGGTGTGAAAACATTCCTGTTATCATTCTGGAAAAGTCTCCCCTGCTGTCATCAGATGGGGGGAAATATTATGAGTCTGTCTGCTGGCAAGTGTGTGTTACTCAGGGACAATCCTGCTGTGTTTATTTTCTGTAACAGTAGACGTTTAGCTTCCACATCACACAGACCAGGATCCCTTAGCCACAGCAACGACCTCACTACTGTTTCCGCATGGGGATGATTTTGAGAAAAGTGAAGTGTGTGTGTGTGTGTGTGTGTGTGTATGGGTGTCGGATGGAGAGAAAAAGAGTAAGGGTTTTGTTTTAACAGGGTGTGTATGAAGGGGAATGATTTTAAAGCTTAGGCGGGGATCAGAAAATGATTAATATAATTACAACAACCAGGAAAACTTGAAGTTTAAACCACAAAATTTAATAGATCGCTCTTGTTTGTTTATTCTAAATCAGCTGACGAATCAGTCGGTGAATCAGTTCTGCTCCTGCAGGCAACAAATAGCATTTCGAGTCCCACTTATTTTTCTTTTTTGTAGTCATTTTTCCCAAATATAACTTTTAAAAGGAAAAGGAGTCTTTAAATGGCAACATACAGTATTTTAGGCACAAAAAAACATCCTGTTTACATTAGTTTCCATCACGCTCTTGAAAAAGTTTATCCAGATTTCCTTTTCAGACATTTAATAAAATATAACAGTCAGCAAGCAACCAAGCAATCTTTGGACCAAGATTGATCAAAGAGGCAGTAATTGGAATTTTTCCAGCTGCTGGTAATAGGAAGCTAAATTGTTTACAGAAGCAGCATGCGCTCTGTAACTGTTAAATGATGATTTTTGCTAAGAAAAGCAAAAAGAGCGGAAAATCATATGTCAAAAAACAGCCTCTGTTAGTTTCTGTCCCTGCTTTGTTGATATTGGGCGTTGTGGTGAAGGATGGCGTCAGCACCAGGCAGCGCTGCTGCTCACTGGGCCCAACATAAGGGTGATCTATCTGGTCCCATCAAAACAAAACGACATGGCTGACTCTCCTGCGCCCATATGGAAAGCATTGGGTCATACTCAGAAACAACACACACATATGCAGGGACATGCACATAAAAACAGAGAAAAAGGTAAACGGAGCTTCCAGATGACTACCCCGCCGCCCCACCCACCCACCCTCTCCACCCCTAACCCAACCTCTCAGGTTACAGGAACAAATTTTCCAAAGCAGCATTTTCATCTTAGTTTTTCCTCTCAATGGCTTCATCGCTATTTGGAGACTTGTCATATGTTTCCATCAGGCCGATGTGTTACTGTAGGTCACTTTTCTCCTTTCAAAAGGGAAGCTAATGCATTAAAATGATCTAATGCAGCATCCTTAACCTCTGTAGGCCCGAAACCCCTGTGATGAATATGTTTATTGGTCTCAGCAATCGTATATGCCTGTAATTCCTTCTTAACTTCTTAAAAGTTTTGACTTTGCAGAGGAAAAAATGTAATGAATATCGTTAAATTATTAGACTTCCCAGCTGAATCATCTAGGGCTGATCCTGTCATTTCAAAGAAATGTGAGGATGGTTAGAATCATTTAGAAATCTTTTTGTGGGTGAATGAGGTTTGAAAGGGTTAAGTTTTATTGGAAGTTGAGGCCAGAGCGTGTCCCTAAAATTCTACAAAGACTCTGTTACAGTGGTGTTGATGCAGTAGATCCTGAACCTTTATGAGTGTGCTGAAAGCCCCGCTGGTGGGAGGGTACACAGATGGACTCCGGTCAGTGGAGGCTAGTGGGCAGATGATAACAGGAAAGCATGGACTACTAATGAGTGATCCAGATGAGAGGGGGGACTATGAAGGAATAGGGCATGACCTGCTGCTGGCACTGGGTTTATAGGTAGCTCAAGGAAGCACTTCAGTCACAGTTGTTCTAGAGAACAGTACCACGATGAGATGCTTACTTGTGATTTAATTTAGCATTGTTCTTTTTTCACAGTATGCCAATGCTTTGCTTCCCATTCCAGGCATTTAATTAATCTGGGGTTTCTCCTTCTTGCTGTGACTTGCTAAAGTCATGCTTTGTGCATTGCACTTATAATTTCTCAAGTGTGTAGTCACCCTAACCCTGAAGAGCACGCATATCATTACTAAGTTACCTGGAGCCATGGTTTCATCACAGTCCAGCTCATCTGAACTGCCCTTTGAAGTCAAAGAAAGTTACACAGTTACACAGTTAGTTTATTCTTTTCAAGCCCAAGCCTCCGTCACCATTCCCCTTCCATCTTTATGTCAAATTTCTTGTCTTGATTATCTTTTAATACGACTCCGGCAAAAACACCTGATTGCAAAGAAGTTTTAAATTCGAAGGCTGGTGACACGTGGTGTTCATCCACAGCTGCATGTAATTGTTCAACCATCCGAAAGACTTGTGGCTGTTCCCATCTCCATAATCACAGCCAGCATTTTAACAGTAGCCATGTGTCCTGAAGTACTCTCTGTGGCTTCATGTCTATGTGCACTCAATCTGTATACACACGCTGCACACACTTCAAGTCATTAGTTCAGAATCACTGCAGCCCTTTAGAGGCTGGCGTCTAAACTGAGAGCTGATAGCAGGAAACATGCCATAGGTGCTCAAAGCAGGCCGAGTTTTGTTAACTACATTTCCAGAACCATCACATTTATTATCATGAAAAACTGTGCCTCTGACTTTCACACTGACACATGAAAATATACTTACACTGTTCATTTACATTTATTTTTCTCTTGACATTTTGTAACCGTGTGCGGTTTCTGAGCTGTCCCCTTAAGAGGCTGTTTACTTTTCCTAAAGCAGAAAACACAACTCCTCTCCTAGATGTGTTGAGGAGATCAGTTGTGAATGGAAAAGATTGCTCACCTATGAAAAATAAAGAGTAACAATGTAGTTATATTTCTGAAGATGTTCAAATTTGTCCTTCTAAGTTGAAGGCGCCACATGAGAGAAGGAGTAGTTTTGGTTTCAACATATTAAGATACTTAGAAAGAGACAGCAGCATTATTATAAGTTGAAGGAAATTATTTACAAGACCTTGCGGGTCTTAGTGTTGAGAAGTTGTATCTTCTTTCCGCTGTCCTTGGCAGACATTATGTCCGTATGTTGCAAATTAGATTCCCGGGGGAGGAACAGGGGAAGACTTTAAGAGGTTGACAGCAGAGGAACATTTACCTGACTTTAACAACCCTCTTTCCATGTCTGCCGAAAGAAATAGTTTGCTTAATTTATTGTAATTACTTTTAACTTGGCATGCCAAGTGTGAGAAAGGGTTCTGTAAGTTGTAAACCTATAGCTTTCCCTGTCTCGATTGTAACTTGTGCTTTAGAGCTTTCTGGATGTTTTGCTCATGGCTGAACTATTTAAAAGCCCATTTCCCCTTCTAAAAGTTCTTTCAAGGAGGAAAGTAATTAAGCTATAAACATCTGGAAACACACTGCTGAAAAAAAATCTTTTAGCTAAAAAAAAAAAGCTAAAGGTGCCAATTACTTCTTTTTTTTTTACTACTTATTAGTATGTATGTACCCTTGTACGTAGCCTACTCTCTTAGATACTGTTCAGTACTGTCATGATGTTTAGAGACAATCTTCTACAAACTGTCCTAGAAATGATCCTGCTGTATCCTGTCATGTTTCTTCACAGTGACCAAGTTAAGAACAACTGGTGTCTGATTAAAATACCACAGTCCGAAATATTATGCATCTGACAGTGTACTTTTTTCAACATGTAAATATATTTTTGTTTAAAAGAAAGCGACAAATACAAGTATAAAAATCTAACTTAGTGTTTCTGAATATGTTTAATGTCTAACTGAAAAATTAGCACCATGCATTTGATTAGTGAAACGCATCAAAGGTTTAAGCTTTATTTTTTTCAAGTGGAGAAATCTAAAGATTTGAAACAATAGCAATAAGCATGGTGGTAACAATAGAATTTTGCTTCTGAAAGAAAATAAAAGACTAATCTTTTCTCCCACCTTTTTCTGACAACTTCCCAATGAAAAATATTTGCAGATGCCTTTTGATACTTTACCACACAGCCATGCAGACATACATACATGCTTTTCTCTCAACTGTGTAAATATTCATATGAATTCTGGTCAATTTTACTGTTATTTGTTCTTTCTCTTTTCATTTCATTTTCTTTCTCTTTTTTATTATTTTTAACCTTGATTCTTGGTAATTAGCACCTTATAGTGTCACAGTGATTTTATCATCTTCTGCAGGAGAAACTGTCCAGGACTCGGAGCTCTAGACTCTATGGGAGTGTAACCTCTTGGAAAATGACAAAGTGTGCCACAGAAAACACTGAATATTAATAAAAATACAGACTGTTTAGTTTTTCTTCATTTGCGGCACTTGTTTCCTTTATTTCTCTTTTAATCCATTCTGTTTTTGCTATTTCGTTTTTGAACATGTTTCTGGCATCAACCTGCTTTCTAACTGGAACAGATGTTGTGCTTGGATTGTGCCGGCATTGTTCTGGTGCAGCTTCAACAATATGCAGGAGTACATTCGGCGGTTGCGGTCAAAGTGAGTCTTCATGCCTACTATTTCTTCGTTTTGTGATTTTAAGGAAAAGAGCAAATATGGTCTCGAGCCCACCCTGTCTTGTCAATGTGAGTATGGTTACGCTTTTCTGAGTAAATATCACTTGTCAAAATTACTGAAAGGTCAATTGGTCAGTTGACTCATTGACAACTGAACAAACTTGGGTGCAGATGGTCCATTTACAGGAAATTTACTTCATATGTTTCCGTGAAAAATAAAGAAATAATAAGGTTATAAAAATGAGGTCAAATGAGGTAATTCTACCCATTTTATATCTAATTGAGCAAATATTAATATTCTTATTGGATCATTGAGAAACATTAAATATATGTATAAATGTATATATATGTATGTATGTATATATATATATGCATATGTGTGTGTGTGTGTGTGTGAGTAATGTACAATTATCTTATATGTCATTGGGTTGGTTTGCCTATATGCTCAGGTAAATCTTCAGTATTTTCACTCTTTGGGCTGGATCTACTAAGATCCCAGACTGATTTACGTCTGCAGTCCTGCATAACTGGTGTGTTTCTCATCCAGAAGGTGCAGCCATTTTGCAACTGCTTTTCAGAAGTGTTAAATATAAGTGCAGAAACAGTTTTTAGTAAATCACATTGGCCGTGCTAAGCTGATTTATTTGCATCTACTCATCCCAGTAGTATGCATGTTGTGGCAGAAAGGCCTAGACTGGATATTCATTCAAGGGAGACGTGCTGGGGGTTATTTTGCATGTAACCGGCGCAGTCCTGCATCCTTTTAGTGAGTCAGTTGCAACATATTTTTGATGTGCTGTCAAGTTTGCACACATTTTAAGCATTGATAGATCCGGCCCTTTCACTTATGGATTCTTTATACAAGTAGATCTGTAATTATTCTAGTGAGAAATGTTCTCTGCTTGATGTTTGCATGGAAGTTCACTCATTGCTTGCCACAATATTGGGACTTTAACTAGTCTACTGACTTGTTCAGCATGCAGGTTTAACATGTGAACAGTTTAACATAACATGTGAATGAGCTGGAAGTTCGGTTAAGGTCCCACAGGACAAGTGCTGTATACAAATGTTTCTCTGTTTAAATGGAACCATTACATTCAATCAAACAAAGATGAACACAGTGGAGACAGCAGTGCTAAATACAAGATGGGAACCAAAATGGTAAAATAACTGTATACAATCCATCATTCTGCATATCTGTCTTTATAATTTTGTATACAGATGATCAAACTATCTGTGATAATGGCAGTTTGTATATGAAGCAGCATCCACTGTGCTCAAACAGACCGCAGAGTATACAGTGTGCAGTATGTGGTTTACAGAGCTCTGATTGTAACCCTGTTACTGTAAACTATAGATTCAGTATCAAAATTCTGAGGCAGCTCCTTACCAGTTATGAGCGCAGCAAGAACAGTCAGCTTTGATCACTGTGGAGAATGCCAGTTTACCAGCGCATGCAGCCAAATTTTGTTACTGTCGATTGACTATTGAGTGATTTCTGTGTCAAGATAAATGTTAAGGAAGAGAGTTGAGTCTGACTGTAAGATCTTTTAACTTCCTTTGTGAGATTTATTAGTAGAAGATAAAGCTGATAGCCATCTGCAGCCACGCTCACATCACTCATCGAGCCAAAGCTGATCTGCTGCCAGAGCACACAGAATGATACATTCCTTAATGAGTCTGGCAAGGCAGAGCATGTGAGAGAAATTTGCAAGGTTCACGTTATCGATCTTTTCATGAATCTGTTTCTGATTCATGTTCTAAAAACAGCTTTTAAATCATTTTCTCCTGCTTCACTTTTTTATTTTCAAGTTTGAAGGGGAGATATATACACGTATACGACTGACTGTGTTTGTGTTTGCAAACGGCCAGATTAACTGCCTCATTATCCAACAAGCCAGTAGTGTGTGTGAAAGATAAGAAGAGAGGCATTAATCACATATAACACTGATGCTGTCTTACTACTTCCTTTAGATCAAAACAGACGGCACACAGGTGTTGATATGTGACAAATATATATTAATCCTAATTACTTGTTGCACTCAAACAGCTGACAAATGTGTGCCAACACAAATACAAATGCAAAAAGCCACATACACACACAGGTGCCGACACAGAGTGGAAGTAGCTGGTGGATGGTGAGTGGAGCTCCGTGGAAAGCGGTCTGCTGTGAGTCTGCTCTCTGCTGGACAGATCCACTGTGATGTGGCGTTTATGTATCAGTGTTTGCTTCTATCCCATCTTAATGAAGTTGAAGCAAGTTAAAAATACATCTGAGGTTTCTCTTTCCAGGTTTAGTTGAGAGTCCTTTTGTTCAAAACTCTTATCTTCAAAGAGGACATGTGTTCTGGGGTCTTGTTGATATGAAACAGAAGAATTAGCTTCTTGCTTCAGTTACTCCTCTCCCTAAGAGACAGTTTATATTTAGTTTTCTTTCTAACATCTGTTTTAGAATGAGATTTCACTTCCAAAAATGAATGCACAGTTAATTTCATGTGATGTTCAGTCTCATAAAAATCCATCTGAACTTCTGGAGGCTGCTGAAGTGGTGTATTTTGCATAGCACAACATTGGAAGAAAAGCACCCATGTGGATTCTTCAAAGACTTTTCTTTTACCTTCTGGTCTTTGCTTTGGTGTTGAAGTTATTTTAATGTAAAACAAAAGAAGTGAAAATAGAAAAAGTTTGATCACTATGCAAAGGTTAGAAAACAAAGACCTGTCATACAGAGATCAAATGTTGTACACTTGGATTGGCAAACCTGATGATGTGTAATAAGTATGGTAGCTAGTTTATAAACTCCAGAAGTAAGAGCTCAACTTAAAATTGGTAATTTTATAGCTTTTGGACTAAATATTACACTCTGTGCTCCAACTTGAACCCCTCACAGATGCTCAGCCACTTTATATTTCTGCCCATCTAAACCCTTGTATGTGCTAGAGAGTGAAAAAGCAAAGAGAATGGTGGGAAAGTGGGTTATCATTGATAGGAACAAACCACCACTTTTATCTGTATGCCTTTAGTCTGGGTCACAGCAAAGTTTCCAGCCACAGGAAAGTTTTTGATGCAATGGTTGCAGTGAAGTTTGAATCTGGGGCCATATAAACTGAACATTGGGTATTAGATTCACATAAAACAAAACAAGTTGGAACCCTTGAGGCTTTTTCTAATGGATATGGTTGGCGGTTGGACAGAACACAGCTGGGAGGGCTTTAAACGTGGGTATTAAACAATGCAGCCTTAGACACTTTCTCTGCTCACTCCACAATGGTTTCCATTAGTTTGATTTGGAAAGTTGTGGTGAATTGTCTCTGACAAATATGCAACGTCAAGATGGCGTTGAAACTATCACAATATCCACACCTTTTAAGTAAATAGTGTCTATTATCAGTTACAAACATTTTTGAAAATGAATCTTGAAAAGGAAAAATCATGAAAAATGTCGGACTTTAGTTTTTTTTTTCTCTAACGGGTTGTAAGATGAGAAAAAATGACAGTAATCAAATGAGTTGTTTAATTCCTGCATCTGCAAGTGTTTTCAGTGAATTTAACAAAATAGACGAGTGAGTGGTAAACATACAACACATTTACATTACAGCATTTTCTCACAGGGTGAAAAGACATAAAGGGAAACTCTCTTTCCCCTGTTGTGCACACACACAACAGGGGAGTAAATTCACAAGGGTTAATTGGCCTTCCTCATGGCCACACAGCACACTTTTCACATAATGCTGAGGGCTGCACCGGCAGAGATAAGACTACCTCACAGGATGACGCTGCTTCATGTGAGAAAAATATCACAAACACTTTGGAGACTTGAATGAGAATTTTGTGTAATGTTGTGTTACTGGCACAGATCAGCATTACACTGTAAACCCGAACAAGTTAAAAGTACTCAAAATGTTTGTTGTAACTGATTACACGAATGTTTTTGAGTTGCATAAATCATTTTTTTGAGTTCCACTAAACTTAAAAAATATACTTTCAAGTTACTCAAATGATTTCGTACTTTACCAAAGATTTTAAGTTGTGAAAACAAATTTTACGAGTTTGACTAAGCTTGCATACACTGTGAAAACATGAACCTACACTGTTTCAAACCCTTCTTCAGCCCAAATAACCAGCCCCCTTACTCCTGTCCTTTGTGTTGTGAAGCGGCAGTGCAAACTACCATGCAGTCACACTTTGCTGCCATTTTGGCAGGAAGGTGCACCGTTCTAACTACTACTTGCAGCTTATCTGGTCAAATAAACAGCAAATATGGTGGATTGTAGACAAGGATTTTACAGATTTCCCAAAGATCCAGAACATAGAGACCGAAGGATAACTGCCAACAGATGGGCAAGGTTCAGCAGTTAATAGATCTTTTTTTTTTTAAGCAGGTGGAAAATTGTATGCATAGAATGATTATTAATAGTGTTTTCTGTTTGCAATCAGTGTGACCGACATTGTCCAGAAGCCTCACCTTAGAGTTTGAGGACATCCAGTTTGGCTAAGAGGATGTTATTTCAACTTTAGCTGCTGTTGGTGCGAGTTTAATCTTTTTTTACCTAGCAGCATCGGGCCATGGAGTCCAAACTACCAACTCCTAACTGAGCCATGGACTTTCACATATTTTTTCCCCTCTCTCTCTCTCTCTCTCTCTCTCTTCTGTACCACTTGCTAGGCTCGGTAGAATCCATAATTTCCTAAACTTTCCTAAACAATTCTATATGTCTATTGATTTAGTTTCTTAAACTTTGTTATTTATTTTACAGGTTTTATTCCGATTTCTAAAGGATGGTCTACTTCCATTAAATGCATGTTAGACCAGGAATTTTTTTATTTTTTGATACTTCATTGTGTCAACTTATGCTTGCCTTGTTGGTTACAGGTATTATGGCATGGATCAATGCGGGGCTTCCCATTGCAACAGCACCTTGCAAAGTTGCCACAAAGCGACAATAGCTCAATCCTTCACTGGATGACTACACCTTGACAGAACCAGATTTTAGGGATTTTCCAGAGTAGGATGAGGGAAATTTTAGGTTACTAAGTGATTGTAAATGCTGGACAGCTGCAGGTCTAGTAGAACGACCATTCTGATTGCCTCAAAAAATTTCAAAAAGCATATCGGGAACATAATAAGGGTTAGGGATGTTTAATTGGTCTCGTTTCCTTGTAGATCAAAAAAACGTTTTTTGATTTAAAATGAGACAAATGACGTAAATATACAGCCGGTGCTCAAGTTGAAGCAGATTTTCCTGCCATCATGGCAACTTACACCAAGAATCACGAGACGTCCGGAACTCTAGACTTGAATGACATACATCTTCGTCATTAGTTATCCTCATGAACCCCAAGGGGTTCTTTAAGAGTTTCAGCTTGAAAATGACTTACACAAGTAATATTGTTTGTCTGTGATTTATACTGTAAATGCTACAGTACATAAACCTTCTTTGTATCAAAATAAAGCTACAGTAACACTCATTAGATTTTTTTCAGGTTATGAAAATGGTTTTGTAACATGATGCAGAAATTTGACCTTGTTCTGCTTTTGGTTTGGTGTATTTTGGTCATAGCGAGATAAAACTGGTCCGTGTGTACTGAATGATGCTGGGTGGGCACAGGGATCCATAATTTGTGTTAAAATATTTTGTGCAGACTTTGTTTACCTTCTCTTTTAATTGTTTGCTGTCTTGACTTTGTTTGTTAGTCGTAGACATGGTTTATATTATGGCTGCTTGACAATGGCAAAAGTAATAATCATGAGTATTTGGATTGAAATTCAGATCTCGACCATTTAGCACAATTACATAATTTAAAATATTTTGAATAAATAAA
>JBBDHI010000010.1:23790962-23814154 GCA_037177115.1 Craterocephalus stercusmuscarum | reverse complement strand
ACACACACACACACACATTCATCTACACATTTCAGGTGCTTCATTAGCAGAAGCTGGTTTGGAAACAGTACTCTGTAAATAAAAGTTTGTGGATGCGATGATGTATGCCACCTCTGTTTCTCCATCTCCTTCCTGATCTCTCCCTCTCTGTCCCTTTACGTCTGTGCGCTGCACAGAACTGGCAGGCGGTTGGGATGGGAGGTTTTCTTTGGCAGTCTGCTCCCCCTCTCTTGGCTGGGACAGGCCCTGGAGCGTGCTACTGGCTGAGAGTGTGGAAGGGAAGCCGGGAGGTAGTGAAGGAGGAGGGCAGGGATGGAATGAAAGAAAGGGTTTGGGAGGAGGCAGACCGGAGGGGTGGAGGCGTGGTCTTGTGCTGGTAATGAAGTCTTCTCTTTTCATCCTCAGAAGGCAGAGTGTGAGCGGACGGGCCGGGGTCTGAGCAGCTCCACAGCCCTCTCTGCCTGGAAAGTGTGCGGAAAGCTGCTCCGCTCTGCACCGCCTGCGACTCCCAGCCCCCGTCTGCCACAGCTGAAATACATAGAGAGCCAGACTGAGAGAGACCCCTACAATCATGAGGCTTTTGCTTGTGTCGGCTTCACAACATTACTCTTGAGGTAAGACTTAAGACTTCCTTATGTGGTGCTCCTGCCATTCACTGTACAAGTGCTCTGCTTAACTGTCTGTCGTTGTTGATTGTTGTGGTGGAGGGGGGTGCAATGGGGGCTGTCCTGTTTAGGTCACTCCCACTTTTACTATACATGTGTTTGTATGATTGTGCTCATATGAGCATGCATAAATATTTATACTGTATTTAAGTTTGTGTATAAGCATAAACTGACCAGCGGTGAAAAGTTTATGTTAATTAGGATAAATTGCTTCTGCTGGAAGTAAGTGGCACTGATGTGTTCTAGCAAAGGAATGATGAGCCATCCCCAAGGAGATGAGTACCCCTGTAACAACTTAATGTTGAGTCAGTCTTCCAGTTCAAAAGATACATCAAAAGTCTTCAGCTGATCCACTTTCTACTCTCCCTTTTTTACTTTTTGTGCACATCCCTGGCTCCACGTCAGATAACAACAAAATGATTCAGTTCAATATACAAAACAGGTGTCATTTGTGTTTGTGTCTTATGAAATCACCACAGATTTTCCATGACGAGTTCAGAGGATTATTTTAACCCTAAATTGCAGGTGGATGTTTTTTTTAACCCTGACTAAACCCCAGACTAGCAGAGCCACTGTGAGAGTGTGATCCACCTGGTTGCTCTGATCAAGAACATTGAAATTTGCAGTACAGGGACATCAGGTCATTGAGGTTGATGACACTGACACAGTGGAGACATGGCTGAACCTACATGGAAGTGCAAGAAATATTGTAGGTAGAAGAAGTGGGGGTGATATGAAGGTCCACTGCATCAGTCAGCTGTCACTCAAAGCACTCCACCAATGATAATACATGTATTTCAATGATGATATTATCCAGTATGGTGAGTTAATGATCACTTCAGAACATACTGTAATCCAAATAAACTGATTTAACTTTGGTTTCAACCTCAAGTGGCCATTCTAGGAACTACAATTTTTAGTTACTTCCTTGTTGACTTCTTTTTTCTTCTTCAGAGTTTGCCACTTGCTTGAAAATTACAGAAAGGAAGCCAAAGAAGAATTCTTGTCTTACTATTATATTTTTCAACATAAAACCCTGACCCTATGGTTATGTGACTTCTGGATCACAATATTTGCCATTGTCCAAACTTTTTGAATAGCTTAGCTCCAAACCTGAAGTCCTGCACTAAGTTGGATTTGTTTTGAACAACAACCTTTATTTTATCGTGAAGGCTTGGTCTGTGAGCTTCTAGTTGTTGATTTAATAAGAGTTCATGTTTGTGTCTTTTTATGCATCAGGTGTGATGACACCTTCACATCATGCATCTCTTTTGATCAGCAAGCACAGTTGTTGGTGTTGCAGCTTTTGTAATGTTCAGCCATAAATTTGGGAGCTATAGCTTCTGAATTCTCAGACAGGAAAACCTGTGTGCTTGGCTGCTTCATGCCGAAATTAACAACCTTTTCTCCATAATGAGTGACTCCACCTATAAAGAGAAGTGAATATTGTTTAAAGATGTTTTTCAGAACTGCTCTTTTGTCCGGTTGATTTATTGTTGGTTTTGGCAACGGTGAATGTAATATACAGCCACAAAGTCGCTTCAAATTAGCTGCTATATATTGTACAATGTGGTGGAGATTTGTTTACTTGTGCTCTCGATTGCTGTAAAAGCTAGATGAATTCAACAGGCTTTTAGAGCTCATCTCTGTAAATAAAAGGGACAAGAGGCAGCTGCAGCTCAGTGACACCGGGCTTTGAAGTGATTTCAGTGGATCTGTCCTCCTCCCTGCTGGGCAATTCAGATCCGGCCTGCAACTCACTTACTTTCATCCACATTCCCTTGGAAATCCATCCATCTGTATTCTTTCACTCAACTCCTTCCTGATCCCATTCACCCCACGGGTTTCTGCACCCTAATACCCCTCAGTGAGTCTTTCAGCTCCTATCAACACCTCCTGTACTCTCATAGACAGTTTTCCTATGGTTTTATTCTCCATCCTCACTAGTCTGACATGCTTCAAGGGAATGGGTCTTTCCAATACCTCTCCCGGAAAAAAAAAAAAAGCCAAGCAACTTTCCAGTAGTTTCTGCCGGGCCATGAGAATTATGGTTTCCCAAATGTACAGGAGCCCGGCTTAATTGAAAAAACACAAGCATGGTCTGCCATGAAGGAGACGGTCCTTCTGTCACTGTTGAACTGTGTGAATGTACTTTCCAGAGCTGGCGAGGGAAGGAGAAGGAGAGAGAAAATAAAAAAAAGAGCATGAGATGGAGGAAAGAAAGAAGCAGAGGCAAATACAATTATGAAATGAAAACAGAGAAAATCACGATGACTGAGTTAAAAACGTTGTTGCTATAAAAAGTAGATCAAAAGCTTTGTCCTAGAAGTGGAACTCAAGTGAAAGATAGCAACATGTGTGGCTTTATCTGGTTTATAGAGATGGTTTATATAAAATGGGATTTCAGTGGTGCAGAATGGCAGAAAGAGGCCATCGTGAGACTGTCAGTCATTAAACCCAAATGGGAAACAATAGTGCCTACAGTAAACCCTGCTTGGTTGCAGTCTAGCTAACAGCAGCATCTCTCCCATGATTTTCTCAGCGGGGAGTCCTCATAACACATAACCCTACTGAAGCAGTCTCAGCTTACCGTGCAGAGTCTGCATTGGAGCTGCAGCACCAGGAAAGTCAAGCTTTTGTTGTGTTTCTTTACTTCCCACATAAATAATACTTAACATACCTTATTAATAATAGCCTTGTTATCTTTTATTATGTCTGCTTCAACCCCTCCTCACCTCTTGCATTCTACCTCCAACCCCCACTGCTATGTTTATGTGGCACCCTCGTATGGTGATGATTGAGACTCTGTCATTGGTTCAGGCGGCACATTTGTCACACACATGTTTGCTAGCAGCTGCTGTTGCCAGGGCGTCAGGGGAAAGCATCTCTTGTTGACTTCCTCATTGGGTGGTTCATTTGTTTGTCAGGGCAGAGTGACCCCTGACCACGCCACCACCTCCTGCCTCTCACACTACCAGTTAATGTAACTCTAGACATCCCCACCACCATCCTCCACTCTTACAGACACATTCTTGATAACTGACAGTAAGAAAAATGGAAAGATCAGGTTTTAGTTAAGTGTTTTTTCTTATTTGTAGATTGCTGTGAGGAAACTGCAACCAGACCGATGTGAGGAAAATGTATGAAAAGACAGGAAAATGGAAGATGTGTGATTAAACTCTAAACAGATTTACACATGCACACAGTATTATTTTAATTGTAATGGATGTTTTATTGGTTTTGTTAGAAATGAAGAAGTTAAGATGGCAAAAAACAGCTTTGAGAAACACTGGAATTACCATAATTTTCCAATATATTCTGAAACCATTAGTCTGTTCAGTTTAAGTACTAAATTAAGTGTTAAATGGGTCTGATATAGTTCTATTATTTCCTCAGCAGTTACAGTCTCATGTATAACTGGGATGAATTGCTCATATCACCTTCATTCTCAAGAATCCGGCACATTTCTTTAAATATTTTAATGACATGCTGTGCAAATGAACTGGAAAATAGGTGTGATGTTTGGAGGTGCTTTGTTTTACTAATTGCTCAGCCTTGGCTTGTCAGCAGCATCCACTGCCTGTAGTGGTAAATCGGGGCTGCACACGATGAGAAATATCCATCTGATGACTTTTTTGTTGCTGTTCATTAAAGTAATGAGAGAGACGTCTGGGCGAAATCATTTTCTTTGATATAAAGAGTCATTGTTTCATAAATAAGTAGTTACACGGCTAGTTGTGACACGCAGGCTTTGCTTGAGTATGCTGGGCAGAGAGCAAATAAAAATATGAACAAATTCATATACATGAAAGATTTGAGTGTAAAATCTAACGTTGATGTCATACAACAGGTTACTTTGTCTGATATGATGGATCACTGGCTTTAGCGTTTTTGCTTGGATTGATAGATTCCTTCCTTAGAGAAAGAATCCAGTCATTCCTAGATATCCATGTTATTCTTGTGCTTTTCATATCATTTCTTAAATATTTTGCAAAAATTAAGATATGGCAATCATTTTTATAACCTTGGAGAGCTTGCCTGAGGTGTCTGTACCAAAGACATCTTCTTAACTGTGCTTTACTTTATCAGAGTTGACCCGAGATATTTAACTTCTCTTCATATTCATCCTGAAAATATTTGGAGTTTGTAGGGAAGCCTTAAACTCTTTCATTTGTTGTATGTGCCATCATTTAGTCTTTATCAGTAACATATATATTTGATATTTACACAAACTGATTCTCACAAGTTTCCATTTTAATGCAATAGTAAAGGTATTCAAATAAACCCTGTGGTTGCAGAGATGTATTCTTTTTAAGGTGTATGCAATTTTTGAGCAGGGTACAAGGCTCAAAGATTTAACAATAAACGATTTTAAACCAAGCGGTAGTTAACAAATAAGGCTATACTGAGAGCGACAAAAAGTCCTGGAGCTAACTTGCGGATGCTGCAAACTAAGAGGAAAATCTCAGATTTTCTCAGCTATAATTCATAGATTTGTGTCTCTGGTTTAATATTATAAATTTAGTTCTTTGTAGACTATCAAATTATCCAACCAACCCTGTGACAACACTGATTTAACATACTGGTCCAGATTTGTTCCTAGTCATTAAAACTCTGAGAACCTCCAAGCTGGATGCGTTTGGCTTTTTTCCCAATAAACCCATTAGAAAGCCAAACCTGAATTTTTGAGCCTGTATAATTTTCCGCTATATTTAGATAAGTAATTGAAGAGATGCTTTCATAATTTGAAATTAAAATGTAGGTGTTTGTCAGTTGATTCGAATATATATTATGCTTATCTTTATTTGTGACATTAGTCATCAAAAGAGTATCATTCCATTTTAAAATACAGGACTACAGTTAATCATACAGCTATATACCGGTGTAATCTGTGTTATTACTGCCTCTTTTATTCAACCTTTGTTCTTTGTCCACAGCTTCCTGTAATGGTTTAACTTCCTCAATATATGCAATTTATAACAAAGATTAGGTTTTGCTGCAAGGGCCGCATGCTACTCCTGTAAGCTGCTTGACCTGATTTCTGTTTGTGTTCCTCAGCTCACTTCCACTGTAACACAAACCTTTCAGCCAGGTATTAACTGACTTCAATGTCAAAAGCTATGGTTTGGTTTTTGGAGTTAGCTGCTTCTTTGTACTTCATGCTCTTTGATACCCCATTTCTGTCTGTGGCGTCTTGCAGGCAAACACAGTAGACCGCACCGAGCATTGGGACTATGAGATTTGGATATAAAACACATGACTTGTGGCGAGTCTCCCTGGTTCCATCATTTCATCTCTTTTCCTTACAGCCTTCTACTTCTCCTATCTGCATCCTCTTCTTCAAACAGGACACATGATGGATATTTTCCATCTTACCATTCATCTCTCTTCATCAGGTCACAATTTCTGTTCAAGGAGCTGCCTGAGCTCCCACACAAATCCACTTGCAGACTTATACACGTGTGCGTAGATCATGCATGTGTTATGGCATGCCTTTTATGTATACTCAGCTAAAGTCTAAATATCTGTCAGACTGTGGGTGCTGTACTACAGTATGTGTCTGCTGACAACCATTGAATCAGCTGTCATGTGTTTATTAGACACTTTATCCAACGGGCAGAAAATTGGCCTACATTTTTGCAGTGGACCTCTGCTCTGTCTGTTGCAGGAAAGCTCTGATTGCCTCTGACACTAACAACAAGAGCAGGTTTCCTGAGAGAAGGGTTTGAAGAACTCCCCTCATATCCGTACGGAGAAGTCTAAGGACGTAAAATTGAACTGTTTTCTCAGAACTTGTTTTGACTTTTACTGGAGCTTAGAGATCACAAGGCAAGTTGTATTACCACCGTACAACATGGCAGAAATCAAACACAGTTGTTCATAGGGTTGTTAATCAGTGATGGTATACTATACAGTAAGTGACTTCCCAATGTATGCGTCTGCAGCAGTAGCATGTACTTTTGGGGAATGTATGAGGGGAATCACCAGTAAATTACATCGGAGGCACATCTCCAGATGCCTTGGCCTTGCTCCGAGAGCTACACAGCTTTAGGACCGCTTTCCCTTTTCAACCCCTTTGCTGCTACATTCCTTCTCTTCCCCTCTTGTTCCTGCGTTTCGCTCCAGATGTGGCATTGTTTTGGACACATTTGTTTTGGGCTTGGGCCGATAGACCTGCACAGGGTCTGATGTCATGCTCTATTTAAAGGAAACCCATGAGAACTGGGTGGAAAGGAGAGCAGTGTGGTTTCACTTCAAAGCTGCTGTCTAGGACTACTGATGACTGTCATCCATGGTGCAGCAATCTGGGTCATGGACAGATGACCACATTCATTTCAAGTGTTGACAGACGTGTTATTTTTGAAAAGGTTCAGAGATGACTGTTCAGAAAAAACAGGAACTCCGGCATTTTTAGCTTTATCTCATATCGCACACTGGTTTTAGGTTATCTCAGTTACGTTTTAAATCCCTGCTCCTAGAAAGACACAATAATCTGCTCCTCATGAAAAAAACAATGCAGCATTTTCAACTGAGCTTTATACAAGGATTACGGTTTGCCTGACAGAAACCTGATATCATGCAAGAATGAAATTGGAAGATGATGCTTTCAGCTGAGCCGATGCACTTGACAGGTTTTCTTGGTTCAGAAAGTCGCATACAGCTTAAACTTTCATGCCTCTTTAATGAGCTCAGTCATTCACTGAGCCTTGCATATAAAGAATGAGATAATTAATGTCTATCTCTGTCAGTTTTGGGTTTCAGTGTCTACTCTCTGTGCACCACTCATTAAAAAAAAAGTGTCTATCTTAAGATAAAGAACACCAAAGTTTTTCTACCGATGGAAAAAGGAAATTCTTTGATGACTGAGCTGATTGTTTCCTCTTATTCAAACTGTCGGCATAGTGGAGAGTTAGCAGTAGCTGGCTATCAGGCTCTACTGTCAGATTCCCCATGGGAGCTCTGCCTTCGGCTCTGTTTGGCCTTCAAACACACGTATATTTGCCAGGTCCTCATAGTGTCCATGGTTCAAACAGCTCTAAGTTCTAACCCTGCTGAATATTTCCGGGTCAAACGGGCATGTTTGCTAAATATTCATTCCTCACTGTTCCCTCTCCTCGCTCCATGATGTTTGCTGAAGGAGTTCACAGTGGCTTCTTGGCTCTTCAGCATTTGAAGAGGTGCATTTCCATTCAGTCATTCACACAGACTCACACACACACACACACACGTGGTGAAAGGGAAAGTTGAATTGGGATAATATAGTCATTAGCCGCTCTCTCCCTATATGCTCCCTGAGACCCACTTTACCTTGCGTCAGCACAAGAGGTCCTCTTCCTCACTAAAGCAATGCTCTTAGTCACATGTGAAGTGGAGATTGCTCAGGTTAGAAGGTAAAACTGTCATCCAATGAGAGTCTTCACTGTTTATAAAAGTCTTACTTATCTCACCAGTGTGGTATGACAGCTTTTAGAATCCAGATGAGCAGTTTGTTCTCTCATGTTTGATCACGTTTGCTGCTAAACTTCTTCCAAAGACGTTGCTAAGTCTGTTTTGGATTGTTTTTTTGTTTGTATTTTTTTTATGGGGGGGGGGGGGTAGTTATGTATAACTGGGGATTTTTTTTACACTAAATATGTGTCCCACCCCCTTTCAGCTTAAGGTTCGCTACAGTTCAATGTTATGTGGTCAACATGAAAGACTTGGTGGGGGGGGAGATGTTTACACATTTTCATGTGCAGACATGTAAACAGACTTTTGGGTCATTTATATTTACTTCCATAAAAGAACATAAACAATAAAGATGAAATCAGGACAAATCTTGCACATGTGCATACTTTTTCAGATACACGCTCATAAGCTCTCACACGCACAAGCAGTTGCTCTGGCTCCTGTCCAGCACAGCATCAAGCGTTCCCGCTGGCCGCAGAGGCCAAAATTATACACAGTGAATGATAACAGCGGAGCCCCAGGATCATAGGGTCAAGCACATCTAGATGATCAGTGCTTCCGCTCCAGATACTGTTTATGGCTGTGTGTATACACACCGTGCAGGCTGTCAGACAATTGTATACACCCCACACCCAGCCTCAAGCTCAAACAGCTGGCACAGCCAAACATTCACAGTGTTTTAGGGATGGGGGCAGGGAAGTATTGTGTGTGTGTGTGTGTGTGTAGGTGTGTCTGTGTGTGTGTATTTATGCATAACTTATCTTGTGGGGACATAAATCTGTTCACACAGTCCTTTGTAGGGACTCACCTCCCTTTAGTGGACAAAAAGTCCCCATGACATCAATCATGACATTTCAGAGGGAAGATTTGAACTGGCTTTAAATGTGGGTTAGGGTTAGGGTCAGAGGAGGTAGTGATTATGGTTGGGGTTAGCGTAAGCATCCAAGAAATGAATTAATTCAATGTACATTTAACCAGTGTATGTAAATCCGTGTTGTAGGAGTTACTTTTCTGGTGTGTTTTTTGCCGAACTCACTGAACTTAACTTTTATTGCACTGCCACGAATGAGTTCTCAAATCCAACACATACAAGAATAACCTCACAGACTGACATGAAGGCACCAGTTCTATGTTCCCCAGTGTCTTTATTAATGACAGCCCACATTTTTCTAAAAGAAATTAAAAAGACACCCTGATTCTTTTCACTCCCCTCATATCCAATCCGTTTCCATTCACATGAGAGGTAATCCTGCATTTGTGCTCCCAGAGTTGCAATAGCAGGGACGTAATGCTGCAGCTCTGAATATATACATTCACAATGAAGAGAAGATGCAGTATATTTTACATTTACTCCTCGAGTGCAAGGCACTCATTTTTCAAGGGTAATGCTCTCACGTTTGATAGGCCTGAAACAGGTGGTGGGGCTAGTAAAATGGGAGGTAGAGAAGAATGAAGTGACAGGGTGGAGTAATGACAAACTTCAGTATAAATTTGAGTTAAATGTTGTCATTTGAAGGGAGTGGCAGACTTGTTGAAATGTATCTTAATTTGCCTGCTGTTTCATTCTCCATCTCATTTCATTGAATATCAAAGAAATTTGTACATCTGAAGAGTTTAAAGGCACCATGGTCACCTCCATCCACACAGCTGGTTAGCTTAGCCTATGCGTTTGTGTGTAGCCTACATGTGAGAGTATTTCTACATGTTTGTATGTGGGTTTGTTTGTCTGTGTGTCTGCATATGTTCAATTACATGTGTTTTGGTTTGAATCCCTCTTTGTGGTTTCTCATGGCTATCTGTTGGTTGTATCTCTGTGGCAGAAAGCCGGTGCCACCTCTTAGGAGTCAGCCTCAGCACAGTAGTGTATATTTCATTTAAAGAGTTTGCATGTTGCCTTAAACTACCAAGGAGAAAGAAGAAAGGCATTTTCTATGTGAACCATGTGTGACCACTGACGCAGATGGGAAAGGTTAAAGCTGCAGTGTATTCCAAGAGTGGGGCGTCATCTGCCAATCTCTTTCACTCTCCATCGGATGGCAGACATGTGACTGACAGTCTGAGATGCTATTAGCCTCAGACAGCCACTGAGGCCAAAAATGACCAGTGACACTAGAGATATATGTGGTTGTAGTCTGAATGGGCCTTGTAAGTTCTCTCTGAGGCCATGCTAACAAATGAGCTTTTTGTCATAGATTTTCATCGATTTTCTGAGACTTTTTAACACAACTCGAGAAAGCTCTTGTATTTTGTTCAGTTTTATTATCAATGGGACTTGTTTATTTTTGGCACTTTTCAACTCATCATAGTGTCAGCATGACAGATGCATGCAGATGCTTCTGTTACTGTGTGTGACCAAACTATGATCTTTGAAAGTATACACTAATATGGAGCTAAATGGCTTCTTTTCTGTCACTACTGTATGAACATGCAAAGTTGAGCAAAGACAAGCTTTGGTAGTGTGTTATAAGTTGCTTTTTTAGATACTGCTAAAGGATGAATAAATTATGCACATTTGATTAAAAAACATACAGTACAGTAAAAAGACACAAACTTATTGTATGTGGTATCCAGGCCCCCTGAAGAAATATTTTAACCTGTCATTCCCAGGAAGAGTGGGCTGCATTTGAATGGTTTCTGCAGAAGGCCTGGCTTACAGCATAAATGCTTTGTAGCCATGGGGAAGAAAGGCTTTTCCTGCTGCGGTTTTTTAGAACAGAAACTGTTCAGGTTTCTTTAGGCGAAAAAAAACTTTTGAGCCTGAGTAAAGCAGAAATAAATCTGGATTCTACGTTTGTCTCTTTACAGACAAATATGTTGTTACCCAGCCAAACATAAGCAATTAAAACAGGGGGAAAAAATATGCAGCTTTAGGTTTTTAACAGTAGAGAGGGTGGGGGGAAACACCCTGATTGTTAGGTCTCATATCAGCTCAAATGAATTACATGTATAGAATCACAAACAGAAACAAAGTAAAATGCCTCAGTAGAAAGTCTGACGGGCACGCTGCAAAGATATTAGAAATTTCTTTAACCTCACAGCTGTGGAATAAGCTGCAAACATTATCAAACTGTGAAACATAGATTCTCAAAGCGGGCCCGTCCTTCAAGGATTCGGCCAATGAACACCGTTAGCACAACAGCTAGGTAGAGAGAAAGACTCAGACCAGTGGTCACAGCTCTATTTTAGTGTATCTCAGCTGTCACTAATAAAAGACTACAAAGGTAGCAGGTGAATAATGAAGCAGATGTTTGTGATGATACTCAGGTCTTTGTCCTAGTAGCTCTACACACAGGATAGTGATGGTACCTACTCTTGAAACCTTGATTTGTTGCCCCTGAACTTCTGCAATGTGCTGTTTGTCCTGTTGTGTTTTGTAATATGTGTGCATTTCAGCATATTTCATCACAAACAAGTTAAACTTAAGTTCTCAGTTTACTCATGAACACAGATCTACACCTGGGAGGGGAGTAAAGGAATCCTTAACATTGGCACACTATCGACAGGAACCACCATTCCTGCTTCTGAACAAGTTCTTTTCTGTCTTCTTTCCATGTCTTTTGCTCTTTCTTTCTTGCCAACAGACATAAACACAGACACTTATTCACGGCTGCTGTAGATGTTGGGAAAAGCTTCCTGAAGAACAACATCACACCTCTGTGAGATGCTAGACTGCCACTATGGTCTAAACACATACTCCAATAAGAGTAACACATTCAGTAGAGAAAGGGGGAGAAAAAAGTGAGTAAAAGTATTGCTATCAGATTTCTCTCTCCTGCAGAACTGCAAATACTGGGTCTAAGCCAGTGCTTTTTTATATTTCCAGTGGTTCTCTTGTGCATTTTGCTTATGAAATAACTTGTTTTGCCTTGGCTATTCTATTTCAAAATAGAAATTCACTATTATTGCTGCTGATTTGTTTTCCATGGCTTTCCTGAGAGATAGAGTGGGCGGGTGACAGTGTTTTGGTAGTGAAGTTGGATCCGTCTATATACGTTGTTAAGCTGCTTCTCTCATTTGCACCATATGGTTCATATAAAGTAACATATCCCACACAGATATTTTTACGTGTAATTGACAATTAGCCCAAATGTGTTCCTTGTTTTCTGACAATGGCTCCCAGCACATCCATAAAGTATGGTTGAGACGAGGCAATTTGAAGTGGTTTGATGTTGTGTAACTCACCAGAGTGTTCTGTGATTCAATATCATGTTCGCCTTTGGTTTGTCTTTATCACTTTCCCTTCTCATTTTTCAGTCTTCTTTTACAACAGCTAGCTGACTCTTTTTGCTCTTTGTAGCAGCCTTATTGTGAGAAAACCTTGCAATTTCATGGGAAAGAAAGTCTTTGATCAGGCACACATAGAACTTCAAACGCAGATGTCTGTCAGACGTTTTAAATCTCGACGCTTAATCTATGATTTTACTGCATTGTTTGTTTTCAAATGAGGTCCCAGGGCTCACTGTTCAGATTGTGATGCAGGGTATTATAAACTCTTGAACTGAGCTGTTCTGTGTCACTTATTCAATATCTAACACAAAGCTTCGAGTCATGATGGGCTGTGAGTGAGTTTTAATGAAAGATTTCCTGCTTAGTGCCTGCCAGGCCAACAACCACGCAATATCTCTCTTTAAGAAGTCCCTCTTTCAAATTAGGGTGAGGGAAAAGCTGCAACTCTAAAAAGAGAATATTTTCAAAGAAATGGGCCCATTTTCAAGAAAAGTAACAGGAGCTGTTTCCTACTTTAGACCCCGCAATGGGTCAGTGAGAGGAGGACTAGTAAAACCCATAGGACTGTGTCTCCCCCTTTTTACTTCACCAGTTCAGGCCAGAGATGATGTGATCCACATGGTGGGGGGAGTGTGTGTATGTGTGTGTATGTACAGACAGGCGGAAAAAGTCAGCCTCTGGTCTGGGTCCAAGACAGGAAAACGCTGAAGTAAGCTCACCTGTCACCTCTTAGACTCCTGGATAAAGCATTGGCCTAATTATTCCTAATGCAGCTGTATGAGTTATACTTTTAGCACCCTTTAACAGCGTGTGCATGTGTGTACCAGTGCACATATACAAGTGTGTGAAGGCCGCGATCGGGTCTAATGCAGCTGAGGAAAAAGGTCATGCGAGGAGAACTGCGCTAAGGATGTAATGATGTATCGGGCTTGTTTTCCTGCAGCAGATGTGTGTGTTTCTGACAGCTTGTTTTTTATTCCCGTTAGTTGATTTGTGTCAAGAGCTCACCCATTTCATGCTGTACAGACGGAACAGAGCAGCCCCCACAAGCAGAGGAAAGAGTTCAGTCTGTCGAATGATGTCAGTGTTTGGAGAGGATGAGTGTGGTGGCGATGGTGGGGTGGGGGGTAGATGAGTCTGGGAAAAGAAGAGTTTGTATGGGGGAGGTAACAACAGATCCCCCACAGAGATGCTAAGCTCCATTACAGGCTGAAAGAGAGGAAGAGAACTTTTTACAAGGATGAAGAAAAACGTTCCACTTTTAATCTGTGTGCAATCTAAAAATAACCTCTCTTCTCTGTCTACTGCCCACTGGGGCAGGCTTGTTAAAGAGTCTGCTTCTAAAGTGGGAGAGTCAAAGTGCTGCACAGGGCTAAACAAAAAGAGGAGTCATGACAGGAGGGAGGGATTAAGATGGAAAATGGAGCACAAGTGGGAAGGCAGATGCAGGGCAACAGCAAAATATGCAAAGACAGAAGAGTGTTGGGAACAGATGAATCTTCAAGAGAGTGAGAGTGAGTTCGCAAATCTCTGGAGACTACGGAGTTGATGAGACTCCTACGATGTCAACAGCTCTCTCACCACACCAGTCAGCCAGCTGAACCCAATGCAGATCTATTACACGCCCACAGTGTTTGGCCCTGAGGCTTTTGTGAGTGTTGGTGCAGCAGTAAAAGCACCTGGTGCTTGGAAATGTGGAATAACAGATGAACTTTTACTGGGCCCAGTGGCATGGCCTTTCTCTGACAAGCTCACCACACACACACACACATGAATTGACACGCATACCGAATAGTCACCCATTCTTTAGATGCTTCACTGCTTTCCAGTCTGACTCATAGCTGGCTACTGTACCAGTCCTGCCAGCCAGCCAGCCGTATGTGTCATCCTCATCTGTTAGTGTTACATTGTTCTTTTTCCCCTGACTAGCGGGAAAATGAATGGAACAGGACGGCGTTTGTTTTAAGTAGGATTTTCTGATTTGTACCCAAAGACATATGAGAAGTATCTAAGAAAGAATAAGCTAGTTTCCAAAAATACCTTGCACTGTCCCTGGGAGTGACAGATTTTCCCTTGGAAACTTAAACAATTCTTGACCTTATTCTCTAATATCCATCTCCACCCAGACAAGGAGACTTCTTTTGTCTGCATGCAATTGTGTTGTTGTTTTGTCGTCTGTCTCAGTCAAGATCCCTTAAAGCATGGAATATATATTCAGCTCACTTTGTAGTTGGTCCCACAGACTTACTCAATGACACTGGAACCAAGTGTTTTCTGCTGAGGATGCCCATTGTCCTCGGCATAGAAAGGCTTGCTGGAGAAAGTCAAATATCTTTAATGGGGTTAATGAGGTAAAACTGTGTATTCTAACCTAAACCATCACATTTTCCACTATGCTTAAGGGCAAGCCCAGGATGGCTGCAAAGTGGAAAGACTTGAAGGACTTTGCTTATTCCTCCACCAACATACCAACTCCCAAGTGGTCACTGTCAGTTTAAGTCCTCTTCTGGCCTAAAAAAATCTTCTTAATAGTTGCCTGGTGTGTTAAAATGTGCCTGTTGACTGCTTGTCTGTTTTTGACATCAATCCAGCGGATTTTTATCTGTTTATCAAATACCTTACATCATATCTATCTCTGACACATAGTAAAAAGCAGACTCTACACTTGAGTTCAACATTCCAGTTTTAACAGGGGTCAGTAAAGGTATTCTATCATTCCTACTTAAGCATGAACACAGAAATTGCCCGTAATTAGATATTTTTCGGATACACTCGGATGTCACAAAGAAGAGAGGGGCGACTGCCAAGTACACAATTACCGTGGTCCAATTACCCAGCATAGCTGATAAAGAACATATGGGCTTCTCAGGTTCAGAGCAAGATCACACAAATATGCTACACTTACATTCCTTATCAGCTGTGCGTTTTTACCACTGTGATGTCATTTTCCCCACTTAAAGCAGGGGAGCTACCCTCCCTCCTTCTTTCCTTTTTTAACAATGGAACATCAGCTGGGCGTCTGTGGAGAGATTGCATCACTGGGGTTATTCGAGTCTTCTGGAGCAGCAGCAGTCTGAGGGAAATGAAACAGCAGAGAAATAGCCGAGCCCCTGACCAGACAAACCAAATGCCATTCATAAATTCCTCCTCCACGGCTGCCAAGAGCATGAGACCTGGTGACGTGTGGACTGTTTGAGTCTGTAATTGCACTTGCTGCTGGTTTTAAGGAATTGTGGTCGACTACCATAGAAAGGAAGGTATTCCAGAGACAGATAAGAGCGTGCCCTTGGACAGTTTCCCATGCACATCTCTCGCTGGTTTTTACTGAGCCTTCAAATGACCAAAACAGAGATTTTCTTTTTGTGCTCTTTGAGGTTGTTTAAAGCTTTTAACATTTCAAATCCTCTCAAAACTTTACGACCTTGTATTTCATTTTAATTGCCCTCCACTCCTCTGCCGGTTCGCCTGATAGGCAAGGTGGATAAGGGATGCCGAGAATCCGGTCCGCTCTGAAAATACACCAATCAAATGAGAATATATTCGTTTGTAATTCTGTCATCAAACTGTTGCAAGAGATACTCCTCCACATATTTTTCAGTGCATGAACTTTAAATGTTACTTTTTACAACAACAAAAAGGAATCTGACGACTTACTTTTTCAGTTCATTTGGTTGCATATGAGGACAGCCTTAGTTTTTGTTGTGTTTGTACAGTGCTTGCATGCGAAAGAGGCTGCCAATAATTTACGTTTAACCAGCAGCAGGTCCAGCCAGTCCTCAATGAAAAGAACACAAAAAATGTAAAAACAGCTTCAAAGTTATGTTCAGTAATAACATTTTACTTTTGAACAGCTCTTATTTATTTATTTAGTAGTTCCAGAGATTTAAATATTTATACATTCTTTTTTAATCATGGCTCATATTTCTGCCTGAATCCTTGACCAGATCAGGGTATGCTTTAGTGACCAATGGTTCTCACATGGCCTTTAAAGGCCCAATAGCCCCAGATTAAATGCTTTCCTGGCACAGAGATGCAGGCCATGCCAACACAAATGGCTGGGCACGCGATGCTGGCATGACAAACTGGAGCGAGTGCAAAAGGGCGAAAGGCAGCCCTGAATTCAAACTTGACAGTTTTTCTAGTGGAGCTGCATTAAGACGGCGTGAAGATTGCAAAGCTGAGCTGAGAGGTCAGCAGCAGAGGGTTACAGACTCTAGCTTGTCGCTTTGCCTCAGTCTTTTAATGGACTGTGACAGAGCTTCCAATCCTAACAGCCTGGCCGAATGGTTTATTCATCAGAGCAGCTCAAGGTGCAACACTAGCACGTTTCATGCGTACAGTTTGACACATAAATTACAGTGTGCTATCCTAGTCTGAGTTTGTCCAAATGGAAACGTTTTCATCTGATGGGCAGAGTCCTGGAAGAAAAGAAAAAAGGCAAACTGTGCGGTCACACTAACAAAAGTTATTTCATTTGAATGATTGAGTTTATACAGTAAACTGACTGTATGTGAAAATACAGTGAGATTTCTAAATGTTTCCTTATTCCTGGTTTCAAATACCATTTTTAGTGTTTAGTGACTTGTATACTTCTTTCTTATTGTTGATCTTGTGACAGTCAGCTTTGGCATTGATTCAGGCTTCATTGCAGCTAAACAAAAGAGCCTATGATTCATTTCCAGAAAAGATTTTTTTTTTATGCATCATGGTTCCATACACATGTATGGGCATGAATACTTACGTGTATTTAAGGTCAAGAGGGGATCATTTATGGCTGAGTTACTGTGAGAACCTAAGTTTCTGGATTTCTTGTCCTCCCCAGTCACCAAGGATTAAAGCATTTGAGCAGATTTAGTTGTGCAGCAGCTGTAAAAATAGGAAGCAGAAGGAGAGTATGATTCATGAGATAAAGGGCAACATTACTCCAGTTTGCAAATATTGTTTTCTTTCTTTTGTAGCATCTCTCCATCTATTCTCTATACTCTCTTCATTCTGGCTTGTAATGGGGATTGTGAGAGCCTTTGATGATTGGTACATCCTGGACTGGCAGTATGTCCATCACAATGCAAACACAGAGAAAAAACAAACCATGCTTATATTAATGAATCTTGTGGTAAAATGTTTTGATGATGCACCAAAAGCACATGCTCAGGTTCAGAAAAAAACAGTCTTCTATAGAGCTGTCCCAAACGATTATTTTTTCTTCGATTAATTTATCGATTAATTGATTAGTCTATCGATTATTTTCAACAAAAAGATGCAGTAAAAAAAATCTATGAATCTATGAAATTACCAGTAAGTTTTTAAATAATCTAAATATTATTAGAAAATATGTTTCTAATAATAATATAATAGAAATAGTATATTAGAAAATATAATTTCTTATATTCCTTCCATATAAAATACTCAAATTTGGCTTAATCTCTTTATAATATGCATATTTTAACTATTTAGGTATATTAATAATTTACAGTGTTACTGAATCCACCAAAAAATATATCACCATCATTCATGAAGTTCATGTCATCTTTAAACTAAGCATCAATTCATATCAGGTCCGTGTGTGCGGCATCTCGGCTGCTCCACGGTTAATTTGTGCCCTCAGCAGCGCATCATCTCACACCCGGAGCCCCGTAAGCAGAATCCGCTAGCTATTCAGCAACCGCTAACCAATAACTACTACTGGTCGCTACTGCTCTGCAGGAGGCTGCAAACGATAAAATGATCATTATTAGGGTCGTGGCGCTGACAGTATAGAAACGGTGAAATATATCCCCAGACTTTGAAGATTTAGAGCAACTTTTTTTGTGTTTCTGGTGCTTTAGTAGCTACCGGGTTTCCCTCGGACGCCGCCATCATTGATATGACGTCATTCTCGACGCGTCGACGTGCACAATTTGCGTCGGCATATTTACGCGTCATCCCGGCCCTACTCTTCTATGACCAACCATACATAACCTTGTCAATTGATTAGTAGCCAGTATTTTCTGCTTTACAGTACGGTATTGAATGTTTTTAACAGTGCCTTATAACTAAAATTTTAAACCTTGGTGAAACGATACAACAGTCTTTTCTGTTGGTTTTATCCATTTAATGCACTAAGCCAAAGATCCCCAGCTCCTATCCTCTAAGGCCTCTTCCTGCAGGTTTCAGACATTTCCCTGCTTCGGCATACCTGACTCAGATTAATGGATCAGAACTTGACAACAAGCTGTTGGCTGCATTTCCTGTGAATCAGGTATGTTGGAGCAGGGAAACCTTTAAAACCTGCAAGACAGTTTGTCTCAAGGACCAGAGTTGGAGGTTGCTGCACTAAGCTAGTGCCAAGTGATATGATCAAACCCTTTAAAGGATTTTACAAATACTCCTTACGTTTATGTTCCATAGGATTCTTTCTGTCGCTTATGTCTAGATAAAAGAATGCAAAGAAGGGCTGAGGATAACATTGCAAATTATATCTTTCAGAATGAATGCTTGACTTGTAAATTTTTCCTAGAAGCAAAGTATTTAATATTTGCAAAAACAGTGAGTGTGACAACTTTTAGTGGTATCTAAAAGGATATTCTGTCTTGAGGCTACGCTACGCTAAGCCTTCATTCAGATTTTGGAATAAATCACACTCATTCATTCTGCCTTATGTCGAGAAGGTTAACATATCACAGTGAGAAAGTGTTGTGTTAGCTTTATCAATTTAAAGTAAAGGCTCCTGTATTAAGTCACAGGTTGAGAAGAAGTATTTCTAAACACACAACGTTCTCTTTGGTCACTCTTTGACTTGGCCAAGCTGCCAGCCTCTCACACAGGCATGTAAAGCCAGGGCATCTGGGTATAGTTGATACACAGAAGCTACTTTCTCCATTCCTGCCTCCAGCATTGGTCTCCAGTGAGCCAAAGCAGACCTAAGGGGACAGGCTCTGCCAGGGTCTCTGGTTTGTTCAACAGCCCCCTGTAATCCACTGATCTATAATAAGGATTTCTTTTCAGCATGGCGAAGGCAATGTGCAAAAATATGTACAGTAGTTTGTGTTGACTATTAACTCTGTAGAGACTGCATAGGTTAAACCCTTTATTGCCCCCTTTACCATGTTTTAGAGACTAAAATAAATATTATTAAAAATGTGTGTAAGTAAACCCACCTGAGCTATCTGGTATGTTATACCAAAAGTGTTTATTATTATCTTAACATTTGTTCTTGTCAAGTCCCAAGTAAAATGGGAGAAAAAAAATTCTAAGAAAAATCCTTCCATTACTTTATTATGTGCTAACATCGATGGATGAAGTTAAATCGGTGGCAGCATCAGTTAAATCAGTGCTCCTTGAGAATATTTAGAAGCTGCAGTTGTCAGTCATGGACAGAATTGAGTATCTTTTATCCATGCAAGTGTTGAGCCACCTGAGCAAGGTCCTCCGGAAGGCTGGCCTTCTAGTTGAATCACTGCTGGTTTTGTCTGTGTTGCTCAGATCCAGCAGCTATCCTGCTGAATTAGTGGAATGTAGCGCAGTAGTGCTGTGCTGTCAAACAGAGACTAGATCAATACTGATGTTGTATGATGACGGGACAGCAGGGACTGGATCAGTACTGGTTCTGTTTTAGCGACCAATGGTCAGTTCTACACACTCTCTGTGGTTGACCCGTGGCTGTATGAATGGTTTCTTGCAGCGGCTGTACAGAGCCTCATTCTTCTTACCCTCATCTGAGGTTGACATCCGAGGGGGAAGCCCTGGGAGCCTGCAAGCTAAATGTTTTTCTATCCCCCTGGTAGGAATGGACGTATCGGGTGCTGTTTTAATGCGTTTAAAGTAGAAAAACAAGCAGTGTCCAACGACCGAAGGTGGAACGACAAGGACAGTATGTGAGACCAGCCTGTGGCTCAGCCTCTGCTGTTGCAGTATGCAAAAGGAAACGCAAAAACATCCAGTACAGTGACAGACTCATCATTAATGCCCTGGGGTTTGTTTGTCTTAGAAGTTACTGGCCCACTTTACCATTTCCCCAAGAATCTTAAATACCCCTGCCTCTTTGGCCCCCTAGTTCCTTGTGTAAATAGTCCAACTCAGGTGGAGTCCTGTATTCTTGAGCTCCTGTCCTCCGCCTTGTTGCCAGGTCTAGAGGGACAAAGTGAGCATTCCAGGAATATCAGCTATATCAACTTCAACACCCACCTGCTCTTATCCCCCTACAGGAAGGAATTTTCTTTCCTTCCCCCAATTTTACTCACCTATACTGACCACTCACTTGCTTACCTAAGGATGCATTTCTGTAACACACTTCCACATCTCGAGATTGTCTCTTATCTTTGACCCACACTTTACTCAAACTAGACAGATGGCAGACCGACAGACCTCGTGGAAGCACATTTCATTTCCCCAATCAGAAGGCAGCACTGACATAGCTCCACAGAAGAAGAAAAAAAATGAGCAGTTGGTTTATCTCAGCACCACAGAGAGGGAAATATTTGTCAATTTTAAAATAAAGCTATCCTGAGTTTGGTTGTGGAGAAGGAGGGAGGAGCTTTGGGGAGAGGATGAATAGGGTCCTGTGCTCAGCCCCTGGGTGGACTGAACCCCTCTGTGTGAGCTTTTTTCGGCATTGGCACACAGGGCTGCCTGTGAGGAGCGGGTCGGAAGCAGGAAGTGGTCGTGTAAGCTGATCTGCAGATACAGCACAGAGCTCCTTTTCAACAGCAGACCCCTCTTTCCCATTCGGCACAGCGACACACCAGGTAGTCCTCCTGCTGCAGGCTCATCAAGACACAGGCCACGCCCACACAAGACTGATTGGCAGGGAGGGACAGTGAGATGAGAGCGAAAGATAGAAAAGGAGAGAGAAAGATGGAAACCATTTTAAATGATGCAGAAAGAAGATCCAGTGCATGCAAAATGACACAAAGCGCCAGCGCTCCTTAAGCCAGTGATCAGATAGGAAAAGTTGTTTTCCAAAAAGCTGCTGAGACCTTTGCCAAAACTTTATATGGCTGGATGAAATTCCAGATTGTTGTCCATTAAATTCTCTGTTGCAAAGTTAGGAATGCTAATGGATAATGTTGATGCGCAATAAGAAACTGAGTTCCAGTCTCAGGTGTACAGCCGATTCATTTTTCCATACCCCATTGTGAAGGAACCTGCTGAGCTGCATCCGTCTGCTGCAGAAAAGCTACTGTATCGTCCAATCCTGGCTAGATAGATTGGCAGCTGGGGCTCAGAGCCCTGGGAGCTGGAATCTGTCTCCTCTCTGCTTGACTTCTTCTCCTCTTCCTCATATCTCTCCCCATTGTGACTTTTGGATTCCCAGGCAGCATAATTGTTGTAGGTGAATTGCTGAACTGTGTAGTGTCTGATTTCAGATCCAATAACGGCCCAAAGTTCCCCACCACAACCTTTTTCTTTTATTTATGGACAGCTTTTGCTGCTGTGAATAAAAAGAGATTCTCTCACAAAACGTGGCCCGCTGACACACCACTTAATTAAAATACTTTGGAATATTGAGAGGCACTTCAACATGTCCATCACATCCACTTTATTTTGAATAATTGACATGGCTTGTCCAAGCCATCACTATAAAGGTTTTTTTGTAAGAGGATGCATTCCACCTTGTCTCCCGCAGCACTAAACAAACACAGTAAAACGTTAAAGTTAGAATCCCCCTAAATTTTGTGACAGCTCGCCTCTCATTCAGATGTTATGAATAAGGCTTTGTTCAAGCAGAATTTATTGTTCTTGTTTCCAAGCGCTGCTTTAGGTGCAGCTAAGCTCCTAAACTGAACCAAATTGTTGGGATTCTAAAGTAGAAAGTATTTTTAGTGCTGTTTGTTCAAGCAAAGTAAATTTCCTGACCATCGGTGTCACAGTTCAGCAGCATTTTGACTTTTTTATATCGATGTAAGATATAAACCTAAAATAAAGTGATTTATAGTATTGCAGCATAGAGTGGAAAAAGTAGTCTGGTCAACACTAGAACAGTATATATCTTTTGGCACATCATTCAGCTCCACTGAGCCTTTGATGGTCTGCCGTGACCAGGGAAAGCCTTGAGTGACAAAAGAAAGAAGCTCTGACACTGACATAGTCCAGCTCACTGTCCCACCACACTGCTCATAAAAGCGAGCAGGAGAGAAGTGTGCTCTACTGCCACTAAAGATCCTGCTGTTTTGTGACTTTGTATATTTTGGAATACCATGTCATGCATTGACACAGGCTACTTAGGAAACCCAGAGTCGTAATTAGGTCATTTTGACATTTCCTTGAGCTATTTAAAGAGAGGCAGGCAGAGTGAATTTGGAAAATGCTGGTACTGGCCCAAGCACACTGTGCTTGGAATTCCCTCTTCACCATTGGCCAGGGGGACTACTGATTTTGGCATTGGTGCAAATTGGACACTAAAATAAAAAGGGGAGCAAAATATTACTCTCCCTTGTTTTTGTTTTGTTTTTTTTTCTGCTGTCCTTTCCACCCGTCCCTTACAATCAGATCTAGAATAAAACTGGAGAGGAAAAGCTCTCAGGTTCACCCCCAAAGCACTTAACTCCAAATAACCTCAGTTCATGCTCTTATTCTTTCAGTTAGCTGTGTTGCTTCTAGCATTAAGCCGTGACTGCCAATCATTCTCCTGCTCCACTAACATTCATCCTAAATCTTCTATAAATGTTTTTATTTCCTCCCAGCATCAACCCCCACTTGCCTTTCAGTTCCTGTGGCCTTTTGCCAAACTCAAGAAATTTGCTTTATTATGAGAATGGGTTGAAGAAAGAAAGAAAGTGTTAAGACAGACAGTGAGGGAGAAAGAAAGAAAGAAAGAAAGAAAGAAAGAAAGAAAGAAAGAAAGAAAGAAAGAAAGAAAGAAAGAAAGAAAGA
>JBBDHI010000010.1:23760633-23790862 GCA_037177115.1 Craterocephalus stercusmuscarum | reverse complement strand
GAAAGAAAGAAAGAAAGAAAGAAAGAAAGAAAGAAAGAAAGAAAGAAAGAAAGAAAGAAAGAAAGAAAGAAAAAGAAGCTGGCAAGTATGATGAGCATCCAACCGCGGTTTGAAGCTGAAGAGCTGGAGAAGATGGAAGTTTGTTTATGATGGTTTTCAACCCTTCTTCTTCCCTGTGTTCCTCCCCGCTTGTTATTTTCCTGAGCTCTTTTTCTTAGCATACATCACATATTACCAGGTGCCAAGTTTATGGTAAATGAATCACTTCCTATCACGGATCTGCCCTCCTTTTTGATTTAAATATCTATGACCCTAGTATTAAATTAATCTAAAACACTTTGCTTCATCTTCCGGGTTAGTAAAGAAACATTATACCTACTACTCTTAACAATCCTGTGCCAAACCATGTGCATGTCAGTACCACAACATATACTGAAATTATACATGAAAGCCCTTTTATGCTTAAATACAGCACACCCCGCTCACAGAGATTCGCATATGTACAATTATGCTCATTTAAATGGCAAATGCAGTGACACGCACAGTGCATTTACGTAAAGCCCAGAACATTTTCCTCTCTTAATTGCTAACATGAACTTAGACCAAAGGTTCATTCACAATTGGTGCCTGTGTAGATCTGTCAGCTCAGTAGTCTCACGGGAAAAGTGTATTTCATGAAAATTAGCTTGTTTAATTTGGCGCTGGTGCATTTATGTAGCCCACTTTCTCAAGATTTTAGGGAAAATCCCTTTTGCAGTTGCATGTTGGGACTGTTCTCTTGTCTGAGTGCAAAAGAAACCACTGTCTTACAAGCAAAAGTTTTACCTAAAGGTGAAAGGTTATGAGTGGCCTGAAGGCACAATGGAGTCCAACACTTTCACCTGGTGTTCTTCAGTCTACATCTGCCATTTTCGACCTGCCTGTCTACCACATTGTCATCATTTTTGGCTTGACGTTTGTGTAACGGTCACTTTTATTTTGAGAAAGTCGAGCGTTAAGTGGCCTGTACTGCATTTGTAACTTATTTATTTCACTGAAACACATGATGTCTTAAATTCCAGATGGTGGTGAGTTCTTTTGCAGGAGAGTATAAAATTTCCTAACTGCTCAAAACATTAGCCCCTACTATGAAGCATCAACCATAGGGGACCTGTTAAAGTCATTACTGAGCTTTTGTGACGCTGTACAAATAATATCATGTGTAGTGCTGAATAAGTATTTTGCCATGTATGCATTATGTATGAGGACAAGAGAGCTTCTGTCAGAACGCACTGGCAGGAGGACGCAGTTATCTACAGCCCTGCCTGCCTGAGCACGCTTGTCTTAGGTGAGTTTGTTCAGTGATTCATGGGTGGGAGGGTGACGGGTCAGTAGGAAAAGGCTGGGTCCCCAGAGGCCACTGACACTTGGGTTGTAACTCTGCCTCTGCAGGCCCAGTCTCATCTCTGGACTTTCACCTATGTGGTGGTGCCCCGGTACTCCACTCACTGCCTCTGGCTTCCTTGAAGTAATGGAGCAAAACATGTAGTTCCTGCATAAATAAAAGGCTTCCTCCATCATCTGTTTCTAGAGTAGCATTGATCAATGACAGGCTGTTAAGTGATACTTGTAGAAATTACTAAGTAACCCTAGATTTACAAGCTGTTTGCATTAGATAACGGGTAAACACAAAGTACATGCTGCTCTATAGAAAGCTGGAGCGCTTGTATGTGTGTGTATGAGCAGCACGTCTCCCTGTGGGTTTGCACACATCTGTATTTATGTTTTCATTGCACTAAAAAAATGAAGATAAGATAGGGAGATTAGGAGTTCTAATAATATTTGCCTCATCTTCTGATAAAAAGTAAACACTGTAACTAGAGGGAAAAAAGCTGTTTTCTTTTAATGCGATGGAGACGAATGGCACAATTTTAACAGTAAAGATGAGAAATTGATTTTTTTTCACTTTGTTGTTGCTTGCTGGTTCAGTTCTCTTCAGTAATTTGATGGACAATTTAAACTAATGATTTATTATTTCCTTGTAGTTTGTGGTTAAAGAAGTTGAACTCGAGGTTGCCATATTTCATCCTTCCATGTTTAGGTGTGTGGGGGGTCCATCCACTGCATCGAGATTCATTGTTTTTCACCCAGTGACCTCCAAAGTGGCCCTTGCTACTTTTAAACCACTGTTTAAAGTCTTTCACTGAAAATTCATTGAAACCCTGATAAATCTGTTCATACAGAGCTAAAAAAATAAATGCAGTGATAGATGAAAAGATGTGGGCACATCAATCAAATACAGTATATAAATCAAAAAGAATTGATACAATCCTAACAAACATGAAAGTTAACATTTGTTATGTGCACCTTTACTCTTCAACACAGCTTGGACCCTCTTAGACAAGCTTTCATGTCAAAGTCTTCAGGAATACCTCTCCAGGCTTCTTT
Organism: Craterocephalus stercusmuscarum; assembly: GCA_037177115.1. Taxonomy (NCBI): domain Eukaryota; kingdom Metazoa; phylum Chordata; class Actinopteri; order Atheriniformes; family Atherinidae; genus Craterocephalus; species Craterocephalus stercusmuscarum. The sequence continues at coordinate 23,788,435 of JBBDHI010000010.1, read as the reverse complement.
AAAGATATTCCAAAGCTCAATGTTTGGATTTGAATGTATCTGCCTTTTGTTTTGATCCCTGTCAAGATGATCCCACATTAATCTTGAGATTTGGAGGATTAATCTCTTCATAAAACTTGGTGCCACTGATTTTCATTCCTGTTCTTGTGTAAAATGGCATACCTTAACCTTTTTTTCTAGTTTGCCTTCCTATAAACTGGCTTCTCGATTGGCATAGTTTCATGGAGACCAGTCTTTAGTGAACAGGCTCAACTAAAGGTTCAGATGCATCACTCAGCAGGATTCCCTCCCCTATTTATTAAGGAACATCATGTTCTTTTGCTGTACTTTGGATTTTAGGCCCACAGATTCTTTTTTTGTCCTCAACTTGTCCAGTTTCCTCAATGTTTTTTAAGTGCATACTGACTACTGCAGATATGCCAAAGATTTGGCTCTTAGTTCTTTTACTCTACAATACAGTTCCATAAGATTCTATTTTGCTCTTTTATTAATAGAAATGAGAACACATTATGTTTTTGCATGAGATTATAAGAAACAAAGTGCCTCATGCCTTTAATTATGTGCCATTTTATGCTTTATGAATGATTCATGGGTCAGTGTTAAATGGCTCAATAAACAAAAAACACATTCCTGTGAAAATGGTCAGGTGCAAGAGCTGGACAAGAAATGACTGAAAATGCAGCCAATGTCAAAGAAAGACTTTAAAAGACCTTCAGAAAATAATTTCTTTAGACCACTTTTAAAGATTACACAAGAATTTGGCTGCTGGAAACCGAAATATAGAAATGAGGGGTGCTTAAAGACTTTTGCACAATACTGTAACTCTACTTTTGCCTCAATTAGTTTTCTGTCTTCTATGAATATAAAGATTTAGCAGTGTCTCTGTTATCTGACACTTGTTGTGGATCACTGCCAATCATCCACAGCATCAAGTAAATCCTTCTGCCGTTCAGACAAGATAGAGGAAATTCACTGAAGAACTTGGAGTCTCTGCTCTGCCCTGCAGAAAGACTGGCATATAGATTGTGGTCTAGCAAAGATTAACCTATTTTTATGCATGTGCATGGACTCATGCATAAAACTTCATTGATACGTAACTGACTTGTTTCACTCATTTTATGTCATCTACCACATCAAAAACCCAAATCAAAAATGTTAACAAGGTTAAAAAATTGATTTTCACCAGAAACAGTCTGTAATTATCTCAGAATATCTTAAATGATTTGTGTGTGATTTGTTTCCCCTAACCATGAACTCATTGTGTTATAATGCAAACTATGGGTAGACACACTCCATAATGTGTAAAACTACGACCCCAGACATCACTGCAGTAATAACATTTGAGGCAACATAACACCGACCTTAATAAATCCTAAGCTCATTCCATCTGAGTTTTTTTTTAACATTTAATAAAATCTGAATCATTTTGAGTCGCAACTAAATACTTTTGCCCAGACAGAAAAAAAGGACAAGCAAATATTGACACACTGAAAATGGAATGCAGGAGGAATAACACCTGAAAGACGGATTTTGTTAATCAAAGATAAGGTTATTGTGGTTATAAATAGAAGTCAGGAAATTTTGTCTAGGTTAACCTTTCCCTAATATCCCCTTCTCTACTCGGTCGTTGTTTTACAGTCTATCCCAGACTATACCTATTTCTTTTAAGACCACACGAGTATTATTCCATAGACATGCAGAAATCCGGGAAAGTGTGTCAGAAGGAGGAAAAAATAACCTTTAAACGCTTTAAAACAAAGATTCCATCATGTTTGTGGAATGTTGTGGTGAGCAATATGGAAACAGACAGAGTCCAGAATCCAGCGGTTAGAAAAAAAATAAATAAAAGAAAAAAAATCTTGTCTGAGAAGGAGGAAAAACTTGTGAGGGGGGTAAGGGGAGCCTCTGGAATTACACGTCAAAACCACGCACACACACATGAATGGACACAGACACACTCACATTGAGACACACTCACATTGCTGGTATCTTCCCCACTGAGAAGTTAACCACACTCAGTGAAGGGTGGAGTTTTGGTCAGAAGTATAACTGCATCCACTGTTCATTTGAGGTACTTAGACGTCAACATCTTCCAGTTCTGAAGGCTTCACACAAAATGTTACTAACGTGGAAAAGAGATGACTCACTAATTATCCAACGTTAAGAATGGATTAAGAAACTCAGGTTGCAAACTGCTGACAGCATACCAGTGTTCACAGTAACTGTATTAAAGTGAAAGCGCACGTCTCTCTGCCTTTCTCTTACCTTTAAACAGACGTAAACTCTGAAATCTTAAAGGCAAAATGCTTGCATAATGAATGTTTCCAAAAATACAGAGGAGTAGGCCGGCATGCTGACCGAGGTTTTGGCAGCGCGCCCCAGCACGGGCCCTCCGCCAGCCGTTCTCACTATGCATTGCCTTTGCTGGACCACGTGTTGCTGGAAGAGGTGTGAGGGGAGCAGTCTGAGAGCTTTCATTCTGCCACCTGATCCCCCTCCCACATCTCTCCGAATACACAGCCTACTGGGCTACGCACACTTAAAGCCCCCCTCTCCTTTTGCTTTCTGACACTCATCCCTTTGTACTGTATGATTTTCCCCCTCTCTTTAATGGCATTCCCTGCTACGGTGGTAATGTGTTGCGCCCTCTTCTCCTGCTCCTCTGACTTCATCATCTCTCATCTGCATCTGTTTTCTCTTTCTCAGTGATCTCTGAGACCGTTGTGTGATATTTCAGCGAGCGAGCATCTGGAAAAGATGTACAAGTTGGGAAATTTCTGTTAATGCCAGTTATTGATTTGCTTTATTATAAAGGAAGCCATTGTTTGTGAAAGTGGATTACTTGCCCTGCTGCTGCCCCTCTATTGGCTCTAAAAATGCTTTGAATCTCTGAGGTGTCATTATCTTCAGGATATAACTGATTCTATGGTATTTATGCAAATGTCAAATTGCTGCACTCCATCTCAGTTGCTATTGTCTGTTTTTACCATTTCTTATAGTCGCCTTTGGGTGCTCTCCTGTTACAGAACACACATCAACAGCAATCTTGAGTAGCTCACAAGAGAGAGTTGCTGAGTCTGGCATGTTTAAAGTTAACTGACTTTAAGATGTACTGAGCTTATTTGGGGTTTTGAAACCTGAAAGAAACTTGAAAGGCAGCTACATAAAGCTCAAATGTGATGAATGGACAGAGATTTTCACAGTGCTACCATGATGTATCCTCTAAGGCCAACACCACATACATCCTGCACCAAAATGACAGGAAAAAGAATTTCAGGAAATTGAGTTTTCATTCAAGCACCTTTTACCCACTCCTTCATTCCTGCGAAACACCAACACAGACCCCTGTGAGAGTAATGAAAAAAAAGGTTTATCCACTTTTCTTCTAGTTAGGTACTTGCTCTCGCAAACACACACATATGGGTCTACACCACAAACACAGCAGTTCTTCAACACTCAGCAGTCTCAAGCATTGAGGGTGGTGTTGTGGTCAAGCCATATTGGGCGCCACTGCATGAGAAACTTGATTTGACAGGAGGTCTAAAGTACACACACATAGAGACACACATATACACAGCCTTAATTGACTTGTAAAACTCCACTAAAACACAATTTTATGAGACAAATTTTAGACTAGTCCCTCAGGATTTGATATCAGGTTGTGCCCAACTTGCAATTCTGTCACCACCACACTCTCTTTGTACACAATCCAACAGCAATTTATACTTTAAAAGATTAAACTGAATAAGCCATACCAAAGGCACCATCAAATCGGCAGATTAATATGCGTAAACTTTGAGTATGAGGTAATTCTGACTTATGTGGCAGAGAAAGGAGGGAAGACTTACTGCACAGGGCTGAAGGGGAAGTTGACAGAGCATTTGTAAGGACATAAATGACCCCTTACGCTTCGTAAACTGACAGCTCAGGCTTTGGTGCTACTTCTCTAAGGTTCCTGTGATACTCAAACTGCTCCTTTTGTTGTTGGAGGCATTCATTTTGAGACCCAAACCGCAACAGCCGGTCTAGACAAATACAATTGGGGCTATGATTTACGCTTGTCACTGTTGACTTTGCGGAGCTGGATCAAGCATGGCCCACTGGAGATGCTGGCAGGCCCATTAACCCCAGCTTCCCCAACCTCTGGCAGGGATATCTGCAGACACTCTGGCTTTCAGATTTCGGTAGAGCTGTAAAGTGGATGTGATTTTTCACAACCCAGGCCTAAACCCAGCCGGGTTTCAACTTCAAGCTTTGCTCCCAACCTGTTAAATACCTCTGGGAGCTTTACCAGAGGATGGGACAAGGAAACACCAAGAGCATGATCCTTTTTATTTAGAAATGGAAAGCCATATCTTAATATTCCCATTGAGAGGCATCCTCTGGACCTAATGGCTGCATGTTTGTGGATGTGAACATAACCCACAAGATGCAATGCTGTAATCCAAACCATCTCATTTCATACCTGCATCCTGTCTTCGTCTGTGTGCACTTTATACACCCATTTGCATTGTAAAGCAATCGGCGCACGCAGTTCTCTACTCGACTTGCAACATGACTTAGTCCCTGTCTTTTATTCTTTTATTTGAGCAGTATTACACTCACATGTTATCATGAATGTAGGTGGTGTGTTTATTTTGCCAGTTCACAGAGAATCCATTTGTGGGCATGTCTGTCATCATCTTCCAGATAATCAGCACATAATTTGTGTCAAACAGACTTATCTTCAGCTCAGTGCTGAGACCATCAGATAAGATCTCAGCAAAAGGAATTTCAATGTATTGAAGGAATGGAAGTCCAACTTTTGAAAGAACTAACTGCACACAGATTTATTTTAGCTGTTTATTAATTAAGATTATTCAAAAGCCATCACATCTAAGAAAAACCTTTGATTTAGCTGTGGTGCTTTAAAAGGGTGTTATTGGGCTCAGAGGCTTTTATGTAATTAAATCACCGCACTACCAAGTTAGCTGATAAAACTTAAGCCTTTCGTTGGATAAAGAAGCTTTGGGAAAGAAACAAAATCAAGTGTTGATCCCAAAATGACCCTGGGAGGTTTTTAAACACAATCTCTTGAGAGATTTATGAGGATGGAGATATTTACAGTATCTTTTTATCTTTGCACATTTGACCAGTCCTCAGCTGGTTTGAGGATTTATGATGCAGACGGGCAAATGCATCTTGCAGGGGGTGTGTTTGAAAGTCTTCTGGGTAGTCATTGCCTGAGGGAGAGGCCCTCTAAAACAGTGCACACATGCCACACTTTTTATATATAAGGGCTGGGATTTCATCATGCAGTTAGTATTCACACCCTAGAGGTGAGACTTTCACAGGAAAGGCACAAAAGCACCTCTAAATGCATGTTGCTCAAGGACACTTTCATGTTGTGGACAGTACCTGAAACAGAAGTAAATAGTAGCCTCTGTAACCATAAGAATTCACCAGCATTGGTAATGACCAGGATAGACAAACAAGGAGGAGGGAAAGAAATTACCAGGGCCTAGAAATTACATTTTGGTGCTAAATGCAGGTTTCATTTGCTTGGACTTCAAAAGAAGCTACAGGCCAAAGTAAACTCTGACCTGAGAGTTGGTGTCTGGGATGAGGAAAAGGCAACAAACGTCACTGTGGCCACAGTTCTCACTGTCAAACGGCTGGCTGACTAATCCTCGATATTCCTCCATGATCTAAACCTGAAGCCCTCTGTAGCAACAGAACACTGTGGCATTGTGTCCCTGCGCTTAAGGAGTCTGTGATTCATTTACTGGCAAAGCTTATGTTGGATCCATGTACAGTATTTTTCTCACCCTCAGTACTGTAGAGGAATTCATCTTTTCATGTTCAAAGTGGTCTCATAGGATTGTTTACATTGATCATTTTGACTGTGACATACCACCCTAATGAAAAGCTACCATGGTTGCATGTTTTTTTGGGTATTAACCATGGTAAAACCATAGTTTTACCTCAAAACCATAGTATAACTATGGTTTCTACATAAAAAACACATAGTAATCCATGGTAGATTTTCGTAAGGGCATCCACTCACTGAGTGGTGAAGTCGGAGTGAAGTCTGAATTTTCATGTTGGAAATGTCTTCTTCCTGATATCACAAACAGAGAATTTAAGTATTAGCAGTACTTGCTGTACTAATGTGAGTAGGTATGGGAGTTTGGTTGGTTTTTGGGGACCCCTTATTGATTATATGAAAGTATCTGTGTATCAACAGCCCTGCTGTTGTGATGCAACAGTGCTCTCTGCTGGCAGAAACAGGGAACATTGTATTTATCATGTTAACTCATAATATTTCTTTTTTTATTTAAAATACATCTTTGGGACTTTTTCTGTTAGAATCTAACTTGTGATAAGCTAATTTGTGTTTTTGTAAAAATTCATGTCTTCTCCATCCTCAGTATTAATATCTGGTATGAAGTAATTATTTTAAAGATGCAAAATTCTCTTAAGAGTGGTATTTTATGCTTTGTCTTTATATGTAGTTAGTATACTCAGGTTAAGCAAGGCATTTATATGACATTATTTCATGAATTCCTCTTTTTTCAATGAAAAAGTAAAACCAGGTCATCTAACCATCTAATCCCTGTTGTCCCTTTCTTCCAGGTCTGCTTCGCTTTGGTGCCAGATCCGCAGTCCAGAATGAGGGTGAAGAGATGAGCTTGCAGCCAGCTGCCCTGTCCCTGCAGTTCCTGCCACTGGACATTTACTGAATCCCATTACCCAGAAGATGATGTCCTTGTCTCCCAGATAGCACTTCTGAGGACCAGGCCTTCACAGCACTGACTGTGCACCATGGCAGGAGAGACTCAGCGAATGTGTGCAGTCAAAGAACTGGATGCTGAGTCCAAACAGCAGGATGAGAGGACGGTGCTGGAGCAGCAGACTGACAAAACCACAAAGGAGTCTTCGGAGCACTTTTCAAGCACAGGCACTGAGGCCAGACTCAGCAGCAGAGTGGCCAAAGCGGAAAAACTAGAGAAGGACAGGGACTGTCCTCAGCAGAGGGAAGCTGTCATACGGCCACAGCAAACAGGGAAGATTGACTTCAGATCACTGCAGAACAGATCCAAATTTGCCACTGACAGGACTTGGTCAAGTGGGAAAGGCAGTCCCCAGTCACCAAGTGGAAAGAGCCGCAGCCGAGAAAAGGCAAAGCGGTCAGGAAAGACAGAGCGTGGCAACCCACAGCAGCTGTACAGACTAAGCATTACAAATCCACGCACCATTGGTATTGCCTACCCACAGCAGAAAGTTTTGCCACCCAAGAAGTTGGAAACCAGTTGTGGCCCAGTCTCGGGCAGCTACAGATTCCACGTTCCTAGTATACCAGAGAGAGAGGTTGAACTACAGCAAGAAAAGCTCAACTACAGTCGCTGCTTCCAGGAGACTAACATTACCTCCCCAAGCTATACCTCACCAGCACTAGGCTCTTCAAGTGGAACATCATCCCACCCACATCCACCCCTGTCACAGCAACAGCAGCCAACATCAATGGAGAGCAACAGCACACAGCCCGGAAGTCAGCTGATTCTGCCTGACTTTCAGCTGAGTGGCGCTAATGCTTGGCAGTCTCCCGACAGGACTTTTAATGGTGCTAGCTATGGGGTTTCATCACAAAAATCCACTGCTCTCTCAGAAACCAGTAAGGCAAATGCTTTTGTGCCTGGTCCATTTCAATATGGATATCACTTAATGGAAGAATCAACCTCTGACTCTTTTCCCTGTGAACAGAACGCCCATCTCCAAGAATTGCCAAACTCTTCCATAGTCTCCGTTCATGTTAGCCACAACTCTCTTTCCTTTACCCCTGTAGAAGGGCAAAACATTGCCCAGAATAGCACTCCGTTCAGTAGTGAACACCAGCCAGAGGACAGAAGCTCTTATCCCTACCCCCCACATTCACAATTTATTCAAGGGGTGGCATCATCAATCCAGTGTGCCAGGAATTTGAGTGAGGACTCAGCCAGTAGTGACAGTTCTGGCTCCAGCTCACAACAAACCGAACAGGGGAAAACTGTCCTGCCTGAGAGTGCAGATACTATTGTACAGGCAGACAGTCGGGATGCACCCATCACCATGGGGAGTAAGAGAGGCTGTCACCCCAAAGACACAGCCACCTGCCAGAGAACACTCAATCAAGGAGCTGTGCATGCAAGAAATATTTCACAAGGTCCTGGCTCCCCAATGCACTTTCCTAACAGAGCCTTTAACAATTCTTCAGTTAGTAACATTCGCACAGGCTCAATGTCTTTTGATAAAACCATAAACAGTAAGGTTGTAAACAGGTTACCACATGCATGGGAAGGGACTAATAAGGCCTATTCAACAGCCGATCAGAACATAATTCAGTACACTGATATGAATGAGAAGTTCCAGTTTCAGAACCAGACAGCCATCGACCAAAGGCCAAATTCATCTAAAGGTAGCAGGATGCCCTGGCAGCAAATACGGCCAACTCCTGCCTTGCCAAATACAAACAGAATAGAGTTGTCAAGGCAAATAAGCAATCAAAAACTGGCGTACATAGTTTCCCCATCTGACTGGCAGGATGAGAGCAAATCACATAAGCAGAACCCCTTAAAAAGCCCCAGCTCGTTCCAGAACAGCAGAAGTAGCGACAGGTTTTCAAACCAAAGGCAGGAAACTGTAAAACACAACAGTAACACTGTCTCTACTTTTAAAGTAGAGATGAGCCATGCACAAGTATGTGACTCCAAAAGTAAAGCCGTTTACTTCGGGCTCAATCAGTCTCTTCCAGCAGCACCATCAAGAAACTACAGCTACCCACCATTACAGGTCTCACCTATGGGCCTCATGATGGTGTCACCATACGAGTCCCCTTTGCCCTCTCCAGTACATAACCCTGCATCAAGTAGTACTTGCTCCTCACTCTCCCCAGCATCCACCAGCCCAGTTGACATCAGTTCAGAGGACAGTCAGATGTCCAAATCAGCTCCCCCTCATCCATTCTATCACCAGCCCCAGAGTAAAACCCCGCTCCCCCCAGATCACCTGAGCACGCACCCGCATCAGTTTCATCCTGATGCTCCACGGACCCTTCCCTATGCACCAGAGAGAGCCAAAGATGACATGATGAGCTACCTACAAAACAGCACACCTCCAAAGACGACTATGGATGGAAACAAAGGTTATATGGATAGTTTTGGGATGGAGCATCACCAGCCTCCACCGCCATACTCTGCACATCAGCTGTTAGCCAGCTCGTTAGCCACAGCAAATCTCGATCAGTTAGATGTGCTTCTGACGTGCAAACAATGTGATCAGAATTTCAACAACCTGGCTTCTTTTTTAAGTCACAAACAATACTGCGCTCAGCACACGTTTGCACAAAATGATCTCAAAGACATTTCAAAGATAGAGGACAACAGGAAGTTCCATGCAGAGCCAGTTAAAGCAGTATCGGCAGTGTCAAATGTTTCTCTGTCACGGTGTCCATCAGATCTTCACCTCTCTCTGTTGGGCCTCAATAAGAATGGAGAATTGATGTCTGACAGTGAAACAAAAGGAGATAATAAAGATGATCCACTAAAACTCAACTTGTTTGCCAGTCCCGGTAATCTCCCTGTCCCCCTCCCAGAGCTAGAAATGGAGGACGCCAAATTAGACAGCTTAATCACAGAAGCTTTGAATGGACTGGGATATCAATCGGACAATGCTGAGATAGACAGCAGCTTTATCGATGCATTTGTTGATGACGACCTCACCACTGTCAAAACATCATCAAACAAGCAATGTCTGAAGACAAAAGAATCCCTGATTTTTGAAAGCAAGAATAAACAAGCGGAGGACAGATCTTTCACACAGGGAAAGTCTTTTTATGACTCTGATGTTGAGAGCCCCGAGAAAGCATCTATGAATTTGGAACAAGATGAGAAAATTAACATTAAAAAAGAACTCTCACATAAAAATTCAAGACTTGCCTCAAGGGAGAAGACGTGGGAGCAAGAGAGCAAAGTGAAAGAGGCAAGAAAGCTATGTAAGAGTGAGGAGGAAAACACGGGCACACAAAGGTTTCTCTTATCCAGGAAGTTTTCTGAGCGTTGCGGCGTGAAAGGCTTCCAGGACAACGCTGCACTTCGAGGGTCAGCACCCTCACAGGCCTCTACATCTCCAACCTCAAGAGCAGCAGCTAAAGAAAGCAAGAGGAAAAGCACTGGAGGGGGAACTTGGAGCAAAGAACTTATTCACAAAATAGTTCAGCAGAAAAATAAACTACACAAGCTCCATGTTAAAGGTACCAAAAACCTTCAGTTTTCCTTGGTTATGGAAAGACTCACTCCCACCGTGCAGAACCCTGCATTTGGAGAATACGACTATGTATCAGACTCAGATGATGAATGTGAGCCCGTAAAGATAGCAAGCCAAGGCCGACTGAATCAGAGTAGTCGCTGTAAATACACATACACTAAAGAGTGCAAATGGCGAGCGAGGAGCGAGAGAGATCAGGCAGCATGGAGGCATGAATCGAAGGAGTGTTTCGAGGTGAAAAAAAGTGAATTGTCACTGTCTCCTGAGAAACATGGATCTCACCAAAGACTCAGGAGGAGAGGGAGCAGGTCATCCACAAGCAGTGACCTCAGCACATCTGTGAGTGTTTCAAGCGATAGCATCAACAGCCCCAAAAGCACTGACCGCACTGATTCTGACAATGAGAAAAAGACTGACAAAAAGAAAGAGGCTCAAGAGCAGAAAACCAATGACAGGTCTTCCCCACAAAAGGTATTCAAAGAGTCCAGCACATTAGCACTAACATTCACTAAATCCATTAAGAAGTATAATACAGACAAAGCCAATCATTCAGACAACAAAGACAGTTCAGAGGATGCAAAGAAGTATCATGCTAATCCAGAAGTTGCTGATTCAGTGTCATCCTCACAAAAAGCAAGAGACCCACTGAAGAACTTTGAAAAAAGAGGAAGCTCTCACACAAAATCAAGGGAGAAACTTGCATCTCACAAAAAAGAAGCAGGCTCAGTTGGTTGTTCAGATAGAAACACCCTACAGGGAACAGACAGTCTGTGCACCAAAGAAGAACCAACACAGAGCAGCAGCACAGAGAACAAGACGCTGCTATTTGATTCACACTCTCGCACCATCGCCAGTGACGCTGACTTTAATACTGACAGAAACACAAAGGACAAAAGAGGAGAGATGCCCCAAGCCACACAGCCAGAGCTATCAGGCACCGCCACATTGGACAAGCAGAGTGAAAATGTCTGCATGAGAAAAGAGGCTATTGTTTTAGTCAGTGATCTAGACACACACAAGTCTGCAGCTCTTTGCACATCTTTGATGGATGAGGTGTGCCTGTCCCCAGCAGAAAGCCAAAAAGATGCACTCCATCTAATGCCCTACCCTCTGGATCAGGAGCAAGGGCTCATGAAATCCCCACTCTCATTTGACACCTCATCGATGTTTGGGGATCTTACTGGATTTGATAGCGGGCTTTACTCTGAGATGCCCATTCAGAAAGAGGGGTTTCCTTCAATTGAGAGCGCTGCTGACAAAAAGGAAGAGTTTGCTTCTTCTTTCTCTCCCTTTCTGGAACAAAGAGACTGGAGTCTCATTGTTAGTCCTGTGCTACCAGATGAGATATCTCACTACAAAGGCAACTTGGAGAAATCAAATGAAAAGAAGCCAGATTATGATCACGTTCCTTTGTCTCTGCCAGAAAAAATAATTGACTACAGCGCAAATCTAAACAGCTGTGCATCAGAGGACGAGCTGGAGATAAAGAGAATAGTAAATGAGCTTGAAAACCAGCTCCAGACAACTAAGCTGGAAAGCCCACCGCTACTGTCTGAAGATGTCCCGAAAGAGCTTCAAATGAGTAAATTTTCACCTTTACGGCTGGGCGATGAGTCCGTGAGTGAGGTCAATGGTTTGAACAGGAAGTGCTCAAAAACTCAAAGTGCTCAAAGCATTGATGCGTCAGTTTCAAGAATGCCTTCAGAACCTTTCGTTCAACCTGCAGTCCCATGGCCTAATGCATTTCAGTTTGAGCTAATGGGTGAGCATCACAGCCCCCGCTCTCTTCACAATGAAACACCTGAGAACCAACTCCAACCTGGCCAAAAATCAGAGAAGAGAAGTTCTGAAAATGAGGCTCCAGCAGAAACAAAGGAGGAGATTTTAGAACAGAGAAGATACACAGAGAATCTCATGAGAAGCCTGGAAGTAATTTCAGACTCTATATTCAAAAAAGAACCTATTATATCAGTACACGAAAAGCCAAATGTCAATGCTCTCACAAGTCAACAACATGAGGAAAGTGAATGTCAGGGCCCTGATGCTGCTGAGAGAGAAGATCAGTGTGAAAAGGAAGCAATTACTGTAAAAGAGAATATTTCATCACTTCCAAATATCAACGAGCCGAAGGATGAAATTGAATTCATTCTCAATGAGTCACAGGCTTCTCTCTCCAAGAAGATTGACCCTTCAGTCAGCAGCAACAAGCCAATTTCATCGCAGCCAAGTGAACCCACAGAAAACAGGGATTACATGGCAGAGACCAAAGTCACATCAGCGGAGGATCTCACTGTGAATAGCCATTTGACTGAGGCCCCTTGCTGCTCGAGTGTTGTGACACATGACCTACACACAGTTAAGACGTCCTGCAGAAACAGAAATGCAGAAAACAGTGAGCTTGAACTAATTACAAACAATAGTGATGGCAGAGAATATTCCTCTACTGATGGCTATGAGGAAGTGGAGGCAGTGAAGGGAGTCACTCATCATTCTAAGGATCATCCTTCGTCACCAGGTTTTGCTGACACCAGTCAAGAAATTGGCAATAAAATGCCAGATGTGATAAAAACAGCATTGGAAAAGCAATCTGCTAATGAGAATGACAATCATCAACACATCAGCTCATCGCATCCTGGCGTACTAGCAGTGCCATTTTCAGAAAATATTGTGGAGGAAGTAATTGTTGAATCATTAAAACAAGATCCTTTAACTCCATTTTCCTCTAAAAACTCCAGCCCCTCAAATACATACAGAGAAACAAATCTCTCATCACAGACAGTTAGCACAGACAAGCCCTGCAGTCCAATACTGGTGGAAACCAACACAGAGAGCAGCTGCTCACCCCTCCATGACATCCAATCTACAGAGGGACAAAGCAATCTGTTGATCTTGTCACAGTCTGATGGAATCATTAACAGTGATCCCTGCAAAATGACTCCATTTAATGACTCATTAAAAACTGAGGTAGGCCTCGTGTTTGAGCCTACTCAGAAACAAGAAGAAATTTTGAATGTTCAGGACATTAAAGAGCATCTTCCTGCTGATTTCATGGCGAGTGAGCAAAACTCCCCATGCAGAGGGGACGCAGAAGAAAGTCACTGCATCTTTTCAGACTCCACTGCACCAATTAGTCCTCTGTTATCGTCTCATCAAAAAGCGATGCAGAAACTTGCAACACAAGAGGAATCAATCGAGTCCAAAACTAAATGCACTACTAAATCAACCGATCGAGGCTCAGTTCAAAATGCAAAATCTCCCACAATCAAAAATGATAGCCAAAACGTCAAAGAGGATGTAAAGAGTGACGCATTAAACACAAGACCTGAGATGGACTATTCTCTGATAAGCACACCTCAGTTGGATTTGAGAATCATGGAGTGTAAAACTCCCAGCTCTGAAACTGCCATCCCCTCTCCACTTCCTGTGAACAACACAACTGAACCCCCAGAGGTGACAGCCAGCCTTGAAAAAAGTGATCTGATGTACAATTTAAAGCTCAGCCCTCTAAATTACAGTGGCATCGCAGATGAACCTCCACAACTGAATCAATATGACTACATACCAATATCACCTGCCAGTAAACATGAGGAGAATCTGGACACCAAGCAGAGGCCCAGAGCTGACTACAACTCCTGTGACTTAAGTGTCAACCCTGCACTGATTTTTACCCAAACTGAGACAGCTACAGCAGTACCACTGAGCTCAGACCCTACAGCTAAACAAGATCCATTAGCTGAACCACTGGTCCAACAGCAGAGGATGAAGTTCACATGTTTTGCTCTGAGTCTCCCAGCTGAAGTCAAAGGAACAGATTGCTCATCTACCGATGTAAATAAGAGCTTGGAAGTTTTCCATGATCCAGTTGAATCTGTTGAGACTTTACATTCACATGCGGATCTTTTGAGAAAAGCTGAAACAGAGAAGTTAGATTCTCAAGAGGCTTCTGCTGAAGAGAGTGCTTTTCTCAAAAAAGATTTTTCAGATGGCCCACCCACTCCGCAACCACTCATCATCTGTGAAAATGAACAAATGTCCCTTCCTCCAGAACCAACAGAGAAGTTACCAACAATAGAGCTTGGCCAGTGTTTGATGAATTACCAGCCGAACAAAGAAACAACGCAGAAAAAGACACAAAGCAACACTCAACCGGGTAAAGTGCTCTGTGAGATATGCTTAATGTGTTTCAGAACTGTGCCAGGCTTAAAGAGACACAAGGCCATGAAGCATTTGGTCAGAGCTGAAAAACACACCGGCTCACAGAGTGCAACATCGAGCCATCAGGGGACTGTGCTTGTTTATGAAGCATCACAAACTACCGAGAAAAAACATAAAGATGATTCACAGCCTTGTTTCCCAACAATAGATGGGTCGCCTGAGATAAGTAGCCCTCTCATATTGAAAAGACCAGAGACAGAGTCGGTCGGAGAGGAAACGGCAACTGAGACGAGTGCAGTGGCAGCAGATGAGAAAGGCCAGCAAAACCCTGTGTTGCCGGTGAAGACAAAGAAGAACAACAAAGCTAGAAAGAACAAGAACAGTGGACTAAATCCTGACCCTTTCTCTGATGAGCTTCTGAATATATTAAAGACGGACATACTTCAAGCTATAACTCCTGAATTCAAAAGCACTGCACTACAGGAGCAACACAAATCCCCTGAGGTACAAATCAATGACAGAACTGTTTCTGAAATCAAGGATGTTCCCAACCATGGTCCTTCTGATTCTGCTTTTGACAACACAGCCATATCTCCTACAAAAGAGCCAAATATATGCAACGAAACTGTGGAGCTAAATCAGATTGCTGACACAGAGGTGATGACATGTGCAAGTGTGACAAAGATGGCAAATTTGGACGTGTGTGCAGATAGAAATGTGGAAAGTGTATCTGCTGCAAAGGAGATTATGAGAGAATGTGATGAGTCCAGAAAGACACTGTGCCCTGTGCAGGAGATGTGTGAACTGAAGGGATCAGAGGACACCCTTGCCCAGGAGATCCTTCAAAAAGTGTCAGCAGAGATAAAATGTGAGAAAAACAGGAGCCCTGCAGATAATCTACAACCTCCCTCCTGTTTGAATTCCTCCCCGCTCAGTCCACCCAGCATCAGCCCTGAGCTGAGGGCCTTACTCGACGATGACACCACGTTCTCGCAGCTGTTTCCCAGAGATGAGGAGGCCAAGAGGAAAAAGTGCCCCAGGGTGTATGGCAAAAGAAACAAAAGGCAGAAATTGTCCCCACATTCGGATGTAACCACAGACTACATTCCTCCTGAAACTTGCATGCAAAATAAAGATCAGTACACGGAGGCTCAAGGTGAGCAGACATTCGGTGACAAGCAAACTAACCACTGTGAATATGAGACCATTTCCATTGACGACGCCATCATGTTGAACATGTGCCACAACAGCACTCTAAAAGCTGATGGTGAACCATTGGCAGAGGTCAAGCAAAGTGAACAGGACACTGTTCATGAGGTTAACGGAGAGCTTGGCAACAACCATTTAAATCCACTGGAAAGCAGCGTTGATAAATCTACATCTGAATGGATTGGGCCCAGCGACCTCAGTGGATTTGATGCCTGCTCAACAGTGCCCTCTGAATCTACCAGTTGCAAGCCAGAAGTGCCATCTGTGCCCCTACCTCTGCCTTCACCAGCTGCTCCATACACTGCCGAGCCCCGTGCTGTAGAGGGAGTCCAAACCTTCCACAGCATTGACATCCAAAACATTAACACCACTTTTCAGCTTCCTGAAATTCAGTTCTTTGATTCGGACAAAGACATCTCAGTTGCTCCTCCTCTTGAAAGTGTGCATCTGGAGAGCAGAGACGATGAGAAGTCAAAGAAAGTCACAGAGCGGCGAGGCAGGAAACGACAAGACGGGGGAATAAAGGTCAAAGATAAGCAGTACAAATGCAAAGTGTGTTTCACTTGGTTCCTCACCCTGGGTGAGCTGAACTTTCACAAACTCTCCCACAACCCATCTCCACCTCCAACATGCTACATGTGTGTCCAGCGCAAATTCAGCTCCAGGGAGCAACTGAGAGACCACCTGAGGGAGAAACATGCCAAGAACAAGACGGGCATCTGGACCTGTGGAATGTGCCTGAAGGAGATATCCGATGTGTGGATGTACAACGAACACTTACGAGAGCACGCCACTCAGTTCGCCAGGAGAGGTCAGACCCAAGGCTCCATGTTAGGCATTTCAGGCTGCCTCATGCAAGAGACAGCGGTGAAGAACTTTCTCTCCTCAATCATGCAGCACCGCTCCACCAAAGCCAACAGAGAGTCCAGCAAAACTTCTAAAGAACAGGAAAAAGCCGGAGCGGCAGACGTCACTGCGGTAGAGGGGAAAGCCTCAGAAGGTACTGAGCCAAAGCTGCACAAAACTAAAAGCAACAGCGGAGCAAGTGGGAAGCAGAACACACTGACCCCACTGGAGGTCCTTCATAAAACAGAGACCCCCAAAAGTGTGGAGATGCATCCCAACTGCAAAGATCCCTCGAGAGACTGCCACCACTGTGGGAAACAGTTCCCAAAACCTTTTAAACTCCAGAGACATCTAGTGGTGCACAATTTAGAGAAGATTTTCCTGTGTCACAAATGCCCCGTCTCTTATCAGGAGGCCCAGGAGCTCAAAGAGCATCTGAAGAGAGCGCACGAGGAGGTGGATGAGCTGGATTCAAAGCACACCACCCTTTACACCTGTGAGCTGTGTGCCGATGTCATGCATGTGATTAAAAAGTCCTTCATCTGCAGCACCTGTAACTACACCTTCTCCAAGAAAGAGCAGTTTGATCGTCACATGGAAAAGCACCTGTCAGAGGGGAACAAAATTTTCAAATTCCGAGGCGTTCTTAGACCTGTCAAAGTATCTGCGTCCAAAGAAAATGAATGTGAATCACCTGCAAGTAAGAAGAGGAGAATTCTCTCTGACAGTCTGCCAGAAAATAGCTCTGACAGCGGCGTTGCCAGTGTGAGCTCTCTACACTTAAATCAGAGTGCTGAGACACAGTCTTCAAAACCCTCTGTGTCCACAGCTGACGACTCCACACAGACCATCTCAAACGAATACCACAGTGACTCGAACAATACCAATGTGAAGACTGAGGACATTGCTGCGGACTACTCTGAACTACTTGTAGAACTGGAGAAATGCATTCATCTGAGCTCATCGACATCTGTTTCACCCAAGGAAGAGGAAACTGACCTGGATGGCAAGGGAGAATCAGTTACTGAAGACTGTGATGTGAAAGAGGAGAATGAATCAGTCTGCATAAGAGAGGAGCCAACCTCATGGGCAGCATCTAAAGAGAGTAGTGGTGCAGAGGAGGAGATATTTAAAGCAAAGGAAGGTGACACTACTGAAACTGAAGGGAAGACGGATTTGCCTCCAGCTAGTGAGAACTCCTTTGTCAGCTTAAGAGAAAATCAAATCCTTTTAGAGATACCTGAGTCTGCAAAGCATGAATTAGCTGTTGATGAGATGAACCAGCCAAGGGGAGATGAGCAGTGGCATCACACGTCTGTTAATGACAGTGAGCAGCAGGTATTATCTCATGGTGCTGAGCTGGAAAGTGGCAGTCAGATTAAAGATAATGTTTCCCCGGCAACAACGACTGAAAACACCAAAAACTGCACAACAAGCAGCAGCACGAAGGGTACAGAGTCCGCTCCAGCCCTCCACTCAAAGGTCTCCCTGAACACTACAGCCTCAAATGAGGACAAGGACTCTGTGAAACCACAGAAGAAGAGGAAGGACATAAAATCGCCACATATTCTGCAGCGGGTTTCCTCTCCATCCACGCAAGAGAACTTTGCCGTTGATTCCAAAGTCAAAAAGAAATTTCGCCCGAACAAGTGTCCAAATACCTCCCTGCAAAGGAAGTCAGATGGAGCCACTGAGTACCCTGTGCTGTCCTCGGTGAGGGACGATGTTGTTAGCAACAAAATTGTCTCCAAGTGCAAGACTGTAAACCTGAGCTTGCAGACAAAAAGAAGCTTGCTTGATAGCTGTTCCCAAAGGAAACCTGAAATTGTTACCTCTCAGAACGGGGATTATAAAGCCAGAAAGGGACCTCTGGGGAGATCTCTGCATCCCCCTGTATCTAAAGTGTCCTCAGTACCTATGAACAATTATTTGAATAAATCAAGGCCAAAGATGGGGGTGAGGTCAATGGACAGTCTCTCCTACCGGACAGCAGAGTCCCAGAACAATCTTCTGAGTCAGCTGTTTGGCCAAAAACTCACTAGCTTTAAGATTCCTTTGAGGAAGGACACATCAGAATCTATTAACTGAGGGGGGGATAAAGGGGATTTGTGAATAAGAGACTGTACATTTTCACAGTTATAAATGTTTGAGACAATTTATTATGGTGAATAAGATTGCACAGCTCTTTTCTGTGAAATGCTATCTTTAAATACTTACATAGTCACTTTATGTCTTCTTTGTACATGTGTTTTTATTACACAAATGTGAGGGCGAATGGCAGATATGAACTTTGGGTCAAAAATGAATATGTTAGTTGGGAAAATCATTGACCTTTTAATAGATTATATTTCATTTATCTAAAGGAGAGAAAAAAAGAATACTTGAAAACACAGTAACCTACGTTCCTTTAAAAAAAAAAGCATGTCTATTTTCCCTTCATTACATGATTCAGTGTTTCTCCAAAAGGACCAAAATGATCTCGTAACTGACCACGACTATCGTCTGTGCACCTTTCATACATGCTTCCAACATATTCACTTTGTACATTTTAAACTTTACTG
Organism: Craterocephalus stercusmuscarum; assembly: GCA_037177115.1. Classification (NCBI taxonomy): domain Eukaryota; kingdom Metazoa; phylum Chordata; class Actinopteri; order Atheriniformes; family Atherinidae; genus Craterocephalus; species Craterocephalus stercusmuscarum. The sequence continues at coordinate 23,769,383 of JBBDHI010000010.1, read as the reverse complement.
TAATGCATTGACATTCATCATTATTAGCCTTTTGTATAAACATTACGTGGTGCTACATTGTGTTGAATTGTAATGTGAACGCTAATGTCCTCAGAAGGGAACATGAGATCTGTAGCAGTTACAGTACATACATCCAACTGTTTTTACTGGTTCTCCGTACTTTATTGAATATACTGTGCAAACCATCCAAGTCATATGTAGGCTGATACAACACATAATTAGGAAAGCTTCCGTTGTATAAACTCAGGTGCACACGTGGACATCACAGTCCCAAGACCTGTATTTGGAGTTCTTCCCATGCACTGATAATACCACACACAAATTGAAAACTCAATCATCTGTGTCTGTTCCTCCAAATGTTTAATTATTAATAGTATTTACTAGGACAACAAAGGTGCTTTATCTTGTTTATACTGTATGTATCTTATATTGTATTATATTGTAGGTAGATTATTGTTTTGGTGTAATGCTTCGTGTCAAAGTTTTATTTTAATAGTGTGCAAAATGAATCAGATTGAAAAGAAAGGGAAACGCAGCACCTCTCGCAAGTTGTAAAGTGGTTCACTAAGTGCCTGTTTTACAGTTGGTCATTAAAGATCTGTATTGGTCTCCCTTCGTTCTTTTCTTTCTTTGTTCATGGAATGTTTTGCAAATGTTCCCGCTTCCCTGCGGACTGCATCTGTCACCACATGCATCAAACAGTGGAAGCAGTGGAAGCTGCTTGTGCCTGGAGGCAAAAACAGGTGCACACACAACAAGGTCTGACTTCTTTTTTTTTAACCCCCCCCCCCCCCCTCCTCAGATGAGCACTTCAGTGAGCTCACTCATCATCTGAAAGATGAGCAGAAATATATCTTTACTACAGGGAAACATTTAACAGAAGACAGATACATTCATACAACCATATGTCTGTCTCCACAAGCACAGTTGAGCAGGCAGCCAGGAGCTCTCGCTTGTGTCATGCTTCTGTCGTGTCGCTCATTCACCACATGTAAAATGGCTTCTCTTCCTACATGAACATTTTTCATCATCACATAGGAATAAAAAGCCATATTACACCGTGGCACACATGGGGAAACACTCAGGGAAGACAAAGGGGTGTAGTGTTTCCGCATCTTCTTGTGAATTACCATGAGACCTGAGAAAAGGGAGAAGAAAGAAGTGAAGACAGGTTATTTTTTTAAAACAAGGACTGAAGTTGAAATATTCAGTTCTGGCTAAAAAAAAAAAATCCAATCCAATGTAAAACTTTATGCGGATCGACTGATAAAGGCCTTTTTTTCTATATAATATGTGCAGTTATGCAATCATCGAAACAGATTTCGATGCGGCTTCTATATCTCAAAGCTGTTGTTCTCACTTGTGTTACAAACACACTGCTTTTTTCTGTAAACATAGCCATCAGTCTGCGTGTTGATTCAGAGGGAGTGTGGAGAAAACACAGCCACAGTGTTGTTGAAATAACTCCTCTAATTAATTATAAGGAATACTGGCTTGGCAGCACCCACAAACACCATATTTTTGGACTCAGTGACAACAGAAAATAAAGCAAGCCGAACTGGGGAATTACAGACCTCACGCTGTATCAATTTCTCTCCAGCAGGATAAAATTGAAAGTCTTGCTGGTTTGTTGGCAGGTGTGTTACATCTTGACCTTTGTTACAGTCCGGTTAAAGTCATGAACAGCAATCTAAAGATAAAAAATTCACACTTTTCTTGAAGGAGACAGGTGTCAAGAAGACACTGTCAAGTTTTTTCATACAGAACTCCCCTTTTATTCAGCTCATTTTATGATCTTTTACTGAAATTGGTTTCAACACAGAATCATCTTACATCCGCAGTTCTCCAGCTGCAACACATTACTGACCCTTACATCTTTTACATGACTACATTTAAATTTGATGCTATGTAAATGAATAGCATCGCTGATAAAAATGCATTAAAGCTTTTTGTGAAGAGCAAATAATGCAAAGGAGACAGATTTCTGTGGTCAGAAAATGCTATTTTAGCTCTTTTTTTAGATATAAGTTAAATTGGAATTAGATTACTAAATTAAATGTAATTGCAGAACCATCTCGCATGCTAGCAAATGGTAAAACAAATCTTTAGTTTGTACAAATCTTCATTTACAGTTAGAAACAATACATCTTTGATTATAAAGCTACAGTTCTGTTATGCTGATTTTTGTCTGTTTATTTAGATAATAGATCAGAGCTGTTCTAGGGTTAGGTCTATTCAATAAAAAACTGACACCTGGTTCATGAGATCCTCAGAGGATTTTTAATTGACAATGCCTTATTGGAAATTATTTACATAGCATTCACTGATTACTTAAAGTACCTCACTGACTCGGTCGATTGCAACTGACATGTCAGGAAAATTTCACACTGGCTTTGCTGTTTTTTTTCTTTTTTTTTTTACATATTAACTCATTGTTTCACAGTATAAAGGAAAAGGTCAGAGTGGAGGATAGATAGTCATCTGTTACTATTTTGCTACTTTGAATGAATTCTAATGATGAAGTCCCAACATGAATTAGCCAAGACTTGCTGGGGGGTGATCGTGTGCATTAGTCTGTCTACTCAAATGATTCATTTAAATATAGAGAAATATCGGAAGCTTGATCTCATCATCTCTACCTTATAGTTAAGGAGGAATCAACAAGGAGATGTTGTTGGCAGAGCTTCCTTGTTCAAATTAAATTTAGCTACACTTTTAATTAGACTGGAGGAGGCCATGTTCGTTCTCCATGCAAGCAGAGATTAAATTCTACGTACTGCAGGAAAGTTGGCAGGTAGAGGATTCATTCCTGAGCATGGTGCCTCTGAGCTGCATGATTGATGACTGAAGTGACGTCAAAGCCATCAAGACATGAAAGTTAAATGCCAGCGATTAGCATGTCAAACTGAGCAATTATGATAAAAAGGTGAAACGCAGTGACCTGTGCTTTTTACGTATTTAAAGGTTTGCTATTTTAGCCCTCATTTCTTTCACTGTGCATTATCAACGTAAAGGAAAATGTATGGCCGATGTCCTTAAACGCACCTTGACTTCACCTGAACCTCGTAGTCCTCTCAGCACCTCTCTGCATCAGAGGTTTTCCCCCAGGGCCACCGGTCAGGAGCTGTGGTTGATTAAGAAAGAATTAAAGTCAAGACCTCGGTGTATTTTGTCAAGATTTAGCCGAGAATGTGTCACACAGAGTGAGTAGGAGCCCCACGCACCCTACTGTCAGGCATCCTTTTATCATCTGATCTATGAGGAAATTCTCCAGGGGCACAGTTATGCAGGAGCATGACAGGAACGCTTTGCACTTTGAAGTAGAGTGACATTATCAGTAAGTATGGTCTTGAAATAGCATCTCTTCTCTCACCCTCTCCCTGCATTTCTAAGTCTCCTTCCCTGCCTCATCTGATCTCTCTCCTTCTTTCCTCCATCTATTTTCCTCAGCCGCCACCCTCATTTTCCTGCTCTTCCTTCTCTCTCGCTTTTCTTCTCTCCTCACCATCAATTTCCATTTCAGCATCTCTCCCCCCTTTCCCGTTTTTGCCTCTGCATCTCCTGCTTTGCCTCTTCCATTCTTTATCTCAGTCATTCACCTGCTTTCCCCTACATTCTCCTCCTGTTTGCACACATCATCCCATTGTTCCCCACCACACCTTCCTCTCTCTCAGTCCTTCTCGTTCCATCTCCTCACTTTCTACCCTTCTATCTGCTCCCTCCTTCCGCTTTATTCTGGAGCAGGCTGCTGGCTGCCTCTCAGGGAGGTCATGAGATCAGGGGCAGATAGAGATGGGCTAGTGGTCAGCGGTAATGACACACGGACTAAGGAGGCGCTCGGGTCACCTCTCTTGGGAATGTAAGGTTTCAGCCATCACAGAGAGATAAATAGATGGATGGCTGGGGAGGTATTTGTTGCTTGAAAGGGAAGAAATGACTTAGCATCCCTTTCAGTACACATGAGGGGTGGAAATTGTGATGAATTTCCACTAGGATGGTAGCTGAAATCATTTCGCTTTCAATGGGGAGAATATGAATGAATGAATAAATAAACATGTTTCCCTGGTGTGATCAAAGAGAGAAAAGGAAAAAAAGACGCCAATTTAAATCCAGTCAAATGTGCAATTTTTGCACGTTTCCAAACAACAAGTGTAGAAAAATGAACAGCTTTATTGATAAATAAGTTTTTTTTGTCATTAATATTGTTGCTGTTTTATTTCTTAAGTCTGAAGAAGGCGTAATGGAAGCAAAACAGCCCATAATGTAAAAGAAAAAATTGGCCCATGCATGGAAAAAATAAATGTTTTTGCAGCTCTCCTTTAAACCATCAAATAGGAAAAACGTTGCAAGTTCTCACACAAGAATGCAACCTGAAACATTATTCAAAGGGGCGAGGGCAGTGGCAACACCAAAATGAATTACTTTGTAAATACGTAAATAGAGAATACATCACTGTGGAGAAATAGAAATATGGCAAGACAAAATATTAAAGCAATGCCGAGTACTCTGGATTCCCAAATGAATGTCCGTTCACCTGGAAGTTGTGGTCTCCTCCTGCCACAGGAGCCTTTATCTGCTCAACCATTTGTCATTCCAGCCAGCACTAGAGAGGGAACAGGCTGCACACAATGGCTAAAAGTACCTGTTTGATGTTCCAGGTTTACAGAAATAAATGGGGTTGCTCTGCAGGGGCTATGCAAACAAATGAAAGCCTTTTGGTGTGTGTCTGCTGTGAGTGCAACACTGCACCCAGCAGCAGGTGCGTCCAGAGCTGTTGGCCTCACAGAAGGAAAACAATTCATTTTGACTAAAGTTTGCAACATGCGCACATTGTTATTCTTGTTGTTGCCGAATTTGATTAAAAAAACTGCCTGAAGTTCTGCTTGTCCATGTTTTCCTCCAACGCTTTATTCCAATTTGGTAAATTTAGTTCGACAACAAATCAGCAGGTCGCAGCAACTAAATTTGCAATATTGTCCATAGATCAACCGAGGATGGCCGGTAGTTGGGTTTGCTTTCCACCCCTCCACCCATCTTTTTTATTTCTTCAACAAAACCTTCATCCCCTCCCCTCCTCCACTGCTCACTGCGTCCCCTCCCACTGTCTCTGTGGTTATCACAGAGAATCTAAAGGATCTACCCTGACATTTGATGTGGCACAAAATTGGATTTCCACTGTGATTCTCTCCTCCAGCCCCTCATGGAGTGTAATCCACGCTGTGACTAATTGAGTGACATGCCAACAGCCTGAGTGTGTAAATAGATGTTTGCTGGTGAAATGTGTCTGTGACCTGCTCCTACCACCACCACCCCCTCCACCCCTCTGATGGCCAAGGAGTTCATTAGACAGAAAGGGAAAATGATCCACACACAAACACACAAAGGTTACCGGCTGTGCAATGTTCTCCAACACAAAGAGCCATTTTACCCTTTTTCAGCTGAATGTGACCCTGCATGTATTGTTGTTTGGCTACCTGTGACATTCATAACTCATCTCCACAAAGAAAACTTCCATTTTCAGTGTAAAACAACACGCTGTCTGTCTGAACTTGTGTGATGGAGCACATTAGTTACAGGTTTTAGCTATAATATCATTCTTTGTATATGCAAACGTGTGCTCTAAAGTAGGAAACAGAGGTGCCAGTAACAGATGTTATAGGATGACTCACCACAGCGATGTCACCTGTTAGACCAGTATCCCAAAAAGCTGTGCTTTAACCAGGCAAATCCCTTTTGCAGACGGAAGAACAGCTCTCCAACAATGATGCAACAGACAAAAAAAGCTTCTTTTCTTTAAGTAGCCGTTTTATCTTTACACAAAATCCCCACAGTCTAATCCCTCTGACATGCCCTCTGCTCTGGGGACCCCGTATCTGATTTGAATTTGAATAACTGAAAATGTTTTCATCCCTAGAGGACTTTATACAGCAGTTTTATTCGTCATTAAAAACTTTCCACTAATGTGCATGTGTGCGTGTGTGCTCCATCATTTAGTGAGCGCTCTTCCTTCATCCACACCCCCCGCTAAAACGTACACACCCAGGCAAATCACACCGTATGAGATGCAGAAGTGCACGCTGCACACTCGCACTCCCGAGGTTTGGTTTGACACGCTGTGAAAACATAATACTTTAAACAGTTGAGTTGCTGACAGCAATTCAAAGCATAATAGCACACAGCACGCAGTAAAAGGACACTGATGAGTGAACTCATGGATGGGTGATAATGTGGCATACGTACCTGAAGGATTTCACCGGGCTCTCCCTCTCAGTTTGCTCGTCTCTCTCCCCTCTTTGTGGATTTGTCTGTGCAGCCGGTGTGTTTCTGAAGGAGGGAGTCTTCACCCTGTCGAGTCAGGGACCGGGGCTCAGCTGCAGAGACTGACATCATCCCTTTCAGAGAGGAGGTTTTCCCCTCCCGCTATCTGCACCCTCTGTGTGTGTGTATGTGTGTGTTTGTGTGCGTGTGTTTCACTCTCCCTATCCCTCCCTCACACTCTCTCAGCCTCATACTACATACAGTAGTACACTCCTCCTATCTCTCCCTCCCCTTCTCCTTTTTTCTAATCTCCTTTTTTTTATTTTGCTTCCAAATAATGCTGCTATTTTTCGAAACCACCACAGGTGAATGACACAAACACTGAAACTGGCTCCATACACCATAACAAGTGATATACTATTAATATCCACCTGGACTTTTTTTTCCCTGTATAACCAAACGTATGAACCTTCCACCACAGCAGAAACTTATCCACCAGCAGTTTTACATCAGGGGTTTTATTAATAGATGTGGTTGCCTGCAGATCCTTCACAGTTACCTTCCCTTCTTCCTCTTTTCCCCCTGCATCTCCTTTCCATTCCTGTGAAAGATCAAGGAGCACACAAAGCCTAATGGGCAGCCTGCTTTCACCTATCCAATTCTTTTAGATCAGCAGGAATGAAAAAGGAAAGGAGCAAAGCACAGGGAGCCTCTTCGGAGCGTATTGAGATGAATGCCTGCTGTGGTGCCTGCAACGGAGGAGATCGGTGTTGCTGTCCATGGTGCTGATTACAGTTGAAGGAGACATCACTAAGGACAGCAGTGACCCTGTAGACCCGCAGAAAATAGCCTTCAACAGAGCAGAAGGGGGGGGGGGGGGACCTGCTTCAGCCACTGCAGAAAACAAGGTTCACACAATCAAACACACACCAGAACACACACTGACAAAGACCAACACACATATAGAGACTTAAATCTACCTCCCAGCCTCTTCCTCCGTCTCCCACGGGCATTTCTCTGCGTCTCAACTCATTTAGGCTTACATTCATCATTGTAAGGTAACTGTGGCAGGTGGGATTAAAATGGATTAGCCCTATTACAGAAATGTGTGGTGCATGTTACACCCAAACCACACACACGCATAGTTGCCCACAGAGCCGCACGCATTCATCTGCAGGCGCAGCGTTAGACTCACACGGAGTATATTCAAATGCATTAACAAGTGAGTGCACAGGCTCAGTCTGAAGGCAAAAACAGCTGGATGGAGGTAAAAGGGTTGGCAGGCAGCTCGATGACGGACGGCACAGCATCACAACAGAGGAGAGAAGTATAGACGCTGTGCATATTGCCGCTTTTTTGCCATTCACACAGTGGACTCCTTTTTGTTGTCTTAACTCTCGTCTCAAGAGGTAGCTTTTAGAATCTCGCCTCCTTGTTTCCATAGTGACACTTTCCCTCCTTTGTGCAAGAGAGTATGTGTGTATTTCAGAGACACACAGAGAGGAGAAAGACAGGCGTAGGGAGGGAGAAAGGAGGGGGATGACAGCGAGATAACTTGGTTCACTTACATTTATTCACTACAAAAGGAGAAAAGGAAAATAAGTCCACGCAGACAGTTTTTCTGCAACAGGGAAAGTCTTCTGTGTTCTGTTTTCATTGGCTAACAGCAGCTACTTGTTTGACTTTAGCTTTGCAGGAGCTGAGCAAAGATGAAAACGTTATTACTTCAAGAGTGATACTAACAATAGAAGGTGTTTATTCCTCAGATTATTTATATGCGAATCTTTAATGGATTAGTCATTGTGTGGTGTGCTGATTGTGGGGGCTGCCAGCTCTTTTTCAATTTCATCATACAAAATAAAACAAAGTGAAACCAATTTTCTGAACCTTATCTTCTGATGCAGAAGATAATGCGCTCTTTCTCTACTGTGTGGTGCTGTACCTTTTAACACCTTTCAAAAAGATATTTATTCCTCTGCTATTTGAGTTTTCACCAACTGTGGGAACATATTGCAACTGAAGCCATATGGCAGTCCTAACAGATGACTTAATTAGCTAAAAACACCTCATCTAGTTTTGCTTTAGTTTCTACTCGACACTATAATTCAGTCACGAGAGGCAACTTGCAGAACTGCTGGACGGAAATTAACCCCAAAAGGATAATGAAAAACATTCAGCGTGACCTTGGAAGGTAAAACTATCACCTAGATAAAATACTACCTAATCTAAATCTGTGGTGCACTGCATGTAATAAATTATTAATTATGGACATTAAATGGCTGTATTTATCACTTTCAAAACAACCTGGGTGGAGTTGGGAGATTGATGGCAGGAAAACAGATGTGTGTGCTGTGTGTTTTACCCATTTTTGTCACCTCACTGGGACTGTTACTGATTCAAAAGAACTCCTTGTGAGGACGATAGATAGATAGATAGATAGATAGATAGATAGATAGATAGATAGATAGATAGATAGATAGATAGATAGATAG
>JBBDHI010000010.1:23737044-23757641 GCA_037177115.1 Craterocephalus stercusmuscarum | reverse complement strand
AGATAGATAGATAGATAGATAGATAGATAGATAGATAGATAGATAGATAGATAGATAGATAGATAGATAGATAGAAAATAGTGAAAATGAAAATGGTGTCATTGTTGAATTGTTGGTCTTTGGTGTGATGGGGGGTCAGCAGGGGAATGCATTGTCAATGGTTCTCTAAGTCCCCAGAAGTGTAGAAACATATGTGTGTGTGTGCGTGTGTGTTTGTGTGTGTGCCCATTTAAAGTGTGTATGTGTGAGTTAAATCTCTTCTTTTGGCCCGGTAGGAATCTGCAGACAGAAAAGACTTACCAAGGAGCAAATCCCTTCTCCCCATGCCCTCCAGCATCTCAGCCAGCTGAGTTCCACATCAGTGAATCTGATTCAGAAGCAAGGACACTGGAGGCTCTGCTGAGATGCAGGGTTGACTACACATAAGGGGATTGTCTGAAGTGAGACATCTGCCATCTTGAGCTGTCACAACTTGTATGTATAAACAAACATATTTAATGAAATGATGGAAGAGGTGATGAGTCCTTCAAGCATAGCTTAACTACAGTTTCACCTCTTTGTCATTCACCACCCTGATAAAGTAGCTAAAGGAGGACTTGAAGACTACCTGAAAACTTTTCAGTACCCGTTACTAACACGAGTATTGCATCTGCTCTTCACAGTTCCTGAATGCTTAATAATGGCTAGCATGGCACTGCAGCATCATGTGAATCCTGAGGCAGGATATTACATAAACTGGAGTTGTTCCCCATGAATGGTCCGAGGTAAGTGGTGGTTTTTGACATCCAGTCTGGTTTTGGTGTGAGAGCAGGTAAAAATCAAAATAGCAGAAAGGAAAATGCAGAAAGTGGTGAAACAAGACTGTTCGTGTCAGCAATGTCGTCTGATGCTCGACTGGCTCTGCACTGCTCTTGACAGCAGGTTGAAGTCGTCGTTAAGCCCAGTATTGCTCAGCTGCTCCATCAACCAGCAGTTATCTCCATAAAAAGCAGGTCTATCACAGTGAGGCTGAGGTGGGTGGAGGTGCAGCACTTCATCTTTCACCATTTCAAATTACTGTAACCCACCTGCCAGACACTTTCCACTGCAGGCACAAGCGAGGCCGTGTTACCTTGTAAGGATTTGTTATCACTCAGAGATTGGAGCTGCTCGTCCTTGTGATTTTGAATCTGTGTGTGTGCGAGAAGGAGCGTGTGTGACTCCAAGCAAGCGGTGCATGGCTGTAGATGACTGTAGACTTCTCTTTACTTTTCTATTTTGTCTTGAATCAATCCCCAGAGTGTAACAATACCTATTTCTCTCTGTATAATTGGACTGGATGACAGGCACATCTGAAGTCAGCAGATGAAAGCCTCTCCTGACAATGGAGTGTCTGGCCTGTGACATGACTTGAATGAAGAAGAGATAACCCTTTCACACACACACACACACACACACACACACACACACACATACAGTATGTGCCTATGACACAGATGAGTAATACAGCACCAAAACTAAGCATGCGCGGTCACTTACTCACTCATTTGTATGACAAATGAACGGTACTAGAACAGCCACTGATCTCAAAGAAAATGCAGATATGAGATGAAGTGATGTGATTTGTGTCATGATCTCCAATAAATCTCCTCTGTATAAGCGAAAAATAAGTTGCAGATTGAATTTATCGTGCCGCACACCAAATATTTGCTCTGAGATGGTGCGTTCTGCTTGCTCTGCATAACGCTAGTTTGACAGACTGTAAGTTTGAATAGCTGCCAGTGAAACAAATTATTATTCAGTTTCCCTGTATTCCGGCTTGACTATTTATATCCGCCTGTGAGGGTGTGAATGTAATATCCTACATCCTGATGCATATAAACTCACACAGAGGGATCACACACACACACACATACCGATAGATTGTGAACAAAAGAATGTGAATATATCTCAATAAAACACTTGAGGAGTTATTTGTTAAACCAGATTTCCGACTCAGATCCACCAAAAAAAAAAAAAAAAGCGTAAAATGTCTCTCTTGGTTTTATTTGCTGTTCGCTTTGTCACTATGGAAACCACCATTGCCCAAACATCCCCACGCCGATGGACGCTTACATTAAGTGTCTTCCCTATTCTCCCTCTGTTAAACCCCTTCCTTTCTCCGTCCCTTTCATCTCCCTCTCCTGTCATCACTTATCATCTTGTGGCCAAGCAGGTAAACATCTCAGAAAGTATGTTACCTCCCACAGCAAGGGTTTCTTATTCGAAGCACTGGATAAAACATGGGCTAAAAAAAGGGCTAAATCTCAGTGTATTTTGCAGTTTTCTCTTCTTTATTTTAGATACATTAAAGTCACAGCTGGAACACTGTGTGGGGCATAGATCAATAACTTAACAAGGCTGAGAGTGAAATGTTTCTCTGTGCAGTACATTTATTTATCTCCCCCAAGTTAGCTATATTCATACTCTCTAATGACACCCACTGTGTCACATCATATACTATGACAAAGGTCTGTGTACTTGGGTGTACGGAATAGGTAGAGGATTGTATAATAGTGGCCATAAATCAATATGACACAATGTCCAAAAGTGATTGGTTTTCTCTTTGTCCTTTACATCCCCTTCACCGCCTGAAGGTGGCCCAGTAGAGCAGGTTTACCTCTACCCAAAGTTTTAGGTAATATACAGCATTAATTCAGCAATGATTTATTTAGCCGATGATGTTCACAGCAGAAGTGCAGACTAGGAGGATGTCTGTGAACAGAATATTAATCATGAGACAATTTAATATGATTAGGAAACAGCTTTCTTTTTCTTTTTCTTTTTTTTTTTCCCAGAATTGAACTGGCACAGCAGACCTGAAACAGTTCCAAACAAACACAAAAAATCCCATCGAAGCTGATATAAGAAGTTTTATCATGAGGACATATTTTTTAGTATTTAAGAACAATTGACCGGGACTGTATTATGAAGAGAAACTGATGAATATGGATAGACTTATCCAGCTGCCTGTCTGCTCTAGTGTTGCTTTTGGTTTTCCAACCAATCATCATGCTAATCAGTTATGTTGAGGTACAGTAAGTAGCTGAATTTATTAGTTACTGTTTCCAAACCTTTGCTCCAATACGAAATGGGAAATATTCATATTTTCCGGGTTGACATTATCTTTTAGGAACTCAAGTTTTCTTGTTTTCCAATTCTCCACTTCAGCAAAAGCAGATTTTTGTTTTTAGAGCTTTGTAGATTTAGTAAAACTGAAGGACTGAAATATATAATATGTTACAGTAAGTGTTAAAATCATTCTCTCACTACTTTTTAAAGGTTATTTTCAAAACACTGACAGCCTCAAGAAAGCTTGGCAATCATAAGCTTGGCACATCTTCCCCGTGAAGGTCTCTACTATTAATCTTTGCAGAAACATTTCCAGGTCTCCACCAGATTGGATGGGGAGCATCAGTGCACAGCTACGTTCAGATCTCACCAGAGATGCTCCACTGGGTCCAAGTCCAGACTCTGACAGGGTCACTCCAGAACTATCACAGTAGTTTCCTCCTGAGGAGTGGCTTCTGCCTGGTCACTCTACCATAAAGGCCTGACTGGTGAAGTGTCACACCAGTGGTTGTCCTTCTGTAAAGTTCTCCCACTTTTACAAAGAGCTCTGAATCTGAACATCGCCTCATTTCATAGCTTTATTAGCAAACCCTTTAATCCCTGATACCTCGGTCTGGCTGGTCTAAACGGTCTAAAGAAAATCCCCTCGATACAGTGGCTTAATTTTCTCACATATGCATCAATATCAAGTATGAGATGTTTTAAAAATATTTTTGTACCGTTGCCAGTTATGCCAGATAAATGTGATTAGGCACTGATGGGCTCTAGTCATGCTTGTGGGAACATCTCAAGGACCACTGAGAGAGGTAGGATCTACTAAAGCTCAACAACAACCGTAGTAAATTATTCAAATTAGCACTCATGTCTTTTTTCTAAATCAGTTGACGAAATCATTTTGGTTTTTGTCTCCAATAGTGAAGAGCTGTATTTAAACGTATATCTATAGAAAAAGGTATCTGAAACATGACTGAACTTTCTGACTGAAGCAGCTGGGGGAGCAGGAGTCTCATGGAGACCAAAACAAAGATAAAATCACCACTAGAAGTGGACTTAACACTGATAAGGTAGCATATTGTCATCGATATGAAGATAAAATGTGTCAGAGTTGTGTTTTCAGCTCATTCTCTGACCACAAAAAGGTTGATTACTAAACATCGTCTTGATAAGTCTATGATTATGTTGTATCAGTTGGCATAGGCTCACATGCATTATTCAAAAAAGCAGACTTTGGTTTGAGACGATGTAGGGAAGTGGGATGGTAATGAGACATAGGCATTGATGTACGACTCTTTAAAACGAGTAAATGGAGACTAAATGCCAGTCTTGTTTGTTAACATCTAAAGCAATGTTTTTTTCCAACATCCCTCTGACACTGTCAAGGAAGCGTTTATTGCAGGACTCCAGTATTGATTACATTAGACTGTAAAAGCATCCGGCTGAAAGAAAATCAAGTCGGGTGCGATGTATGTGTGGAAAGAGATGGTACTCCCCCCTCCCCCGACCCCCTCCGTATTTTTTTTTCTTTAATGTTGAGGGCAGTGGGAGTGATTTAATGAATTCTCCCACAGTTTAGTGTATCCATCATGATATGTCTCTCTGACACAGTGGTCAGCAGCAGCAGGTGGTGTGATGTGGCTGGAGTGTAAGTGGCTTTCACAATGTAGGATAGCCTGTCAGCCAGACGCCCTTATGGAAACAGCTTCACACCATGCAGAATGGCCTTTACACACACCCTTTTTTTCTGCCTCACCCTATGCGAGTGTGTGCGTGGCTGAAGTTGACACAGAAGCTCATCTCTCTTGCTTTTTTGTGTGTGTTTTTGTGTGTTAAAGCGAGAAGGGCAGAGGATGTTAGTGGGTGGGTGTAAATCTCTGTCCAGCAGCACGTTTGGATTGGTGTTTGGGGACTGGTTGGAGAGCGGGCTCACAGGAGCTCAGATTGATGAAGTGATGGTGATGGATGGAGGTAATAAAGGCCTGGATGTCCTGTCCGTTGCCAGTGATGAAGCTGGTATGAATCACCCGTCTGGGGCTGCAGAACATGACGCTGCTCAATCCCTAGGCCGTTCACCCGACCACCAAACTCCGGCTTTGTCCCTTTATGTCTCGGCCTTGTGGCTTATCAACATTATAAGGAGAATTCTGCCTGAATGGAACAGGGCAACACATTCAACATTGTGCCATTACTGTATTAAATTGTGCTGATGCATACTTTGAAAGATATTTTAAGGCTCATTTATCCATCTTGAAACACAGCGTGCACGCAGTTCAAAGTACTGCACAGTCTTCATTAATATTGTGTCCAAACATAACTTGAGTGATTGCACAACATACAGGGGGAAAGAAATCCAATCAACTGAGCCAGCCACTCCTCATGAATAGGGTCATTTGAATAAAGAGGGGCATCTGAAATTGCAGTGTTTGTGTCAACATAACAAGTTAATGATCTCGGATGATAATTGGAAGTTGGATGCTAAAGTGCTGTGTTGTGGCCCGTGAGGTTCAGTGCCAAGGACCTCCTGTGATAAAAGAAGCAGCATGAGGGCTTTCAAAGTGGCACGATGCTGTAGGCAACACAATTCATCACGGCCCCATGAATATTCATCCAGCTCTCTGTTTCCTCCAGGGTTGGTGAAAACACGTCTGTATTAAGTCTCTTCTATGCGTTGTGGTTTGAAGACACCTAAACCTTCTGGCCTCTCATTACCACACTGTGCTCTTGCTGCCCCATGCTCAGCTGCCTGCCAGGGAGGGAAGCCACACTTCATTAAAATAAAAAGGAAATTCTCTCGTTCTGTGCACTAACAAGGCACAGGTCCGATAGTAAGATGATTGTGAGTGTGCACTCCTGCGCATGCTCACAGGGATCAGAGCTGGTGTGCGGGGATGTGATTTTGGCATTGTGTGCACACGGCTGCTGGTCAGATTGTTGCTAGCAATTCGGGAACACTTGCTTGGTCTTTTTCTCACCAGCTTCCTCGCTGACAGGAGCCCAGAGTTCCGTGGATTGGTTTCTTGGGCATCCTTTCAGTGCTTTATCGAACCTGCAGGCTTTTAAGTGCTGTCCCAAGATTACAGTTTAGGAAGAGGGTGCTTGACTGACAGGCCTTGGCCTTGCCAGTCCCCCGGGGAAAGGGGAGGGGGATTTGTGATGGCTGCGCTGACTTGTACTTCTCTTACAATTTTCTCCAGGCTGGTTTCAGACTGTCAGGCTGAGAGAAAGCTCTCTCTGCATAATTCATTAGATCTCTTCTCTTTTTCACTTTTGGCTGCTGTGTGGCAGGCACCGTAGCCACATTGTTTCGGAAGACAGAGTAATGGAGGTTGTCACAATATGTTAACATAGTTTATTGTTCACAGCAACAGTTTGGAAACAAATTAACTTCCTTTGAAACAAGCTATTCACCCTATTCAGTGTGGAATAAGCATGAAGGAAACAAAATTAAGCTGGGCCACTGAAACAAAACCACTTAAAACACTTACCTTGAGCAAAATGTATTTATATTTGACTTTCAGATTAAATGATTGATTGCTTTAATTGCAATGAAAAATAAAAAAAAACAGCATTGGCTCTGAGATTGTGATGCAAAACAGGATAACAGAGGTTGCCTCCACACCAAACACTGTTTTGCAGCCAATTACTGCAGCAGCGCCTCCATATGACACATACACAAGCCTGTCCTTTTGAAGCTTGTATACTGTCTATCGTCATAATCTAGCTGGCATTTACTTCCAGGGAATCTGCAAGGGAAAATATCTCATCTTTGACGCTACATGACATCCCCCTTCACAGAATATGACTAAACAAGCACATCCTTCAGCACACAATCCTGCACGATGAAGCCAGAGGGCACATTTTGTCACTGTAGCAGTAAATAAGGGTGAGACTAAAAAAAAAAAAAATGCCGGTGCCAAGTCCTGTTGACCTCTATAACACTGTGCTTAGATACTGTAATATGTCTGGAAATATATTGCCAGAGGTCATGTTTTTGAATATTTTGTCTTTTGTTGGTATGATTTTGTACATCAAACACAGACCATTGGTGGAACATACAACAGGGAAGAGCTTTAAAGCTAGCAGTGCTGGATATGGGCATCATCCGCTACAGGTATATTTGTCTCCTTTGAACTGCATGTTTTTATGCAAATTATTCTTTTAATATTGCCCCTTAACCCCTCTGAGTTTTATTTTGTGTGACAGAAAGATTAGAATGTAACCACCGCAAGAAGAAGTCAAGCATTTCGCTTCAGGGAGACAAAGTGATGATTTGAAGCAAACATGCCTTAGAGGAAGTTTTACAGCTATGCAAAAAAGGAGACGCCAGAATTTGCACATTTATTTGAGAGCAAACAGGATTTCTTTCAAGTTTATAACCCTGTATTAGTATTCTGATGCTACAGTAAAAATAATATTAAAAAAAACATCCATCACTTCTCAAAGTCATGAGCTACCTTTGCTGCTTGTATTAAACCTCTCTTGAGTGGTCAGATGTTATGTTTCATATTGAACATGAATAAATAACCTTGAGAAACTTTCCATAATATACCCTGTTAAAAAATTCAAATTACAAGGTGGAAGGAATGTGGGATAAACAAAAAGGAATAAATCAAAATCATCCTTAAGCTGTTATTTAATAACTCTAACAACAGTGCTGTTTTCTCAATGCCCACATAAAAAGTAATTCTGCATGTTCCAACACTGGTTATTAATTAACAATACTTCAGTTGAATGTGCATGAAATTCTACTTCTTTTACCTCACAACAGGTTGGAACAAGATCTTGCAGAATAAGTCTCGGGATAAGATGGAGCAATGTTTAATTCAGAGCAACAGCATGTTTACATTTGTGATACGTTATAATCAGGACATAAACATAACTGATAAGGTATGCTGCACTGTAGCTGTTGTGAATTCACATAATAATCATGTCCCATCATACAATGGGCCTGCTCTGAGGATGCAGGCTGGGATGCACAGCAAAACAATGTCCACATTTTTTTAAAGCAACCCCATAATATTCCATTTCAAAAGGCTATTTTTGTGTTGAATTAAGAGTGATTGCTGAACAAAAACCTAAATGTCTGAAAATTCCATCAGCCTCTAAATGAGCCATATTTAAAAACAGTTTGTTGGAAGAGCATCAGTTTTATTATTTACATTAGGTAGTGTTACTGAAACGTACATTTTTTTTGTTAAACCCATTAAGCGACCCATCTTATTCTATTATTTAAGAGAGAAAAATCAAGAAGTCAACTTGAAATATCTTCTCTGTCACTTTTTATAACCATGCAGGCACTCTTGAAATGTTTTTAGTTTCAGTGGATTTCAGTAGCAGACGACTGGTGAATCCTTGTACAGCCTTAAACGGCTCAAACTGGTTGACTTGAGCATCGTGGGTGGCAGGAAAACAAAGCCCTTCATGGAGACCAACAGTGATTAAACAGTGCCACCTTCTGGGGAAAACCTGATTTTAATGGCTTCCCATAAAAAATATGTACAGATTTAAGGTCATTTAGACGTATAAATATGTAATACGTCACCTGTAACTGTTTAATGCACTCTGATTAAGCAAATATGCAATCAACTTTAAAAAATTCAAGCCAAGATGAAACAAGACCACAAGAAAGAATAGGTTTGGTTCCTCTTTACTTTGTTCTTTATTACACATTAAATAGGAGTGGTGAGATTCATGGCAAAAAAATAGACTCATTTGAGATCAGAGCACCACTCTACACTGCCCACAACAGGTAAGTTGTAAAGTGGTCATTCATTCACTTCCCTAGACCTGGATCCAGTCACACTCTCTAGTCACATACACAGAGCGGAGTGAAACTCCATTAAAGCAACATTCATTTAGACACACCAACGAAATGAAGCACAATTTACAAAATATGCACCTTTCAGTATCACAACTATACAAAGGTTGTTAAAATACGATCCAGGTATAAATGATACATTTCAGAAATCAGCTGTTGGCACGCAATAAAGGAAGAGGAACATTTCAAACATTACAGTAAATCTACTTTTAAAACAGTATTGTTAAAAGGAGGGCTCATAATTAAAATTGCATTATTACAGTTATTTGTCTACTTCATGGTGGGGGGGGGACGGGGACGGGGGACAAACTGGGTCGAAATCCATTAATCTTGAAAGCAAAACATAGGAGCTTCTTAATTTTCCACAAGCATGATATTTAACCCCTAAAACAGTATTTCGTGTATCTCTTGAGCCCAGGCAGGACAAAATAAATGTGGTCTCGACTCTACCGTCTAAATGTAGCACCTAACATAAGATCAAAAAGGCAAATAAAAATCCCCAGGCAAATGGTTTGTAAAGACAATGAAGTGGGTGAAATATGGGGTGACCTGAGAGAGAAACTAGAACTTTTTTTTAGATTAGGTTGGTCATTTTTTGTCTAAAACCAATTCTATGGCAATTACTGCCTCATTTAGCAACAGCCTATTCCAATTACATCAGCACAATACACAATCATTTCTGTTCAAAGGCAGGCCACCAGACAATTTTAACACATTTGCAAATAAATCCTGAACTCTTTCAAGAGCTCTTCACTGGAGAGAATCAAACTACACTTGGACAATGTCTTGAACAACCTCTGGGATTACGGACCACGTCAGTGCTTCTCACAGCTGCTTGAAAGTTGCTTTCTGCTTTCTTGCTAGTCTGGCAAACAGAGCACAAAAAACTCTGCACAAATCCTCAAATTTAGCATGCAACCAAACAAGCATTTGTTTCAAACGGGAAGTCTTCAGGTGAGAGTATACTGACTGATTTTAGAACAAATAGCAATGAAATGACTGATGTCTAGATCTGATAAGATCTGAGTCTACAGTAGCATTGAACAAGGCATAGACCTTTGCAACAGAAATTAAAGCAAAATAGGTGAAATCATGTTGATAAAAAAAAAGACAATGTTGGATTTATTCTAAAATTTAAAAAAAATTAACTACTTTTTGTAAACTTGAAAAGTAGAGTCTGACTTCCTCATTGCTGGCTCTGTTAAATGTATCAACTAAAGGCAGTTTGCAATACCCATGTCATCTAGGACACAATGCATGCAAAGGAGAAAAAAAACCCCAAAAAACAAGCATCTCCTCTTATGTAGGCATGAAATCACTCCCCACGCAATACAAAGCAATGACAAATCGAAAATTAATTAAAAGCTAACTAGGGTGTTAAAACATTCGGAAAATAGTAGCAGTTGCATGCATATTTATCAATGACAAAACTAAGTCATACCTAAAGGTAAGAGATGGGGACATTACACAGTGGTTGGGACATTTGGATCTCATCTGGCTGAATGTTGGTCCTTTTCTTCATATCCATTTTGTCTATGCAAGCGGGATGAATGTTCATTCTTTGGCATCCCATACTTAGAAAGGGCATTAGAAAGCATATGTAGGTTGTGACCTTTCAAGCGAAGGGAAACTAATGATAACATTTTGATTCATTTGTAAAACTCTGATCGGCAACCCAATCAGTTCCCAGCTCTGCAGGTTATGTCGAATCATTAAATTCACCATTATCTTATAAAAACCAGACTCGTCAGGCTGTTGGACCAACACATGTCAGCAACTGGCACTAAACTGGAAAACGAAGCTTATTGTTGTCCAAATACAAAAAAGGTAGGGAATTTAGGTCGGGTTTAGTATTCAGTGAAGTAGGTACTGACAAAGAGGCTAATAATTTAGTGTAATGTACAAAATGTATTACTTGAACTGGTCAACAATGTTTTATTTTTTAGTCTGTCTTGACAAGGGGTGATTATTCACATGAGTATACACTTTGTCTTGGACTTCTTTTTCTTCTTTTTGCCTTCCTTGCTCATCTTCTCCTTATGCTTCCGGATTTCACGAACTAATGTGTAAAAGGCATCATCAACGCCCTGGAGGGGAAAAAAGTCAGTTGTTAGAAGTCGTTTTATTTCTGTGATTCAAAAGCAGTTTAAGCAAAATGCCCAGTATACCAGTTAAAGGTACAGTCATCAGCCCTGCCAGACAAACATTGCAAATCAATACAATAAAGTCTAAGTGGGACACTGCTAAATAAAATACAGATCAAACGTGTACAGTATTTCACAGGAAAGGTCACAGTGTTGCCACTGACAGCAGCACAAACAGTAGCTACACATAACCCATTTCTCTTTATTTGAATGTCATCTGTCCACAAGTGTTTCAAATGTTGCTCAATAACCTGACAGAACAAGTTGTTCTGTTTACATTTGCAATAATCTGGATGTGTTCCATCAACGCCAGCACTGTGCCGGTTTACTGCTGTGGGTTGTCACTGACGCAACAACGTCAGAAATATATTTTTCAACAGATGTTTTTTTTAACTGTGGCTCCACTGGGGAATACACACCACTGAGAAGAACAGTAATGACTAACAAACAAGAGTGACATCTTTTTCAGGTCAAGAGGTTTGAATGACGGGAAAATAGAAAATATGAAGCTACCACCTCCAAACTGAAGGATCTGTCTCTTTTTCAATGTGGCAATTTATCCTGCGAAGTTGGGATGAGGCTTTTATGTTCTCACTGAGGCGATTACAAGGAATTGTGCAAATGAAGCCGCCGTGACGCAAGGGTGTGAGTACTCGATCAGTTTGGATAGTGCAATAAATGTGACAATCTGCAAAGAGCTGCTGAGAAAAGAGCCTGAGGCCATTTCAGGTGGTGACAAAGACAGGAGAAAAAAAAAAGGAACAAAGATGAATGGGATTTGTACCTGCAAGACACTTGAATGCAACATGTCTGCCAGTTTAAAGACATCAAAGATTCCAGCATGATTTAGTCCCACATTCACCGTGACCCTCCTTCAATCCCACATGATGGCTAACCGGCCCAAACCCGTCAACTCACTCCGATTCCCGGCACATTAGGACACTTTCACACTGGTAGTTTAGTCTGAATTTGGCAATGGTTTTGTCCACAACTTTTGATTTATTTATTTTTTTAAAATTCATCAACAGGTGACTGCAGACCGACGGTCTGTTCATCTAAATGCACAATATCATTTCATTAGAGAAACAAGGGTTAGCGCGTGCGCCTAGGGATAATCCAAAAATACCTGCGTGAAAAAAAGCAAGTACATGTGAAAGCACACCAGCTGGGGTCAATCAGATTTGTTCAGACTCAATAGATGAACCCAGTGTGAAAACAGCCTTGGACAATAATCAACCACGACACATACAGACACTGAAAGGAGAAGAAATCAACAGTTTCAGCCTCATGTTAGAGCCTCACCACACCCCAGCAGAAACCAGCGGGTTAGCTTAGAGAACATGTGAAGCACCAGCTCTCACTGGGTGTCCTCTTCCATCGCCTTCTCCGTAATTCCCACTGATAAACACACACAAAGCTGGTGGGTGCGCGGCTGCGGACACTTACCCCTCTCACATCACAACACACTTTTTAAGCTTGACACAGCGCGGAGTCTTTTCTTCCTTGCTGATCTTACTGAGCCGGTACAGTCTGATCTCCCGTACCAGAGTGTAAAAGGCATCTTCCACTCTCTGCAGTATAAGACACAACTTTCCTCAATGCTGAGGAATGCATGAGGACATCCTGTATGGGTGCATGTGTTACACACTACAGATACACAGGAGCGAAAACAGACCGCTAGTCTGTGGTTCTTGATAAAAATGTCAGCTCTGCCCTGTCTTCTGTGGACTCTAACACTCCAAATTCTTTTAGTATGATTGAATACTGAACATCCAAATTGAGCAGGCTTGGAAAGGATCTGTTTCCCTCCATTAAAGGAAGCAGGGCTGGGAATGGGGACATTGCCAAAATTCAGCTAAAGCTATTGTGTCTGGGTCAAGATTTCAACCTCTTCACTGAGGATAGGAATATTTATGTTTTTATATGCTTTTTAAAACAAAGAGACTGTCCAGTTAAGTGGAAAGTTACATTTTCCAACATATTTCCCAGCCTTGACAAAAGACAGAACAGGAAATCTGTCCCTGTTGCAGCTTACGGGTGATAATTTTAACACACATCAGCATATTCTGAATTACATTAAACGCCCTACTGTTGTGTACAACAAGCAGAAACCACCTTTGCAAGCCTGCATTATATGAATAATCGGGTGCAAGATTACTGTAATCTAACCTGATCTAAATGAGAAGTGCATGCATTAGGAGTACACTGTGAACTGTTGATTTTGCAGAGCGCTTTGATGAAGCAAATGAGATTTGAAAAAATCGTTACTTTCCAGTGAAAGGTGACAGCTGCCCGTCAGACAGAAGCAACACCATGAGAGGAATTACTGAACAAAGCTGCAAGAAAATTAGTCGATGCGCCATTCAAATCCCTTCACCAGAAGGAACCGTGATTCAGCCCAGGTCACGGACCAGGAAGAACGTGTTCACAGATCACTTCGTCAGCCAGTCAGCTACCCGAGGCCATGCGCACAACACACACCGCTTGACGCGTCACCACTGCGGATCTACCAACACCCAGTCACAGCGACCAGTAAGCAGAATCATTAAGACCCTGAGTGATTACCGACAGTTCGTCCTTTCATGCAGACCCCTCGACACAAAATTAATTGATTTGCTGATTATTTATCATGTGGGATTCTTTGCAGGTGGGCCTAATGATGATATAATTTCACATATCCATGACAAAGTAGCATGCAATGATTACATTATCAACCATAAATAAAAAATTCAATTAACCAAAGAGAATTTAATGATGCTCAGCACATTAGCTGGTAAATTTCCCAGCAACATTATTATAAAAAAAAAGAGCCGTAGAGACAGTGAATGTGACACAAATCAACAGCACCAAATGATTCAATCACCTCTCTTGTCAAATTTATCACACCAGTTCATGGCGATGGCTGTAATTTCTCTGAAATAGTCGATCTGAAATCAAAGCGAATGTGACTGGCAGGGGGAGTGTTATGCCTGCTTCTGGGTAAACACTGACCTGTCTGGTTTTGGCTGAGGTCTCAATAAAGGGAATGCCGTAGCTGCGTGCTAAGTCCTGAGCCTGCTTTGTGTCCACTGTCCGGGACGGGAGGTCACACTTGTTCCCCACCAAGACCATGGGGACATCCTCAGAGTCCTTCACCCGCTTAATCTGTTCTCTGCACATCAATAAAAAAAGGAAGGAAAAAAAAGCATAATTAATATCTAATTTTGATTTTAATTAAAAGTGGTTTAAACCCAAGTTTTGCAAAGGTTGTATTAAAAAGTTAGATTTAAAAGATCAATATTTTATTGGTTTAGTTGTTTAGTCAAAAAGTTCAGGTCGAATCTTTATTACCCCCCCAAATGAAGGAAAACTCCAGAAGGTTACCTCCCAGCTCATAATAAAACATCCTCACCAGGTCCAAAGACCATAAACACTGTAGTAGCTTGGCTCACCTATAGTGGTGAATGTCCTCAAAGGACTTGGTGTTGTTGATGGCAAAGACACAGAGGAAGCCCTCCCCTGTCCTCATATACTGATCCCTCATGGCGCTGTACTCCTCCTGACCTGCAGTGTCCAGGATGTCCAGCAGACACGTCTCTCCATCGATAACCACCTGCTTTCTGTAAGAGTCCTGCAAGAGGGAGAGAGAAAAGAGGGATCAGAACGTGGCTCAATGCATCCTGATGCAACATAAGATGTCGAGACACATTTTCTCAAATATTACTATCTATTGTGTTTTACTCGACACGTGTTTTTGCTGGATCATGTGTATTCATTCTTCTATCTTTCATTATATGAAAGCTAAGGGATCAGATGGATTTTTACTTTCACATTATTCAAAAGAAACCAAATTTGTACACAATACACAATCATAATTTAAATCAAAAACATTTCATTGTTCTGTCGAAACTGGATTATAGTATTGTCATAAAATTTAAGACACAACTGGAAGGATACCACTCAATTACCGCACCTAATCTGTCCATCTGTCGCATCCAGACGGTTGCCAAAAATTCCAATACTCTTTTTTTTTTATGTAGTCTACCATGACACTGAAACCTGGAACCACTCTGTCAATAGCTGATTAATATCATGATGACAGTGTTCTTGCCACATACGCTTTATCTTTTAAAGTCAAGGTAGGACACCAGGCATGAAAAGTCATTAAAAACCTGTCTGGTGTCATTGTAAAACTGAAACCAGTGGAACCAGTTGCAACTCCTTGTTTTAAAAAGGAGTTAACCTTTGTCTTGTCCCCCTATAGCCTGATATACACAGAAAACCAGCTAGGAACGCAGTTGAACATATACAATATCATGCACATGCAAAATATCCTTACCTCAATGGTGGGGTCGTATTCATCCACAAAGTGATTCTGGATGAGCTGAATGGTGAGTGCGCTCTTCCCAACACCGCCAGCTCCCACCACAACCAACTTATATTCTGTCATGATTCACCTGTAGGACCAAAAAAAGAAACAACTTATTACATAATATTTGCAAACACCGAGTCAAATGCTGCATGACTATTTCATAAGGCACTAGAAAAAAAAACACCACAAATTCAGTATATTCATCTGCATGAGATTATATGTAAATGAGGAAATATAAATACTAAAGAAAGTGCACCTACAATCAGGAAAATGAAAATGCAGAAAAGGCCTTCTCCGAATGAGCAAAACCAAATGAGTGATTTTAAAAATCCCTACCAGAAATAAACCTGCAGTGAGCTAAAGGAGATAAAGAGTGTTTGCATGTAATCAAATCTCTGAATCCAGCAGCACACTGTGCTATTTTCTGACCAGCAGCCCAACTACAGAAACCAACCCCAGGCAGAAATCCATAACATTACATTTAGACTCCAAAATTGACAACCAGCTGGGAGTCTCTGTTGTCTGGCTGCTTTGTGGAGCACCATCCATCAATAGTGACAGCTAACCTTTTCAGGAGTTACAGTGCAAACTGTTTAAACCCCTGTACAGACCGCATTTAGGGAGGAGCTCCACACAATGCTACTGCCATGTGTAAACTAACTGAAAAACACATACACAAAAATGTAGTTTCATAACTTATTGGCTAACAACTGCACATCAGTGTTCCCTGAAACTAGAGATATCAGTTTATTAACAGGGAGGAAAAAGTTCTGTCACTCAGGAACAGCCTTATCTCTACCTGAGCAGATAAAACTGCCAACAATGTCCCAAACCAATCTCAGGAATACTTATCTGCCACATCCTCTCCATGCTTTTATGAACACTGTTCCCTTTCATCTGATGCAGTAACAAAAGTGGTCATTGAATGAATGTCTATTTAGCGACAAATAGTGAGGTATTAGGTTAATGCAACCTCTGCAGTGTTGGTTTAATCACCCTTATCAGTGTAGTAAGCAATCAGCAGGGTTTTACAGTTCACATATTATGTGTGCAGTACAGTTTTCTTTAATAAAACTGTAAGAAAGTTGGGGTGATGGGAAGTTTAAATAGAAATTATTCCCTGAAGATTGTCAGCTAAACGTCTAAGGTCCGTTGTAGAAAAACAGTAGTAGAAAAAAGAAGGAAAAATACACAACGCCAAACTGCAACACAATGAGAGGACTAATGGAAACTGATAAGCAGCCATAAACATTAGGCTACAAATATGAAGTAGCCAGGGCTTTTAAACTAAAGCTCCTGCGTGCGTTCAAGCAGGCGGGGGGACCCAAGTTAGGTTTAAAATGCGACTGGATTTTTCTTTTAAATCCTTTGACCGCAGGGTTGCCTGTCTAAATGGTTATGATAAAACCACCGAGCACCAGGGCTGATCTGCTGTTAGCTAGCTTAGCATCATAGCTCGCCCACAAACCCAGAAAATAAGCTTACATTAGCTCCTCTTTGCTGACCTTGTGTCTTTAACAAAAGTGGTCCATTACTTCTGCTTTGCCTGTACCGTGTACCAGAACACATTTACTAATCATTCATTCAAAACGTGACGAGTGCAGATTTTAAAGCCGCCATTGACAGGCTAGCCCCTGTCTGCAATGCAAGGCCAGGCTGTAGGGTAACAATTGGGCGTAGTTTGTACAAAAAGCGAAAACGAACAGCTCCACGTTGTTGCTCGGATTTAAAACAGTACGCACCGGTGGCTTGCCTCATATATTAGTGAAAATGACTGCAGCCAACAACAAAAAGGTCACACATGTATAAGTCTTATCCGTGTGTTTTACCTTTTAGCGAGTGGAGTTCCGCGTCTGAAGTAGCGACCAAAGAAGTCAAGCAGATAATCCTCTAGTTTCACACGATTTCTGCATTTCCTATTTGTCACCAAAACATCCGCATTCAACTCGGTCTAGCGTCGTTTTAGAAGCAAGTGGGAAAATGCATAAAAGTGGGCAAATTAATCGATTGAACTTTCCATTTGTTCCAGCGTCAGGCCTAGCAGCTCAGTCTGGCCTGCGTTACGCGAATATGGGCGGATACCAGGGCGCTCTTTACCCAGAAAGCATAGCTGGGGATTTCAACCGGTCTGGGGCATATCAGTCGATCCTGCGTGTCGCAATATCAACCATAATACTCTCTGTTTTCATGCTCGCTTTCACACTACTATTTTAGATTAGCCAAATGTGTAACTTTGTTTTTATTGGCCCGTTACAGTCACTATTAAATGTGTGTGCGGACAAGTGTTTCGGTACATGTTGGTTAAATTTTAAGTGAGACCAATTAATGTGACTCATATTTATAATGAAGCCATACAATATTGTGACTGAATGGGTAACATAAAGGGGGTTTCATGTCTTCCATCTCTCTCACTGCTGCTGCCTGCTGCAGAGTCAACAAAGGCTAGGGGGCGACTCCACTATATATAGGCTCTAAATATAACTGGAATGTGCAGGAGGGACGTCATTCCAAAGCAAGGAAATGATTTGGCAATCCCTTGTCAGTTTTCCAAAGTGTTCACTAGGATTCCTGCTGCGCAAGGCATGCGCATTTATGGTTGCTAAAAGAAGAAGAAAATTCATATCCAAAAGTGTGTTTGAAGAAATTCTGATAATAATAAAGAGTATATATTTTTGAATTATTCGTGATTAATAAATGCATTCATTCAACGGGAGTGTTTGGATTCCAAACATAGCAACGTCGCACAAACTGAGAGGCCGTTCAGTAAAAGAAATATTCCGTGGTAGACTATAAATACACTACGCGTATAATACTATTTCACAAAAGGAAGATGACATGGTTTCACTTCAGACAGATCTTTAACCGCAGCTTGTCTGGTAATTTTCTCAGTTGCACTACTTCTACTAGACCACTAGTCTGTGTTATTTCTATTAGGAAGGATGTGAAAACTGTTGTCTAATTGAGGAGATGCATTACTTAAGCGATTAAACGATTAAAAGTAATGCATTTATACTTAATGGAATAATCAAATACATTAAGAACCTACTGTATCCTAATTTGGGCTAGAAACAGTATTACCAGTGTTGGTGTAATTGTAGATTCCTGTGATGGATGTCTCATGCATTTGCTGCTGATTTATTTCCCAGCTTCCTCACTAATCCATTTTGATTGTTTTTTATGGAATGTGTTAGTTTAACTTGATTATTATTATTATTATAGATTATTTCGGTGCAAAGTCAAAGGCTGATTTGTTGTTTGTCAGTAAAGATAATATAAAGATAAGATGGAACGTTACTGATCCCACAGTGGGGAAATTTGTTACTGCAGCCCCAAAAAGACAGAAGTGTTAGAAAATACAAATCTAAGAAATAGAGAGAATGAGGAAAAACACAATAGCAGATCTTCTATAAACATACACAGTATGCATTATTGTCGAAGGGTTGTTGAAATATGCAAATGAAAATAAATATCTATCTGTATATATGCACATACAAACACATTTCCCCTTATATCCACCAGACTGGTGGAATTTGAAAGCCACAATGAAAAGATGTACAAATAATTCCATATCTAGAATGAAACATTAAGTTTGAGTAAAAGGCGGCATTGTTTTGTGGGGAGAAAATAATCAAATTACACATGAAAAAAATTACCGCTTTGACAGCTGGTATCTTTATGGCAGGAGAATCGCAAATTTGATTGATGCATAACTGTTATACTTTAATGCAAGTTGAAATGTCATCATTTTCACATTGCACTGTACTGCAATGGCTAAAAAGGGTTTTCTGAAACAAAGATCTATTTTTCCATAAATCTGATGGGTGTCTTATGCATGATGGGTGTCTTATGCAGATTAAAATGGTGATGTTTAAAAGCAATCGTTTAATTTAATGCACTTTAAAAAAATTTAAATGATAGCTTACAGCTTTGCAAAGAATTGGAGCAATAATACTAGCCTTATTGGTTAAGAGCATTTGTTGACTGTGGCGGAAATAACATCGGCGTATGAGCGGAAACTGTCTTATTTATACATGGTTTCGGTTCCAGCTATTAATATATTTCTTACATTGGCAGATTTTTGTCTGCCACAAGAGGGCAGTAAAACTCTACAGGATCTTTCATGATAAGGACTTTTTTTCCCCAGCTCCAGTTGAATGTGTTTTTAATTCAACACTTATTTTGCAAGAACCATGAATTCTATGCAACATGTGGAGGAGACCATTTTTACGCTCTCTTGTTTGCAATATTCCCTTTCCATCTATCCTTCGTGTTTAAGGAGATGTGTTCTATCCGATCTTTTAACAGCAAGGTATTATTTTACCATTTTTCTTTAACTTTGCTTTTCATATTACTTCTGAGTGACTGAGTGTGTGGGATGTTTGTGAGCGTGTCTTTGGGTGTGTGGTTTTATATCTGAACTTGATATCTTGATGAAATATTTCAATTATGCAAGTCATGGGACTGTGATTTTGTGACTTCACGCTAACATGCAAAGATTTATTCACTAGTGTGTTGAACAAAATAGATTACTTTTTCCACATTTATCCACATGGAAATAGGTAACATGCATGATGCATCTTCCCAGATATGAGAAGAAAATTTGAATATTCACTTCCAGATATATGCACTGAAACATACAGCTTTGAAGAGCAACAGCAAAATAGACACTCCAAAATTGCAGAACACTACAGAGCACAAAAACAAAACAGCAGATAGCAAGATATCAGAAAACTGAAAACATAACACAGCAGGATGCAGCATCTCATTAATTCACCAAAACAACCAAACATCTAATTAAATATGCTATTCTCTGTTTAATCTTCTCTTTTCTGAAATGTTTCCTGTTCCATTGGTGTATTTTGTTCACTTATGTCATAGCCATCCATACCAAAGAATTTGTGCCTCCCTTTTCTACAGATAGCAAAGACAGAGGTGTAGACTTTAGCTCAGCAACCAAATGTTTAATCAGATCCCACACACGTACACTGTGAGATAATAATATAGAAAACTTAAGTTTCCTCTGAACACATTTCTATTCTACACACATGAACATTTTCTTAGTGTTTAGACCCTTAAAAGAACAATATAAACTTAGCCATATGGGTCCTGTAGCTGTAAAAAGACAGACAGAAAGAAAGAAAGAAAGAAAGAAAGAAAGAAAGAAAGAAAGAAAGAAAGAAAGAAAGAAAGAAAGAAA
>JBBDHI010000010.1:23714767-23727760 GCA_037177115.1 Craterocephalus stercusmuscarum | reverse complement strand
TTGACAGCTTTTCTATTTGACAACATGAGGCTACTGCCACCTACTGCTGACTTGGTTGCTACTGCAGTCTGTGACTCAACATGGACTACAAGTGAATTATCACAAAGTCTTTCTTGCAAAAGGCTTATTTGGTTGCAGTGTAACTCAAGGCTAGAATATAGCCTCCTGCTACAACCAGAGCTTAACCTCACCTGGTGGTGAAGTTGAAAACATGTCTACTCAGGGACAAGTCTAGCTGTACCTGCAAAACTTTTTAATTGTTTAGAAGTCTCACCCACATGGGATCGACATTTCAGGAGCCCTGAAAAGTCCCAAAGTGAATAAATCTGAAAATACAGATGATTAATTTCCACTTTTACAATCTAAACGCTGAACCTATGATGCCAGTTTCCAAGCTTTCCATTAGCCCTCATGCAAAAACAACTACAACTGACTAAAGCTGCTAATTTCTTCTGTTCCTGTCATTGAAGGACATGCAGCATGAGTTGGAGCAGCTGACCAAGGAGCTGAGGCAGGTCAACCTGCAGCAGTTCATCAAGCAGACTGGAACCAAGGTCACAGTGCTACCAGCTGAACCCTCTGAGGATGACACCACCATCAACAGTCAAGGAATAGGTATGAGAAATTGTTCTGAACATTAAATTAACTTATATTTTCTTCTGTAGGCATCAGGCTATGCTTTGAATATGTCCAGCTCTCACATGTAGGCAGCTGACTTCAAATAGTGGCTTCTTGTCAGGAAGGCTGGTAATTGTGAAGCCATTCTTTCCTTGAAGGCACTTACAGCATTGTTTTTTGACAACTGGCTGTGAGAAAATCAGCTGTTCTGCATTCAAATATGTGAATTTGTGGAGAAAGGAATGAGAAGGAAAAAATTACATTCAGTACTTTGTCCTCCATGTTAAGTGATACTTAAAAGCTCCATGCCTACTGTAGCCTGAGTATAGGCAGCCTTAAGCTGGGTTTATACTCGCGCGTCATCTGCGTCAGCAGGGTTACAGCATCACCGTTGTAGGCTCTGCGTGTGTCCGCAGAGGCTTGACGCGCAGCTTTTCCAGATCTGACTTGCATCCATCTAAGCAGACGCAGCTACGCGGAAGTACTCCCTTGTGATTGGTCAGATTGTGATACTAGTTTGCATATATTTGACTACCTTTAAACTGCAGGCAAAAGTCACATAATCATGAATTTGTCCTGATCTGATGTGAGTTTACATCACTGATTCTGCAGCCATGTTGGTGATTTGTGGCATAAAAGCCAAAGAGAAGCCAAAAGTGACACACATGGGAAATTATCTGACTGTGCTGTTCATCTAACAGCAGACCATGAAGGCAGATAGGAGATAGTAAACTTGTAGGTTGAATCATTGAAAAAACTGTGGCGTACCGCTGCCTGTAGATCCGGAAAAGAAACCGCGACCCGGCACGTTTATCGAGGCAGGAATATAAACACACAGAAGTTCTGCGTCAGGCCTGACGGGAGAGCCCGCACAGTATAAACCCAGCTTTAGCAGTCATTCATTCACTCTCCATCCTCCGTCGATGCTCCATCCTTCCATCGTTCTGGCCCTCTGTCATGCTCAGCACTTTCTGTGACAGGCTCCTTGGACCACAGCCCTGTCATCCTACAAGAAACCAACAGAGAGCTGGCAAATAAAACAAGAGCACTCAGTGTTGACAGCAAAGCAACAAAGGCTATGCATGACTATAAGCCAGATGGTTGTCTAAAAACTTTACGATGATTCAATACTGACAAGCAGTTGGATATAACCACCAAATGTTCATTAACCCTGGCAACGAAATAACTGATAATTCAGCTCACATGACCGAGTTTAGTCTTTATCATGGTGTCATGGGTGATGAATCTATAAATCTAAATGTAAAAGCTTCCATAAAATTTGCCTCTCACTTAAGCACACTTCTTAATTACCTGAATGTAGGCACGAACTAAAAAATAAGATATTTCTGCTCATTCTGTTGCGTTAATTGTTCAAAACATGAATCCATCCATTTTTAGTTCCTATCAGAGACAAAAAGATGCTGCTGGGTGCAGAAATAGTTTAATGGTTTATACCTTTTAACAGTCAAGGGGGAAAAATTTATCGGTTGCAACCATTGTTATCTCTGCAAATGGCTTTGTAGGGCTCAACATGCAGCATCGGAGTTTACAGAACTGAGTTTATAAAAGACAGTCCACCATGATTATGAAAAGTAATAACTCAGTGGTGATTACCCTCAGATAACCTTCTAGTGTGTGTGGAAGTCAGGGAGGGCCTTTGTCCTGGCCATAAGCTCCACTGCAATGGCGGATTCCCTGCAAAGCTCAGTTGTGCCCCCCAGTGGTGTTGTGGCAGAAGTACATTGCACTGTAGGTCAGTGCACCGAGTCTGTTTCTTTTTCATGCTTCGTTTTCCTATGAAATAATTGAAGGTCTGTTTGTCATTTGATTAATGTCGTCTTAAAGAATGGTTTGAAAAGAAAATGTTTTCATAAACTTTTAAGCAGTGACTTAACAAAACTTGTATTGTAATAATCATAATAATAAATGGCCTTTTTAGGGCTCTCCTCCACATGTTGCAGTCTCCCACCCTTTAGTTTGGTCACTTGTCACAAGCCACAACTCTGTTCCCACTAGGCAGGTTTTATTTGAACTAAATGTACGAAATTAGCTTAATTTTTCTCTCTGTCACATGTTTCCTTTGCAGATTTAGTCCCACTGACTGGCTCATTGAAGCGTCCCGTTTCATCCCACCGAATGTCCAGTCATCTCCGTGTCCTCCACAGCCCCCTCAGCTCTGGCCTCAACCCAGAGGGGATCTACGTGTGACTCTGATGAGTCAGTATATCTCCATAGCACACAACTATGCATTTTTTTAAGTAACTGAAAGCAACCTTTAGTGTGAAGAAACAATCTAAATGGAAGGAAAGGAGCACTTGATAGGACCGAAAAATAATGTAACAAAATTTTAAAAAATTAAATAAAAAAAGCAACAGCTCTCTGTTCCATGAGGCAGAGTTTCTGAACATGTTACATCCAGGCTACTCACGACTCTGTGTGTAAACATATCCACTTGATCCGCTCTTACTTTCGTACCTGCTGAGTGTTTTGTATTCCTCTCTCCTTTGCATCTTGGTTAGAAACCTTTGCCTTTTGGACAGTGTTCAAGAGAATCTTTGGCAGTGAATCTGTGTCATTCCTCCAGCATCACGACTGATTCTTATGTAAGTGAAGGATCCACTTTGTGTCTGTAGTGAAACTGTGAACCATCTTTTCCTGTGCTGTTTGTTCAAGTTTAAACTATGCACAAATGGTCAATGATTTTGTTTCTGACGAATGTTACTCACTCAAATGATTGCTTACTGTAAACATTTCACTATTTTCTAAGCTTTACGTAATGAGCAGTATATTTTATGACGAAGCGGTGCATATACGGTCCCTCATTCCTGCAGTACACTGCTGCATATTAAAACAGTGTTAATTATAATCTTCAACTGATTTTTTTATTATATTTTTTGAATGTATTATGCTTGTTTTTCTTAAGTGTTGTGTGGCCAAAGATTAGCAAGTCTTGTTGCATGATTGTGTTGGCCATATATGAATGCAGGGTTTTACACAGTGCAGTGACTCTAAAATGCAAGCATATAATCACAGAATGGACAGTTGCAAGCAGCAGTGTGTAATGCGACAGTAATGAAAATGGCTTGTGTGTTTGTCTGCATGCGTGTGCACACAGACTAGTTGAGGTTTGAAGCACCTCTAGACTGTAGAGCAACCATGTTTGTGTGTTTGTGTGTCAGCAAGGCAAGACATTTGTGTGTCAGATTAGCCAAGTTTGAAGCCTCTGTTAGTTTGTAGTTGAGCTGCTAAACACATCCAAGTGCCTTATATCCACTCCAGTGTATTCAAATAATGTACAGTAACGATCTAGTGGGGACACTGAAGGAATGATCATAGCTAGTTAAAATCATGTCAGTAGCTATTAGAGATAAAAACTGCAACAAATGACAAAAAGCACGATGACAAACAGTTTTTTTTCAGTCAGTTTTTTAGAAATGTCAACAGAACACATTTGTAGTGCTCTATTTTTTGCCACTGTGTTATTGTTACCACATTACCATGTGCTGTAAAATGTACTAACATTTAATTAGATTTTTTTTGCTGTTGTTTTTTTGTGCAACAAATGTGTACCACTGTTTGGATTAGTACTGTCACAGTTGTGGTTACTGTTTACAATTGCATATCCTCTAGAAAACTCTTTAAGATGTCGACTGTACATAAACTCTTTAACATTTTTCTTGCCTTAATATACTGCAAAGTGTTGACAGGTGTGTATGGCTGTACGGTATGGATTGCATTGTTCAATAAATCATCTGAAAACTTTAGATGTCTCATCTTGTGCTTGATGCAACTTTTTAAATGTGCTTGTACGAAGGAATGAATGATTTTCTACCATGTGCAACAGCAGGCGTCACACCAGTAGAGGGAGACGTTTGCATACTAATGTTTGGGGAAGGGCGCATCATGAGGAGTTAAATAAGAAGAAATGCTAATTAATTTGACATAATGGGTCATACTGCTAAGCTTCAGAGATTAATCAATAGTTTTAAAGGGTTTTGCATAAATTAGATTTTAAATTAACTTAAATGAGGCTAGATATTATATGTGGTAGATTATTATGGGGAATGATCCATCACATATCTGTAGATAATAAAAACATGAAAACTTCATTTTCCGTATGTGACGTTATTTCTTTTTGCAGCGTTAACTGAAGGACGCCATTTCTAATGACGGCTGATCCGTCCTGTAAGTCAGGTCATTAAAGCTCCGGCTACTGGGCCTCCAATTGATTGATCCTGGTGCCTCCACAAGATTTCCGTGGGATTAATGTGTGACATGGCCACTCCAAAACAATAACTCTACTCAGTTATTAAATTCTTATATTTATCTAACATTAGATGATTCCATTTCTTCTGGCTTAAACAGAGCTAAATAGACATAAACCATGACACTACCATCACTGTGCTTCACGGGTGGGACCCAGTTTTTTTTTTCACATAATTCATTTTATTTTGATTTGTGTTTTTCTCTTACCTGTGGATAAAGTATTTTTCCAAAAGCTTTCTAATTTATTGAAGTGGTCTTCATCAAATCTTAAGAAATGTTTAGATTGTGGCTTCTTTTAAATAAAATCTTTACTTTAAAAGAGTTCAAACTCAGTACAGCTTGTTTTCTAACAGTTTCTAACCAAATGAGACCTGAGTTCCCCTTTGTTTGAACTACTACACGCTTCCTCAAATGTAGCATAAAGATCAGACTTTGATACATCCTTGTTCTTTAAATAAACCCACCCACTCTCACCTGATTGTCATCCCATTTGACTGAAAGCATCTGACTCTTGTTTCAGTCTCAAAACAACTTATCTTAAAGGTTTCATCCTTTAACGTAATAAATAACTCATTAAAATACTTGTGTATCTTTTTTGTTGGTATGCTTTTGATATTTATTTTAAGACTGAAAATTTGTGAAGATTAAACTTTTTAAGCATCACTGTGGCTGGCTAAATAAAACAGGAAGCAATGGCTACACAGCAGTCAGAACTAAACATAGTGCTGGTGTTTTTACATTAGCACTTTTACTTGTTTTGTCTTTTGTTTTCTTTTTTTAAAGAGACAACATTTTAATCTATAAATACTGTTGAGCTCAAATGTAACCTGTGTCTATTAAAAAGGATTTGAAATCTAGTAGTGTGATATATAAGAAAATGGTAGTTTTAGGGGATCTTGAAACTGTGAAACAATACAGTCCAATGTGTCGAGTATCTTTTTCTTTATGGCAGAGCTCAAAGGGGACTTCACAAGAACTTTCTATGTTCCCAGCCTTCTTGCCTTGGTTCACAGAGAGACAGCCACCTGCTGGTCTTTGAAGGAGCATGGGAAGAGTCAAATAGTAAACAGCTCAGGGGTGATAACATATAGTGCACAAATGTAAGAGAAGTGTTTCGAAGGTCAGAGGGTGTCATGACACAGAACAAAGATCTGCACCTGCAGGTACCTTCAAAGCAAAAAAAAATAAATCTAAAAATGAACACATTTTGTATCAGTTTGGGTCAGGGGGTCCGTGTTGGGGGATTCATAATATTATACATGGAAGAAAGCTGTCTCTGTGATGAAGATGACAGATGGAGCGAAGCTTTGTGTTCTGATACTTAAAGTAGTGTCGATAATTATGGGGTGGTATCAACTCAACTGTTTGGAAACCCCTTTTACAGAAACTACAGCTCTTCAACAAGGTGCACAGTCCCACTTTTGTTATGTCTGCCCTCCTTTGACCCCTTTTTCTGTCCACTAACTGTAACATGAAGGTCACTAAAGCCAAGGTATTTAAAAAGGAAAAAACGATAATCATAATTGTTTGATGCTATATCAGTGAAGACTGTCTTTAACAGCTAAACATGGTTGTATAATAAATTCTAATAGATCCAGAACTTAATGCAATTTCAAATTCACTAAAATAAATCTAAATTATTAGGGTTTTTATGTAAAACAGGACATGATGCTATGTAACAGTAGATGCTTTCCTTCAAATAAAACATATATAAAACTTAAGAAATACAGAATCAATGGCTATGGATAACTCTTGCATTTATGAAATGTAACATTCTAAACAGATCTACATCTGGATCTTTAGTCTAGACGCTTACTATGAAAAAATTCCTGTTCCTGGTCAAAACTGGCTGCAAAACCATTTAAAATGAACAGTATGTAAGTGCTAAAGGTAACATCCACAAAGCTTGAAACGAATAAGCTGGCTGTAATCTGACTCATATGTTGCCAAAGTTCCTGAAGTTAACAAATGAGAAATTAGATCAAATGAGTATTGCAGTTACTTGAAAAGATTAACCAGAAATTACAGTAGGCCAGTCAATGGCAACAAGAAAGACCAGTTTTGATCCTACTTAGAGCTTTTGACAAGTTAGGAGAAGGCCCCTTGTTTTTCATCCGTCTGCACAGACTGACTGTAATCTCTCTTCATCAGCCTTTTTTTCACATGACTTTTGTTTAAAGCTCAGCTTACTGTACATTCCTCTGCGTGACCTGTCAGCTGATTGTTACATTACATGCCATCCACTCAACCTTCAGTAGTTTATCAAAATGTACTCTCTGCGATACTGTACTCTGAATCCTTGAGTCATGTATTTTAATTGCTATGGTTTTTCGCCCCATGACCTAAACTTCATGTGCAGGTGTTTGTTTGGAAAGATTCCCACATACTAACTGGCTGATCACCTGGGGGACTACATAGCAAACAGAAAATACGTGCAGAACAAGAAGACCCCAGCAAAATTTCCTTTTGATATTTATTTTACAACTCATCAGCAATAATTTAGAACAGCATATGTGTAAAGCATTAACGAAATGTGCAACAGTTGCTCAGTTAAATCTTTTTTTAAAAAATCCATAGAGCTCTACAACATTGACAGACATGTATACTGAATGGTATATTCACAAAAAAAAACTATTTACAAACATACATGCCACTTTTTAGAACAGTTGATGAGAGAGTCGAGGCAAAACCAACTACAAAAGCATTGTTGTGTATTCAAAATACAATGAAAAGGATGTCTGTTCATTCACATGTGAAACTTCAAAGAAACAAAAAGCAGAGCAACATTTCACTTGCAAGAATTAGTTAGAAAAGAGTCCAAGATAAAGTTCTTAACATGGCAATGACCACAGTTTCTTCCCCAGTTTTTGATTTTTGATGATCGCCTGATGTGGAAGGAGTTTGCACGTTTTCAAATCGGATTATGATTTTCTCATGAAAGAGCTAGAAAGCAGTGTTTCGTAAAATTGGGAAAATGACTAATTTGCCACTTTACTGTAGGAATTATCATAAAGCTACTCCAATAAAGTTAAATGATGTTTTAAAAAGACATCTCAACACAATAGAAAGGTTCAAAGAGAACTACAGTGATTGACTTTCAACATGATAAGGTGACTGCTGGGAGGAGAAAAAAAGCAGAAAAAAGTGCACTTAAAGTCTCAAAGAGTAAAGATAATCCTACATAGAAACTTTAACTGGGAAAATACTGATACATTCAATATCAAAGATTTATAAGGTGCTAGCCTACAATTATTCCTGAAGGTACAGGAGGTCACTGCATCTCGGTGCTTCCATTAGGGGACAAGAATTATTCTAATTCCAGTAACTTTTGTCTTCCTTACAAGGACAAACAAAGTAAACTTATACAAAGATGAGTTAAAGGCATATCTCCCCCTTTACTCAGTTCAAGAGTGTGAAATCTAAAATATCTGATTTTGTATCTGCTGTTTGTTCAAGAGATGATATGCATGTGGGAAGGTGGGTACCATTCAGTTATCAGGAGGGACGACCAACTAAGCTCCCCTTACAAAGTTAAGAATGAGGTAATGAAGCTTCCAGGAGCACTTCTGTAGGACCATTTAGTGCACATTAACACACAGATGAATCAGGCTACCCTCAAGGTAATATTTACAGTCAGAGTGTGCCAGGTTGTTAATCATAAGCAGAAGTTAGTTGCAACTTCACACATCTAAAGAATCATTGATTGGGATATTGCGCACTGCTGTGGTACTCAAAGTTTTGGCACCAATGCTGCCATGTCAAAATGTTTTATCAAACTGTTTTTAAAAAAAGCAACTAACTCCAGCACAACACAGCCGTGAAGTGTCAATCATTGTCGATAGTCATTCAGATTGTTTAATCGAGCATATAAGTGCAAAAGGCACGCGCAGTCACCACTGCCCCGTTTCACCAAGATACTGTACATGGGAAACTGCTCTGATATCCCGTTTTAAAACTAGCCTAATGTTAAAAATTGAAAATACATGAACTCCTCATCAGAATGCACTGAGAGGTACGCAGACTTATTAGTTCGTCTGGCTCGTAGTAAACTGCTCTTGTGGGTTATTCTTGCTCTCTCGGGATGTGTCATCTGCGTCACCCTCTCCGTCGTCACTTGCGGGACTTTCCTCGAACTCCTCAGGTGAGCCTGTCTCGCCCTCGAAGGACTCGTCGTTGTCTGCAGAGTGGGAGTCCTTGGACTGAGAGGACGCTCCCAAGTGCGTAGACAGACCGGGGAAAGCGGCAGCGGCTGCAGCCGCCGCTGCGGACGCGTGTGCAGGATATAGCCAAGGGAAAGGGGATGCAAGGGCAGCCGCCGCCGGGTACATGTACTTTTCAATATTGTTTTTATCTAAAAAAGGCATATAAGACGCCGCGGCCGACGGGTTGATGAAGTAGAAAGGCATGCAAATTGGTGTCTGCTGTCCAACACTGCTTATTCCCATCAGAGAGTTCATAAACGCCAGGTCGGGTCTGGTGGGGTCTGCGCCCCCGACCCCGTTCCCAGGCCAGTTCATCTTTGGTTTTTTAGCAGCCCGATCGTCTCCAAATTCTTGTTTGATCTTAACTGCTTTGGGTCCCTGCGCCTTATTGCGCTCACATTCTTTATCTTTGCCATCGCTCTTTTCAGACTCACCACCGTATCCACTGTCCGTGTCTGTGTCATTCTCGTTAAGTTCTCCTCCCTGGGTCCTCTGGATGACCGGGACACAGTTGGCTTGGCTGTCAGATTTCTGACCATCCTGTGCGTCCCCAGCGGGTAATTGGTGGTGTAGCTGCGGGGCGCCGGACTGGAACTGCGCCAACACCTTGTGAAGGTGGTTGATCAGCTGCGCGCACCTCTGCTCTCGTGCAGTCCAGTTCTCAAACTGACTCAGGTACTGCAAGACCTCCTTGGCGCAAGCCTGGAACCCGGTATGGAACGCATCCAGATCGGTGTGAATGGGAGATTTCATCGACCGGTCACCTGTAAGGCATGAAAGGAGAATCAGATCATTTTTGTGGCACTATAGGCTATCTGTGGTAAGAAGTTCTTCAAGAAGCTATACTTTAACTGCAGATCAAACTCCACATCGCGTTCCTTGCATATTTTTAGAGTGTCTCAAATATTTCTGCCACAAGTTTGAGGCTTATAAAGCTTTATCAAATCTGTTCTATTTATTAAAAGAATAGCATCTAAAAGCGCGGTTTCATTAAAGATTCCTATGTTAACCATTAAATGTTTATCTTACCATTCTGCAAAGCAATAATCTTTTGGTGCTGCTGCTCAGTGACAGCAGTCAGTGCGTTTAAATGTTTCAATGTCAACTCCAGGACAACAGCTTTCTCCAAATGACCGAGCGTCTGTGAGGGAAACAAATGAAGAAGGGGAAAAGTCAATTTGGTTCAACTTGTCTAAGAAATGTTCCGTTTAAAGCAGTTCTCTGAGCACATCAAAACTTTTTGGAACACGATCTCACCGATAACTTCAGATGTTCAGGTAACAAATCCTTCAGCTGGCCGATACATTCGTTGATCCTGTCTCTTCTCTTCTTCTCTATCAACCGGTGGGGTAACTTGTACGCGTCCTGCTGGCACAGAAATACACGCGATTACTAAAGCGACTGAAACAGAAAATTAACATTGAAGTGAAAAGTTGTTGCGCGTTATTCTGTGATATTTGAACAGACATATTGTTTGACCAAAGCTTAACGGCAAGATTTGCGTTATATATATATTTATAAATATATATACATTGTTAAAAAAAAAAGAAAAAAACCATGCACCTTTCCACCATCTTCTCGTTTTATTCCTCGTTTAGATTTGCACATGAAGAGCGGGGGGTAATCCACCCTGAAGTAAGGAAGAAAGTGTAAGATTATTCACCGACCATGTTTTATCCGAGACAGTTTGACAGAGTTTCCCAAAAGCAATACTCACCCAAGGAAATCTGCGTGCTCCATGAACTGCCTGTCCTGTAAATGCGGTATTCTTTCATCCATTACTTCTCTGCTGCCGGTGATCCGCTTCTGAGATTCTTTCAGGAATGTTTGTTATTCCACGACTCTCACACGGACGGCTGAGAGGGAGATGCTGCACAGAACGTGTCCTCCAGTGGAGCTGCGCTTCAGACTGATGTCTATAGAACCCTGAGCTGCCACTTTGCAAAGCCGTCGGCTCTGTGGTTAGAGCGCACGCGCGCCTCCGGTTGGGAACAGCTTCCGTCTCACGTGTAGGCTGCACCAGCACAAAGTCCAGTAATTAGACCTTGTGTGTACTATGGCAGCTCACGCCACTGTTCCTATAGTGATCTAGTCCAAACCATCCTGACCTCGCTGCTGAAACGTGATTCGCGCGCGAAACATTGCGGAGGAAAATATACCGGAGAGACGCACATCCGTGGAGACGGAATGTTTTGCATCTGATGTTATTGTGTCGGGAAACTTTCACCTCCTCTGTGTTTTACTAAGTAATAACTGGATCATTAATCTATTGTATAAGTGCTCATTCCTCTCAAGTGTGAGAGAAATGACCAAACTGTTGCACTCGGACTGAACACGCAGGTCCACTTTTACGTCGTTTCATTAGAAAACTTCACAGGTTTTCATTCTTTGGACTGAAAATCGACATCCAGGTTTAACAGTGAACACGTCGCACGCCATAAACACGGGGAATTTCTTTCTCATGCAGCACAGAGTGCGCGCCCCTCTGCGTATTCATACAGCATAGGCTACTGTATGTATCTGTATGAAAGGATAACCTGCTCATAAATCAGTCCTCCAAAGCTGCGTTGTCAGTAACCATGGCACCGACCCAGCTGTATGCTCAAACACGTGCGTCGCATGTGACGCTCTCACACCTTTATGTGAGTGTTTTGTAACGGAGTTATTGCAAGAAGAGAGAGATAAAAAATAAAATTTGATTATCACATTTTCCAAACATAAGTCAGGTTGTTCTAATCGGAATTTAATGAAAATTAGTCCGAGTTTCAATTAGGTACACCTGCTCCTTTGGTGAGCATCTAGGTGTTCAAAACACTCCAAACTGAGCCCTTGTAATGCCCTCACATGCTTTATGATCACATTACTTCTTCCTGTTAGTCATGTGACGTTCTGGCAGCATATGGGTCTCTTGTGTAACAGTGCTGACAAAGAGTGATCCAGTCGTTCTGGTTTTCTAACGAAGTGTAACCTCCCATTTGCTGGCTTTTCATTAACTCATACCTGCTGATTGCCTGTGTGCATTCCCCGTCTAGTTAGGAGCATTACATGGGAAACCGCCTCACTGTCGTATGTTGGAATCCCCCCTTTGTGTCTCGCTGCCTCCCTTTTCTCCTCTTCCTTTCCTCCTCAGTTTGCTGCCTGCTCTATATGTGGCACTGGAGCTGCTGTAGGAATCCAGTCCAAATGTTTTCCATATTAGTTCAGAGCCTTCTCTGTTTTCAAATAGCAGCCGAGCTGGGCTTGGTGAGAGCAGGCGGGGAGGGGAGCGGAAGGGGTGAGAGGCAGACAGCAGGCACAGTCATCCACCCAAAACACTGTAACAGAAAAAGTTGTGAAGACAAACAGGGAAAAGAGTGAAGGCAGGAGGAGAAATGGGACAGGGGCAGAAAGGTTCCTCAGACAAGAAAGAGAGCAAGAAGAGGAGAGATGACAGCCCATCACCAGAGGACAGCAATAAGTGCCGAGTCTGTCGTTTCCCTCTGCTCGTCGCCCTGCTCCAGCTGCTGTTGGGGGTGGCTGTCACAGCCGTGGCCTTCCTTATGTTGGCTATCAGCCCCTCACTTTTGGCCAGAGAGACGCCACACTGGGCTGGGATCATTGTAAGCTCCGTCCTTATGCTCTATCATCAGCCACTTGTTTGCATGGAATACGAGTCGCCAGTGTTAGATACTTCTGCATGACCCTCGGCAGCCTTGTGTTTTCCATGTTTACCAGACTGCATGTCAACTCTGGCCCTCAGCAAACTGTCTTTGTAGGCAGAGTCACACACATACTAACATTCTTATAAACCTCTACTGTACATGTATGCAAACACCTGAACTTCCGATCCACTGTTCACTTGTGCAAAGTTGGAGTTTTTTCATCATCTGTGAAAATTGATTACCTTTATGTATTAAATTCACATTAT
>JBBDHI010000010.1:23658209-23680883 GCA_037177115.1 Craterocephalus stercusmuscarum | reverse complement strand
TTTACCCCTTCTGGATGCTCCTATTATGGGAGTTTCACACTTTTAGAGAAGCTCACACATTCTGCAAATAAGAGTTCGTTCTCATTTGTGCATCTGCTTTAGAACTAGCTCAAGACTTCGTCCTTATGGCAAATTGCAAGAAGCAAAGCTGCAAGTCTCAGCTAAAGCAGAGAACCAAACTCTACCCCGAGAAATACTTTGACAGTAAATGATGTACCCTTTTGTCCAAGCATCAAAAGGCAGGCTAGGTATGGTTCAGCTAAAAATCCCCAAAGTAAGTGCATGGAAGATAGGAGATGTGGAGGAGCACGTTTAGCTGATGCTCCCTGTGTCAGTAAACACCATCTCATCTGCAGTCAGCAGAGACACTTGTCTGCTCGCACTGTCTGGCTGTGCTGCTGCGCAAACGCACACATATACACACACGATCACACTTTTTGAACTGAAAGCGATGATCCATTGAGCTATATTCTCTGGTTTCTGTATAGCAACAGAGACACACTCAGTGCGACTACAAACTCTGAGCTTCACTCAATAAAATCAGCCGATCCCAGAAAAAGCTCTGTGACTGATTTCACACTGAATGATGTTTGACTTAACATTTCCCCCTTTCTGACAAGATGGCTTAGTTTTCTTACTCTGAAGCAGTGGCAGAAAAGAAAGGGTTGAGGGGGGACAGTTTTTTTTTTTTT
Source organism: Craterocephalus stercusmuscarum (assembly GCA_037177115.1). Classification (NCBI taxonomy): domain Eukaryota; kingdom Metazoa; phylum Chordata; class Actinopteri; order Atheriniformes; family Atherinidae; genus Craterocephalus; species Craterocephalus stercusmuscarum. Next base: position 23,680,191 of record JBBDHI010000010.1, on the reverse strand, counting down.
TTCTCTCTCCTCTCGTTTGCCTCCCCTCTGGGCGATGCAGTATGCTGGCTACGACTGCAGAGAGAGAGTGGAGAGCGAAAGCAGGATGGCTGTAGAAGAGAGCCAGCCCAGCCTGACTCATCTGCTTGCTGCTGCATTGACGAGAAAAACTCCAGTCAGGTGATGTAAGAGCCATGAGAAAGACAGAAAAAAAGATAGAAGGAGAAGACCTGACAGAAGTAAGAGGAAAAAGAGGGGGTGAGGAGAGGAACAAACAAATTCTTGCAAGGAGCAGACGGTCGTGATAGTTTTAAAATGTGCACCGGCACGCCACACTGCGGTTCTGCTGTCCAAGCTGGGGATGAGCTGCCGATCCCCACCGCTGGCATTTTTACACCCCCTCATCTCCCCTCCCTCCTCCAGGCCTCTCACAGTTCTGCTGTTTGCAAATCTCTCCGACTCCGGAAAGAAGCACGGATAAAAAGACAAAGACATTGTGCACTCTGTGCTGCTTTCGGTGGTCTGGGAACTCATGCGGGTGGCAGAGGGCAGCACTGGACTTGCCTTGCTCAAATAAAGTTAGCGTGGAGTCGCAAAGGATGACGATGTTCCCCAAACAAGTTAAATATTGGATGGAGGGGAGAAAGGGAAGAGGATTCTAGGATTGTTTTGGGATTAAGGATATTGTGATATAGCCCTTTCCAGGCCACTTGAGTCCAACAACTCGCATTTACACCTCCTAAACTTTGTCTCTGCCTCCCGTCAGTGGCATCAATAGTAGACGATACTAAACTAAGTGAAATCCAATCATATATGAACACAAATATGAACACAAAAGCAGGAGTTGTGATATCTAAGGTGAACTTGACATTGAAGAAAAAAGATGGAAGAGTCTGTGATATATATTTCAGATAGATGATTTGCAAAGTCCCCATACCAAGTGGTGAAGTTCATAAGTAGGACAAAAATAAAAGAAAGAAAAGCAAAACATTAAAGCCTACAGCCATGTCACATGTAGTAGGTAAATGAAGCCAAACAGGAAATAGTGCAACATGGAGAGATAAAAGCCAATCTATGAAGACAACCTCTTTGTTAAAGAAGGGCCTGGTGCACTTTTGTTCCACCTGGCTGTTCTGTGTGAAGTTAAAATGAGGAGCAAAGCTGTTGTACTGAACTAGGCAGAGATCCTGTTGCGTTGCACGCCTCATGCCTCTGACTGCAGGGCAGGCATGCGTTCTGAAAGTGCACGTCGGGCGGCTCTGTGGCAGCTTTGTATGATTCAGTGTGAACAAGAGGTCTGTGGTGTGAAACCTTTATAAAAGGGGATTATCACTGAGGATCATGCTTCCTGTATTATTACTCTAGAGATGAGCTGAGTTTGTTCCGGAAACAAAAAAAAAAAAAAAAAATCAAACATTCTGGCAATATTCCATGTACAAGTTGAATAAACAAGCTTTATTCACTTTTTTAGCATACATGCCAATTAAAAAAGGTGAACCGTGAGCACTATGCAACTATACAAGTTATGGTCGTGGAACTATTTGTTGAACTTATTAGTTCATTTCCTTAGGTAGGATGTGAAGTGTTAACGTGACGCCCTGCCGTACCGTACACAAAGTCAAAAGTTAAGAAATGGTATGTGAATCTGATGAAATCCTGCAAGAGAAACAAGTGTCACGAGCTGCAATTTTCAAACATTTTCAAGCTGTAGCTCCACAGCACATGAAATGATTTTACCCAACAAACAAGCACATCAGCAAAACAAATTAAGCCCACATGTGAGAGCAATTGGTGAGACCGATTCAGGGAAATACAAGACCAGCAGCGTAAACAAGTACTCAGTAAAAGGTTAACCTGTGGGTTCACTGTGGAAGCGTTTTTCACTAACATGGTTAAGCACTGATTGTGTTTATTAGGAAGATATAATATTGACGATAGGCTGGCTCAAAGCGCCTGTTTTTCTGCCTTTGTTTAAATGCCCAAGTTTCAGCAAAGTGAAATTGATATGAAAACAAGAAATTAGCATTTTATGTGGATTTGAGGGGGGGATAAGCCATGTTAACACCTTCGTTGTAACATGCTGGTCAGTCTAAAGCTGGTCAACAATTTGAATCAATCTTCAAATAAAAAAACGAATACAACCGATGTCTAAAACCAAAGTTTAAGGCCCCAGACATTGAGGTCATGTATGTTTCACAAATGGCTTCACTCAACATTTCCAGTTTTGCATGACTGCATCAGTAATGATTGCATCAGTCGTTTGCAACCAGATGGAGATCACTCCTATTCATGAAAGTCAATGTCGGGTAAAAACAGTCTTTGACATAAAAGCTGAGGTTGGTCATAAAACAGAGTTTGGGGTCTTGTCCCTTCAGGATCCTTTGTGTAGTTAACATGATAAAAAAGGCAAGTTAACATGCACACACTAACACACACAGTCAATCTCTGCTCCTAAGATCTCAAGGTGTGTACTACACAAGCATGTATTCAGTTAACATGGCATAAGTTAGCAATATTATAGAAGAGAAGATGTGTTGTTATACAGGTACTACTCGGAAAATAAGAATATGCTGGAAAATCGTTTTATTCAGGCAATTCAACATGAAAGGTGAAAACAATACATTTCATGTATTAAGTACAGATGCAAGAGTTTAGTCGCAGAGACCTTACATTTTTATATTTAAAACCCATTTTTTATTGACATCAAGAAATAATTTATAATTTTCTGTGTTTATTTTGAATTCCATGAATAAAACTTTTCCACCATATTCTGATTTTCCAAGTAGTAGCTGTAGATTCACCTTGAAAATATAGGGCAAAGGGAACATCTTTTCATTACCGGTGTTAGCATTTGATTGTTGTGCACAATGGAGCCTTACAAAGCAGCTATCACAGCCATGAGCCTCATTCTTGCGTCAAATTGGCTCAAAGACCTTTTCTTTTTACATACTGAAGGTGTGGAGGAAAATTTGATAAGAATTTTACAACAGAGGTGTGGCCACTGTTTTCATGTGGAGGCTACCTTATCATGAATAAAGATTCAAAAACTACAATGATTAGTGGCCACAAGTGCAGAACTGTGAACTCTGAGGGATTATTTCTCAGACCTCTGACAGAGGTCAGTCACTTTTAATAGCTCTCCTTTGTATTAACACAGAAAAAAAGGTACATATTTTGTACCAACAGTTAAAATTAAAACACAGAAGCAATAAGTGCGAACACAGACTGCAGTTTATATCATTCATCCCGTTGTCAGTCATGTGCCTCGCGGAGCACAAACGGTCTAACTCACATGCAATCAGACTGAAATAACACGCCAAGAAATGTGTCAAAACACTGTTCACAATAACAATAAATCTCATTCATAGTGGTCCTCGGATGCATGATGCTCTGAACTCCAAGGCCTACAGATTTTAACGCAGAGACTAAATGGGAATAAATGCAAACATCTTTTTTCTTTATGGGCTTGATTTTAACTTTTTCTCTTTCAGAAGGTAGACAACCTTGTCTAGCAGTAAATGCATCATATGATTTGTTTCAGAGTAATACAAATACAAGTAAAAGGAAGAAAGATTAGATATTGAAAATAATCTACTTCAGTCTCCTTAGATTTAACTTATGTTAAGTCTTTATTTATATGTCCAGGTTTGCAAAACTTTCAAGTTAACCCATCTTCATTTTTGCTCACCCATTGGTAAATATTCTTTTACTTCAAAAGCTCGGAGTTGAAAAAAGCAGGGGGGAAAAAAAGGGATACACAGACCACTAGTGCCCAGTCACGACCAGACCAGATCAGACAAACATGTGCTAATCCCCCATAACCATGGAAACCAAAGCATAATGCTTCCCTTAACAGACACCTGACTGAAGGATGGAGGGAAATGAGTGCAGCAGGAAAGAAGGGAGCCTCCACAGCACAAATGAAAACTGTAAACTTACTGTACGTTACAAATAGATAAAAAAAAAAAAGAATAATGTACCATAAAATACGAAAAACAAATTTGGGTGCTTTTTTTTTTGTCAGATATATTCTAATCCCAACCATCAGATCACATCCAGTGTGCTCTGTTAGCCGGAATCACTGGAAAGGCCGAATTCAACAAGCTGCAAATGAGCACATGTAATTCTCCATCTGTCTGACCCACTCCACGCAGAAAGGCCAGGCTTAGTCCTCTAGGACTCCCAAACCAGGGAAAACCCTACAGGATGAGTACGCACAGACAGCCAAGCATGGCACTGCATGCCTGGGATCATGTGTGCATGTGTCCGAGCGAAGCTTTCCGTCCACACGCATGTGTGTGATGCACTTAGAATCAAGAGGGTGGTAATCTGTAAATCTGCTTTGCCTTGGGCAGGTAGTGTGAAACTTGGCAAGTAAGGAAGACAGACAGCCTGTGAATGACATGGATGAGTGCGAAAGAGAGGAGGAAAACGAAGCCCTCAGTGCGGCTTATATTACATAACTGTTTTTTTTCCCCCCAGTTCTTGTAAACAAGAAAGACATGTGTACATATGACAGCCTGTTATATGTGCTTTAGAGCGTAACATGTGAAATACATTCAGGAGAATCCAACTCGGCTCAAAAGGAAAACAATGTTTTGTTTTTCTGTTTGTCAACTGATTCCATAAAAGGCCTAAAGCCAAATATAAATGGATCCTACTCATGGAAATTCCTGTTTGAGATTTTTATATTCACCACCCTTAAAACAAAAAAGAGCCAGACAATTGCACTGATTTGCTACTTCATCAGGAAGAAAAGAAAGAGGACACTGAAGGGTAGTTCAAGCCCCCAAAGCCGCCTATAAGACATCTTCAGATTCAGTCAGTTCAGCTCTACAAACATGAGGCTGAACTGAACAACCTTGGGCTGTGCATTAGAAAAGTGTTAGAAAACTCTTAAATACAGTCTGCCTCCAAATCTTTATGCAGAGACCAGAGCATGGCTGAAAGCAGAAAAGGCAAAAACAGAATTTCCCTTTACCCATCAACACCCGGCCAGATGAAGCTGTTGCTTCATAAAAGCTGCTTTCCTTGTAGTTATAATAGTACTAAGTAGCTTCTTCTGTGATCCCGCCATGTTTAAAATGGCATTAGTCATGTTATCTCAGAAATACAGATCCAAGAAAAAGTTAGGCATAGTTTTTACTGCCATATAAACTCACTCATATCAAAAGGTGTAACCGAGATACTAACATGCCTCACTACTTTTGAAGAAAGTAACTACATTCATATGTACACATGAAGCTTCACAAAATTTTCAGATTTGTGATATAGGGTTAGAGAAGAAATATCATCAAATGAATTATTGTCAACCCAAACATAAAAACATTTAATAGATATATAAAAATAAAAAATTCCTGCCTCTAACTGGATATCATCAAAGCAAATGTGCATAGAAACATTTAGCGATGTGCATCAGAAAGAGACGACGCATCTCCGAAGTGTGACTGCCTTCACTGCTGACCGTGTTCCCGCCACGATCTGGGCAAACACAGGTCAGGGTCTGGGTTGGACGAGACGGGAGCGAGATAGGAAGAATAAGCTGGGTGTGCAGGCAGAATGCAATAGACTGAGACAAAGCAGAGAGCGAGCAAATGAGGAGGAGAGATTGGACAGAGGAGTGAGTGTACAGAGGGAGGGAGGGAGGGAGCAGAACGTGATAGTCCACGTGACGCTGGCTCAGCCACTGCAGGCTGTTACGTAAGCGCACCCCCTGCCCTGTCTCCTCATGGACTGAGCAGACTCTGCTTCTCTCCAAACCCTCACCCTGCAGACACTGCCCACTTTTTCCCCCCTTCCACTCACATGGCTCCTCACATGGCTCCCTCTCTCTCCTCTACCCACTCACTGCACCCCAGGGGAGCCACCAACTTCTGCTGCCTGTGCTGTCACTCTGTCTCTCTCCTTCTGTTTTTGTCTGTCTGCCTCTCCCCCCTCTCATTATTTCCATCAATCGTTGTCGTCTCCCTCCCTCCCTCCCTCTCTCTCTCGTGCGGTGAGGCTGCAGCACCACACTCCGGGCTACGGGGAAATGACAAAGACAGGACACAAATACTCGCCTGAGAGCACTTAGGAACACCTACACAAACTGACATTTCACATATCGTTACCGCACTGTCTGCCTTCTCGGATGCACCGAGCGGCTTCTCAAAAGTGACTGTTTTTCCACGGTGAATTTCTCAGATCTTTTGCACATCTGTTGAATCCCTTTTGACTAAAAATAAATAAATATAAAATAACCTGACTGAACAAGATGCAAATGCAAAGAAGGGAAAACAAAACCAAAGAGGTTGCCAGATTTTACACTGGAAAGGTAGCCTTGGCAGGATTAGTAATTCAATAACAGCGACAGAGGGTGAAGGGACACTATTCTGAGAAGTTTGGCTGAGTTACAACAAAACAGCCTTTGGTAGGAAGACATCTTTGCAAATTCCCTCGAAATTAGAAGATAATCTTCAGGACAGAGTTCAGCAGAATAAACTGCTGGACAACTGTTTGGAGATGTCGAGTGTTTTTCGTTTGCGCGCAGATTGAAATCTTGACTGGAGCAGCACATTCTGTACGAGGTTTCATCTCGTCCCCCACAGCTGGAACAAACTCTCCTAAAGCCTTCTAAACGGTAACCTGACTTTTTTTTACTCTGGCCTTCACCTTCCACACTTCAGGCGCACACAAACAGAAATGCTCACAGACACTTTCTTACATTTCCGACTCTTTTCACTCACTCTTCAGCCTTCTGGCCTGAGAGGAGGAACAGCAGGACACAGGCTCCTGTACCCCTCTCTCACTGCAGTATTGATTTGTTTGTTCAGTGCTCCCCCCCACCACCTCCTCCCCTTTACTTCCTCCTTCCTATTCTCCTTCTCAGCGTGAGTGTGTCCTCAAGTGCCTCCCTGCCTTATGTAACATGGATGGGTCCACAGCATACTGATGAGGGGAGTCTGGGCTCTGGGCCGAAAGACCTGCGAGGAAACAAGGACTCCTCTGCACTGCTGATGGGAGCCCAGCACTGCTGGCTCAGGAAGACCGGCCCAAGTTTTTAGCCAGCCACATAATTGATGCGTTTATGCATGTTTTTTTTTTCCAGAGAGGGGGGTGGAACATTTAAGACTCACTCATTAAGGATCAAGTACTTACAGATTCGTGAAAACATTCCTTCTTGTCCAGCATCTCTCGGAGGGTCTGCAGGATCTTTATGGACAGCTTTTCTTCCTTATCCATGAGCTTCTTTGTGTGTTTGATTAGTCTGGCAGAGTGATAAGAGAAGCACTGCATCATTTTTAGTTGTTTGTCTTACTAAATCAGTAACCGATTCACAAATCAAAAGCAATATTTCATCGCTGAGATGTTCAAGAAAGCAACAGGATAACAGCAACTCCCGGATGTTTGGTCTAATTTTTTTCTTTTTAATGAACTTATTTATTGTTTAAGAACTGCAGCTTCTCTGGGGGAGTGGTGCTTCCTTTCAAACAGTTAAATCCAGACGTGTTTACAGCACAGCGTATGGTGGTTCTGGACAGGCTCTTACTTGGACATGAAGGCCCCGCTTTCACAGCGTAACCGTGCAGCTTCTGGAAACAGCAGCTCCGGGCTGTGGAGAACATCCACCAACACGGAAAATTCAGCCTGAACCCTCGGACTGAACTGCTCCTCAAGGCATGACACCACCCCCTGTTTATCACAAAAGGAAAACATCCAAACCGACTTGGATAAGCATCATTACAATGAGGCAGAGCCTGGCAGTGGTCTCACACTGCAGAGGAGCAGACTGAGAAGCACACCTGCAGTTTCTCAATGATGTTTTTGTAGTCTGGGCCACCCAGAGGCTCCTTACGAGGTCGTGAGCGGGCAGAGGTCCTCCAGTCTTTGGCTGCCCGCTGCACCATGTTGCTATGGACCTTGAGAGACAGAGTGTTGACCTGACTGTCCAGATCGACCGGGATGGCTATGGCACGTGCTTTAGCTGAGGAGAGAACACAGTTTAAAGTTGATGCAGGCTTAATTTTCTGCTGGATTAACAAAACGCAAATACAGCCAAGTCATCTAAACCCCAGCAGAACCATTAAAAGAACACGTGCAGAATATGCACGGAGATATCCATTTATTATCAAAAGATGGCACTTATCTGCGGTGGTCCTTATCTTTAAACACATCCCAGAGAAGCAGGACTCACCTACGTCAGCCAGTGTTTTGATACAGCTCTCAATATTTGCCTTCTGAGCCGAGTTGATCCAGGTGCAGTTGTAGATTCTGAAAGACGACTGCAGCAGCTTGATGAAGACGGACTGATTTGTCTAGGAAAAGAGAAGAAAAAGCAAGAGATGTGGTTTCTAAAGTGCAGAGAAGCAGTGCATAAAGGCCAGTCAGGAACACTTTAATATCCCTGATAGGAGACATTTGTGCTGATAGTATAAATCAACTCAAATTGGTGAGAGTGCAGAAAGGAAAGCTGCCTGCCATTAAATATCTGGACTCTGTTGCAGCACATTTAACTTGCTCCTCTGCGGATGGACACCATTACCTGCAGGTTGGAGTGGTTCACCGAGAAAGGGGAGCTGAAGAAACCCTTGACGATGGCCATCACCGTCTCTGTCACATACTTCTCCAGGGCCTGGTCTGCGTGGTTGCGGTCTGTGGTGGAGTTGCAAACCTTGAATATGAAAAGAAAAGGTCTGATTTTTGCATCATGCCTCCATCATTTCCTCCATTTGTACAGCGTGGGAGCATCTTCAGTGTGTAAGTACGTAGGCACATATGCTGCCTCGTTAGGAAAGACTAAGGAGTGCATGTGTGACGGGGCCTTACACTGGCCATGTCCACCAGGAAGTTGTCAAAGAGCCTCCAAATATGGGAGGAGGTGTAGATCTCCTTCATTTCTACCTCTGTGTCCACATAGCAGTGATTGACAAAGTTCACATACGCAGTTTTCACCTGAGGGACAAAGAAATGGAAATAAGATCTCTAAATATTCTCTGATAAATAATAAAACTTTCATTCTCACTGCTGCTACCTCCGGTATACAGTTCACATCGGTGACGACTTTGACGATGTCATCCAGTGGTAGTAGAGAGTTGCATTTCAGCTCAGTGTAAACGTTCTTTCCCTCAGTGCAGGCAGCCAGCAGCTCGACCAGCGTGTTGTGATAGGCCAGAGCTCCGTCCTCGTCCGTCCGCTCCCGCTCTGAGCCCATCATCTGCAGCAGGACAGAGAACGAGGAGCGGTCGTTGTAGAACACCAGCACGTCCTCGCCGCCGTTCACCAGCTGGACAAACAGGAAGATGATCAGGAAAATAAAAAAATCATAGATAAAAATGCATAGATAATCACCCAAATTATTTTCGTTTTGCAGCCAAGGTAGTCATGGAAATAAAACAGATTTTCTTCAGCCTGGATGGCCGCAGGACGATTTGAGTCTCACCTCTGTCATGACTTTGTCCTGGCATTTTTTCACATACTTCCCATCAGCTTTGACGATGGTTTGCAAGAACCGGAGGTACTGAACGTGTCTTCCATGTGTTTCAATGCAGTGAACAAAATGATGGACAACACGGTCGCTGATCTCATGACACAGCTGGTAGTTATTCATGAAGATGTGACGCATCGTCTCTGCTTCCAGGAGCTGGGGAGAAAATAGGAGTGGCGATTACAGAAGATAAACTTTGGAAAACATCAGATCGAGACGAGAAAAAAACTTTTGGCTGGAGCGATTGCACGCTCTGCTAGAGAGAGAATAAAGCACAGCGTGATCATATCAACAGACCCCAGGAGTGAGGAAGAGGTTCAGGTGTTTGTGTAGCAGAACTTGATTCTGAGCATTTCCCCTGCAGAAGTTCTGCAGAAAGGTATGAGCCAGGGTCATTATCTCATTCATCTTCTCATCGCTCTGTGGAAGGAACCAAACAAATAAAAGGAAAAGATTTCCAGAAAGTTAGAAAAAAACCAAACATCCAAATGCAATATTGCATAACGGCTTTAATCAGACTGCAAGTCGGCTCGCTGGCCGTTTATTATTTTCCTCACCGTTTCAAAGGGAATCTGGAGCAGATCCAGCACCACAGTATGGGCTCCCATGTTTTTCAGGAGCCTCTGCTGCTGGACTCGATATTTCTTACTTAGATAACACAGCTTACTGAGACGCAGCAGGATCTAAAAATAAAAAGGCACAGAAAAAATAATTTCTAGACGCAAAATTGCAAAAATTTAAAGAAAAAAAAAATCACTCGCTGCTAGATCAGAAACTTCGTCGTTCACCTCTTTGACTATTATATAGTTATTTCCCTTGTTGATGTCAATCTGTTTACTTTCCCCATCCTGGACTGGACTCAGAACAGCCTCCTGGCAATGGACACACACAAACAAAGGCAAACGCTTACCATCTACAACCACTTAGAACAGCTCTGCACTAAAGCTAAATGCTACCAGCCCCCTTTTCTGTATGTAATTACCAGTAATTAACATGTGCAGAAGGGGGCTACCACAACAACGGTAATATTAAGTAAACAGATTATAGGCCTGATAAACAAAAATAAATCCATTTAAAGAAACAACATACTAAGCTAGTAAAACATCTTGATCCTAAATACCAACAAATGATGCATATATAACTAAATGCAAGTCTTTAGATGTGGATGAATGAATTGTGTGATCATCTTTTTTACCATCAAATGCCTGAAAAAGTTATAAATTACCATAAATGTCATTGCTTGATGTAAAGGTTTGACCTGCTAAGGTTAATCCTTTAAATAAAGCTACAAACAGTTCTTGTTTCTTCCGTGGTTCCCTCATCCTAGCTGTTAGAGAGAGATTGTAGTCCTGTCTGAGTCCTGGTAAAAGATATTTTCATCCTTCACACTGTCACCAAACACTTGCCGAAAGATATTTTGGAGTTAAAAGGAGTTAAAACTGAGTTAGACATATTGAGCGTTGCATGAGCGTCAGTGCTGAAGCACTTAGTGGGAAACTGTGATCTTAAATGTTAGACGGCACCTCATTGTTTGGCTCTTTGCCCTGCCTGACCCCCAGGTCCTCGTTGTTGTAGACTCCACTTTTCTCCACCCACAGCTCTGACTTCTCCACAGTCAGACGGAGCTGATCCAGGTCTGCTTTGATCTGTTTGTAGTTCTCTACATCCTGCTCTGACACTAGGAGCTGGACCTGAATCACACACAAAGAGGATGAAAAATAAACCAGACATGGAGATATTAAAAGAACAGCAGCATGTGAAAGGAAATCTCTGCCAAGAAGTCTGCCCGCGCCACTTTGGGAAGTCAGTGCACCGTTTCAGACGGGAACTTGAGCAGTTTTTCCATTTCAGCGGAAAGTCTCTGAGCTTAGTCTTTCATAATAGCTGTTGCCGGGTCTGTAGAGAACCCTCCTAAACCAAACTGATTACAAAAAACAAAAAAAACAAAACACTCCTTCACCCTAAAACGGCCTCAAACCACATTCTTTCAGATGGTTTGTTGTCTGTGTAGGTACCTGTTTGAAGGCCTGCAGCACTTCAGCTCTCTGACTAAAGTGTTTGAAGATGAGCTGCAGCGATCCAGACACCAGCGGCGGGTAATCTTGCATGATGAGATGGATGAGGACTCTCAAAAACGTCCGGCCGCCTTCATCGTCCAGCTCCACTGCACTCAACTCCGAGCTGAAATCATACAGGTTTGCTTCTTTTAAGTTTGTGCATGTGTTAGAGAGTTAAACAGACGCGCACATTTTCACCTACCCTCCTGCAAACATGCTCTCTGCTTTTGCTGTAATCTCATCTATGTCTGGTTCAGAAGCTAAAGCCAAAGTAAAGATGAAAATAGTCATTAAAAGAACAAAAGGCTGCAATAAAATAAACTCAGAATGTCATGATTTGTCAGAATTTGCATGAAAAAGATCTCTCACGTGTAAATATGGGCATTTCAGCCAAAGAGACGGAGCTCTCTGCGATGGTCTTCTCCCCAAACTCCTTCTTATAGATGGACAACAAGTATGTGATCCTATAATCCAACCTCACACTCAGAATGAACTGATGAGGAGACAAATTGACATAAAATGATTAAAATGGTGTAAATGTGCAACAGAAGTGGGTACTGCATCATCCAGCAGGGGCGCTTACTTGCAGGATCTCAATGATCTTCAGCTTGGTGTCCATCACCATCACATCCTCGTTGTCCAGCAGGAAATGTCCTTTCCCGTAACGCAGGGAAGGAGGAGTGTCGGGTAGGATGTGTGGCACACCCCGACTCATCACCATCTGAGTCATCATTTCTCCAACTCCATGAATCGTGCGCAGAACGTTGTTACCTAAAGAGTGCAGTGTCTTCAAGAGTCTTTCACTGTGCATGTGTGTGCAAAGCCATCATTTAAGCTTATATTTGAAACGCCTTATGATGCAGAGAGCGTTCCACATGAACAGAAATAAATCTATACAAACATTTTATTCCTTCTCTGGTCCGCAGAAATCATCTATAACTTTATGTCCACGTCTGCATTACTTTATTTGATCAATAACATTTTAAACAAAACAATTATAAAAAAGAAAATCCGGCACAAACCGGGCTCCGCCACTGTGTAACTGCACTGACCAGCTTCTGAGGTCTTGCTGAGCTTGTTCATGTAGGTGAGCGGGTGCATGACGATATCCAGGATGGCCAGCAGGGTGCGAGTGAGGCGCAGCAGCTCGTTGAAGCTGTAGAAGCCAAAGTAAACCAGGTTTCGAGCCAAATTTACCACCTGAAAGAGAGACATGAAACATGAAATCCATCAAATCGTGAATTTTGTTGACAGCTATTGTACAAATAATAGATTTTGGTTGAGTTATCTGTCCTTTTTCTCCTTAGTCTATATTCCCATTATATAATAAAAAGCGCCATTTATCTGCAATGATGAAGTTAAGTTTTAAGAAAAGTTTATGTTTATATGCCAGTATTAGCTAAACAACTAAGCTTTAAATTGCCAACAATTTTAGCAACATTTATCACCACCTTTTCCAATGAACCGCATCTAAATTGTGAAGCTTTTCTTTTTCATGTGGCTTGGAACCAGATGCGACTAATGTTGAAGCAGTTACTGTCTTTACTACCAAGTCCATGATGTTAAAGTCACCCTGTGCAGACAGAACTGCAGTGGTTGGATACTGAAAGGCCTGCACACAGAGGGTAACAGTTGGTACATGTAGCACTCACCCTCTGATTGAGAGCCATTAAACCTAATGACAGAGGACGGTGAGACAATGATAAGGTGTCAAAGCGAGAACCAGCCAAATTTCTGAGTGAAAAACAACGTGGAATTGAGATGGAATATATTCATGTCAGTTTCATGCAGCTATGTATGTACAGATGAATGGATGCAGGAATAAGGATAATATGATTAGTGTCAGCTTAAATAGCTGAATACATAAAAACTGTGACAGGTCTACCCCAAAATCCACCGCTAGGCCATTCATTTTCTGCAACCATTCACTCCAACTCAGGCCAGAGTGGGGCCTATCCAAAGTGCAACAAGGTAAGAGGTGGGGGTACAGCAGGCCATCACAGCCAACACAGAAACAATCATCCACGCAGACATTTACTCATAGGATGAACTCTGAATTGCCAATTAACCCAGCACGTATGTTTTTAGCCTGTGTGAGGAAGAAGCACGCTACTGTGCTGCAGACGTGTTAAAAATAAATAAGCATATAAAATATTTTACCTCTAGTGTGAGTTCATTCTTGTCTTTATCCCCAAATGGAAAAGGCTGGCTGACCACATCTTTGAGATATTCTTCTACAAACTCCATGGTGGGAGCAAACGTCCTCTTCCTCTCTTCTCTTGAACTGTCAGTTGACTCATACTCAAACCTGTGAAATCAACCAAAATCCACATGCGATGACTTAAAATCTGCTTCTGTACAATATGTTACAAGTATGAATTCACAACAGAAATCATCCCAGGGCAGGAAAAACTACACAAGTTCAATAAAAATGAGATACAAGTCCATTCTCACTCATTAATGGTAATCTTGGAGGGGATTTCAGTCCAGAGGCGGGCATATCGCACAGGAACCACAGACTCTTGTGGGTCGCGGTCCACGTGCATGTGCAGCATGAGGCGACAGAAGGAGGCTCTGAGGTTGTAGGGCAGGCAGTCATCAAACATGCAGCGCAGGATCAGATCTACAGGTAACTGATTGGAAATCTGGTTGATGGCTAGGTACTGACGATCCAGACACATTTTAGCAAACAAGTTCAGCTGATATCTGCGGAGGGGTGAGGAGGATGGGAGGAAAGGACAAGTGGCATAGTTTATTTTAGTTACTTTTCATGTTACTGAGGTTATCAGGATCCAGCACACTGGGCCAGTTAGAAGAGCCACCATCACCTGTAGTAGGTAATGATATCTGCATCAATCTTGTGGTTGCCCTTGGCATCCTGAGCCAGGTGGCGGATGGATTTGCCGTGGGGCTCCTTGTGACTGTCAATCCAGTAGAGCCAAACCTCCTCTTCCTCCCCATCCTCCTGCATCAGAGAGGAATCCATGGCGTTGTCCGTGGTGGGTATCAGCCTAGGAAAGAGAGTGGGTGGAGGGAAACGGACATTATGTGACATAAACCTCTGAGTTAAAAAATACTAACTGTAAATAGAACAGCTGCTGCTGCTGTATGTGCATGTTCAAACACTCATCAAAAACAATCATTTGAAATGCATCAAGATGTTGAAATGTAGATAGCACGCAGTGTGACTCACTTGGTCTGGATGAGGATATCTGCGTTGGCGGGGTTCAGCATAAATTTACAGATAAGCTCCTGTGTGACGGGGATGGCGGTTTTGTTGGACACGCAGAGATCAGACAGATAATCCAGGAATCTGACAGAGTAGATCAAAAATGAGTGAAAGCCTTTCTTTTGTGTGAAAGACATTCCAAAGCAACACTGTCAAAAACGAACATATGAGAACATAAATATAAAAACGTGTGTTTAATTGGAATGCTTTTTGGGCGGTTTTTACAAAATCATCTGTTGTCCAGAAGGCGAGTGTGTCTGACCTGGGTTCTCTGTTGTCCCTCAGCAGCTTGACGAAGGTCTCAATCTCTTTGGCTGTGATGTGTTTTTCTAACAGCTTGCGGTTGTTGTGCACCAGGGCAGTGATTGTGTCCTCTGCGAGAATCTCATACCCAATTTGAGACTGCATGATGGAGAACTTTTTGGCAATGTATTCCTATGTAGCAAAAGAAACACATGTTAATCTGTTAACATCTGATGAACATGCCGTTAAAGTTGGGTACAAAAAAAAAACAAAAAAAAAAAAACACTGAGCCTCAGTAAAGCAGGTTTTTGTGTGTATGACATGCCCACAGCTGCTAAGTTTGGATAAAACTTAAAATTCAAAAGCTATAAGTGGTTATTTAAGAGCTCATCAAGAGACTATCAATCTATGAACTGTTGTTTTAATTAAGTGATTAACAGTTCATCTGGGAAAATTAAAACTGACACAAAGCAATTATATGCACAGTTAAAATTACTCAAAGCTTGATGAGGTTCGACTTTTGGAAAGTTTACCTATAATTTCTTATTACAATAAGATTAACTAAAGTCAGTGTTGTCTCTGAGTAAGTCACCAGCTGGAAATTGAAATTTGTATTTCTCTACTTTGAATGAAAGTCATGTTTTACTACAGTAAGGATCGTTTGAGTCATGCTAAAATGTTCTAACAGAGAGGTTACATTCGGCCAACACTAAACATGCTTCATCACATTTGTTCATACGCTTTAATTATAACTTTGTAAATAGAATTTCATCCTTTAGACAACATAAAGTTTTTACAGCAGGTTTTTTCCCCAATATTTTAGATTCAGGCTTTTTACATAGAGCCAACATACTGTAGAGTAGTGGCACAAGTACCTAACAGTGTCTATGCCCCACTAGCTTAACAGCTAAATAGATAATTTGTGCATCTGGCTGGGACACCGAAAAATGAAGCTGTAAAAGACAAAACTGAAATGTTACATTTATGAAAAATTTAGGACCTTTTTTCAAACATTTAAAAGCGAAGGACTTTAAGCCTTCTGGCCACTCGATTGTTCAGTCAGGGCCTGCTGCATTCCAGCGGTGTGGCCATGTACACAGTGTGGAGAACATCAAGAGAGCCCACAGAGGCTTAGTCGCAAGTTTGAACCGCGGCTGGAAGTGAGCTGTTGCTGCGTATCACAGTTTCATGTTTTTCATGAATAAGAAAAGCACGAAGGAGGCAAATCTCAAAACTACACAAATTAAACATTTGTTGCGTTTGTCTCACGTCTGCAACACACTTTTCCCCGAAGCGCTGGAATGTAAATGTCGCAGACTTTAAAAAAACAATGTGTAATACCATTTGTTCATGGGTAACTGCGTTCAAGTTAGCAGACAGGAGAAAGGCTTGCAACAGATCTGCATACACATACACTGCAGCAACGCTGAGATTCAGCAGTTTATGCATATGCCACACAGCTGGTGGTGAGTCAAAACATATATGCATCCTGAACAACTTTAAATTCTACTGATATTAATGTTAATGCACCTTGCATGTTTTTTTTTATATGGTGTATTTTGTCCCTACCCCCACTACCCACACCTTTTCTGTCCCCCTCTCTCCCCTCCCTCTTTTTTTTCCTCTCTCTCTCTCTGTCCCCTCCGGTCGACTCCAGCATTAAGAGTTTGATTTAATAAAAGTTCATCTTCTCATGAGGGACTTTGTACATGTAGTATAAATCCCTACTTGATAGAGTAAATTTGCCCGGCACCAAACAGCAGCCAGACAATTATTCTGCTTGCAACGATGCTGGACAAGACAGGTTTAAAAAAAATATAATAAAATGTTAATGCGCCTTAATAAATCTATACATTTTTTAGAATAACTACAAGTTGAAGTCCAACCTGGTTCTTGCGATAATCCTGTTGGGAGTGCCGCAGAATCCTGTAGCAAAGCCTCAACATGTACTTGAAGTGAGCGTATCGCTGGTCGCCCAGATCGTCCAACCTCAGCATCGGACCCTCACCGTTATCTGCAAACGGAGCCTTCAGGATGCCGAAAATCTGGAGGAACAGAAACCCACAAGTAATGAGAAAAACCCCACAGATGAACTTCATACGGCAGCAGGAAAAACCTTTTAAAAATCCACTTTTTAAGGCTTTTCTGTTACTACAACATCCAATGATAAGCCCACCTGTTACACATCAGCTCAGTAATTATTTCTGTGTTTGACTTTTTTACTCATGCTGACCTGGGCAAGGATGTTTTGTTCCCTCATGAGTTTCTGCCTTTCGCGGTTGGGTGTGGAAGTGACCACAGATAAAACATCTTGTCCATTGTTTGGTACCACACACACAAAGAAGACCAGGTCCTCCAGGAGCTTAGTCACAAACCTAAAAGGCAAAATGTAGCATGAAACCACAACATATGCACAACGCCCGCTGTCTCCTGCATGATCACACTGAAGTTCCCGTACCTCCTCTCGTTCTGAGCAATGTTGCCATGATGAAGCTTCCTCACGGTGTACTCCAAGACCTTGCTGGCATCATTTGCAAAGTCCAAGTCTCTGACCTCAGAGAGGGGGACAGACACAATGGCAAACGCCTCTTTGTCCTCCTTCGTGGGACAGGTGCCAATCTAACGTGACAACAGAATAAAATTTGTAGGTCAAGTATGGCTGTATATTTCATCAGAATAAGCATGGACACTGTGTGATTGTATGTGCTCACCTTGAGCATGACCGGACGCTCCTCCTCTGCATCGATGGGAACGTTCGTGCTGGTCACCCAGGTGTTGGTGCACACATGCCTGAGTCTCACATAGGAATTTCTGAGGAAGGATGGGACAAATTATTACATTAATACAGCAAAAATGACTTTATATTGACCAGATTTTACCATTACCAAGTCAGAAATTGCATACGCGTACAAGTCAACTTGCTTGATATTCATTCTCATAATATCTTTAGCAGTGTTAATAACATGGCTTTAGGAATGCCAGAATGAAAGCCACACCATGAAATTTTGCCCTCAAGATGATAAAGCCTCGGCTTTAATGAGTTCATGGCGATTCTTCTTAGCGATCATCATTTTTAAGTTAATACAGTTCAAATCATACAAAGGCTGAATTGTAATTACTCAATTTCCCTTGCTTTTGAAAATTGTACAAAAAAAAAAAAAAGAAAAAAAAATTGCAAGTACATGATTAAACCAAAAAGCCAGATGTTCTGGAGACAAGACAAGATAAATGTTTTTATCCCATCCTAATGTCAGACTTTATGACAGGCACTGCTGTGACCTGAAAATGACTCCTCTAGATAAAACTGCAGCAGATGTAACTCATTTGTGAAACTGCCAGCAGGCGACAGACTGACCTGGGCACGAGGCAATCGGCCCGCTGCAAGGTGGTGGCATCCAGCTCAAATAAAGAAGCAATGTCATTCCCATGGGGAACAGAAACCAGGGTGAAAACGATCTTCTCTGCTGCTTGATGCTTCCTTTTGGAGTACACAGTGTCCATCTCACTCTTCTGCAAACAAACAAAAACATGCACATACTGTAGAGGAAGTACTTTGTACAGTATGGTTGGAAAGGCTAGCATGGCTACCGTGGATTTCATTCTTTCCCACAAAGTTTACATAAACAGGACACCAGCCTAAACATTCATTTAAATCTGCTAGAAAGATGTTTGTGTGTTTATTCAAATGAGTGAAATATGTGACAGTAGCATGTATTCACAATCATCAGCAACCACCAGACAGGTAACATTAACTCGTTGGCTGCCAGCATTAAAACTTTTGATCATGACTCGTTCGTTCACTGAAGTGCTGCAACACAGACTTTACTTCGCCAGAGTGTCCCACTACCTCCACTCTCCATTAAAAACCGTAAAAAACATATTTGGCAGTGAACGACCGGATTTTGAAAGAAACTAAAAGAAGTCTTTGGCAGCCGATGAGTTAAAGGCACCTTTATTCATATTTATTATTAAAAAAATCTAATTGAAATACACCTCAAAACCATTATTTTCAATGGCTCTCTTCTGCACTTCACATAAATAATACATATTATTCCATAAATTCCAAAAATTTCAGCCAGTTAAATGAACAATAACTATGTGTCCTAAGCTCTGAGGACATGCTCAGTGTCAGATTGCATCATCTTCTCATGCCTAAATTGTAACAAATCAGCTCTGCTGCTAATAAATGTTGACAGATACTGCTATATGACTGAGGACAGACGGATGCGAGCTGAACTGCTGTCACAGCTTCTTACACTAACAAGGTATCAAATTAAACAGATGTGTAGCCAGAACGCCGTGACTTTTCCAAGCCTTGTGCTACAAAGCGCATGAAGACAGGCTGCTGCAGTGTGCACATGCAGCTGATAACAGCGAGGGTTAATTTCTCCCACTGTTCTCTGCATGTCAATGGGAAGCTCCCCAGAGTCGCCTCCACGCTTCAGCTTCTCCATCCTCCCACTGCCCTCCCTCCTCCCTCAGCTGGTGACTCACCCCACCAGCTTAGCACAGGCAAGTGGAGCTGAGCAGACAGCACGTCTGCCTCCCCTCCATTCCCTCTCGCAGGGCACCCCCCCCTTCCACACATACACACACACACACACCCAGACGTTATGTAAGGAGCCCCCTGTGTGTCTGAAATTCAGCATGTGCATGAGAAAGTGTGCAAAGCTGAGAGGGTTTGTGCGTGTTTGTGTGTGTGTTTCTCGCCTTGCCAGAATATAAATGTGCCAGGCTACGAGCTGAAAGAAACGTCTGGATATAGACTCAGAGTTTGGCAGAGTTTGTGTCTGTGTGTGTGTGCGTGTGTGTAGAGAAAATCGATAGGGAGTGCTGAGTGAGAACTGAACTGGTGGTATTGCATAACAAAAGCATGAGAAAGACAGAGAAAGGCCTTGAATTTGTAACTACTGAGATAATTGTTATTTCCACCGAAACACCAGTACTTACATCATTTTCTGCACCTTCTCTCCTTACACTTTTACATTGCTCATTACTACATTTCTCTTTGTCAAATACATCCCATCTGATCTTTGATTTAGATATAATTCATGTTTGAAGTCCCTCATGTTATAATTATTGACTGAATGTGCAATATAATGTAGAAAAATAAACTGGTAAAAAGGGAGTACGATGCCTCAGTTTGCAGCAAAGTGCTTGGAAAACACACTTGTTTTAGTGACTTACCTCTCCTTTGGACTCCACTGTGTTATCATTGAATTCAGGTTTCACCTACAGAGAAATTAAGCCATCAGTGGGCTCAGATCCAGAGAGCTCTGGTGCGCTTCAATCTATTCAACTGCAAAGGATGGCTGATAGCAGGCAAAACAATGGGAATACTGCCACCTACAGCACATCATCTAAAACCTTCTACTGTGCTCTGTATGATGGGCAGTGCAAGCAGCTGTTTCTAGGTATTGTGCTATCACACGGCTGCAGCCAGGTGAAAACAAAATCAGACAGAAGCCAAAAAGTAAGACTCACCTCAGCTGCAAGGTAATTCCCAGTTGCCAAGTGTTTGAAGCGGAAGAGGCTGTTCCACTGGCCGGCTCCCCCCCTACAGGGGTCGTAGTGCACCACCTGCCATAGAGACACAAATCAAGGATTATTATTGACATGGAAACATCACTTCATAATACAAGGTACCCTCTGTCCACCTCCCACTAATAGAGAAGGATGTTTATTGTACCTCAAAAGGAAATCATGTTGCAGGCTGATAACTGCACTTAAAAGAGGATTTTTTCCTTGAATACAATGTTTTGTTACTTGGTTGGTGATGATTGCACCACCAAACAGGAGAAAAAGGGGTTTATGCATGCATTTTAAAACCATTTAACATCATTTTATCTAAGAAGGTTAGAAAGAAATATGTGTTTGTCCTACTGGCATGCCAACATGTCTGCAACTGATATGGCAGCTTAGCGCTTGCTGGCAAAAACAGTAGAGCAAAAACAGGAACTTCAAATTCGTGCATGCTGATAACGAGGAACATGCAGTACGATAGATAGATATTATAGAACTAAAGGTTACAGAAACAAACTGGCACATTTTATGCATAAACTGGGTGTACAGCAAGGTCACTAAAGAGAACAAACTACAGTAACGGTAAGGTGTAAAACCCCAAACCAAAAGAGGGAAAACGGTACCACTACAAAACCGGACGTAACAGAACAGAAAGTATAATAAATACAATAAGATTCAGGCCTAGAATTGGACAGATTTTTAGCCTTTAAGCTTCACATCCAAGATAGACCCTCTCTTTTCAAAGTGGATGAAATGTAATAAATTAAACAATTCAGCGCTAAATTTAATGTCTCTTTGATTAGCAGGTCGTATTTAAGTTTAAGTGTGTGTCCACTGCAATCACACAGGAGCTTTCAGTAATTAAAGATTAGCTCAAAAGGCCTTTAAGTACATCAGAGAAAATTTATATTCTAATATAAATAAAAAACACTTCTATATATTATTCAGATCATTTCAATCTTAATTCTAAATATTAAAATCACTGCACCTTGTTTGAATTAGTTTTCTACAGCAATAACTGCTACTACTACTTCACATGCACCGTTAGAGCTGGTATCCCTCCTTTTATCATTTGCTGCTTAAGAGCAACAAAATCCAAGGGCAAAATTTCTTGCACATGTAGTTTCTGGTTTAAAACTGTAAAAGATTGTGTTAAGTTTTCTCTACTTAAATAGCATTAAGAACAATTTGCACCTTGTCATTGAAGACAACAACACAAACACTCAAACAAACAAATGAGTGTTTCAGTGGTTGGCGTAAAACAATGGAACTCACTTAATAAAGATCTTAAATGTTCAAATATTCTTCAATTAAAATACAAATATAAAGAGTATATACTTAAAATTTATGAAATTAAATTGTATGAATGGTTAAGAAAAAAAATTTAAAAAATATATACACATAAATAAAAAAAGAAAAAATAGAGAGGCATCTGCTGGATGCAATTGTGATTTAAGTATCTTCTGTTGATGAGGCTGTCTTGTTTGT